>OX456527.1:16392240-16767240 GCA_949748255.1 Eustalomyia histrio
TGTTACATGCTATACGGCACGCGATACCACTAAACTATTTTTGGGGATACGTGAAGTCTCTCGTGTACAGGGACAAGCCGGCCGAAATGCTGGAAAAAGTATGCCAAAATTGGAGTTCACGGATGCACCAACTACCGCTAGCCGCTGGCAACATTAACATGAAATAATCTTTAAAAAGTAAATGGCAGGCATTTGTTTATCGCCACAAATAAATATTTCATTCACTTTTTCAAATTTTCTGTGTTAACATTTCAGTTTTCGTAACCCAAATCCTTAAACAAAAATCACAGTTTATTTGTAAGAAATTGCTAAATCGATTGAAGAGAATCGAATGTCATTCCCAAATGCTCAATTACATGAAACAAAATCAAATTACCAATAAATCTCAAATTTTTAAAAATCTATTAAATTCCCAACGAATGATTGATTGAGTTCCCAAATAGTAAATCGAATAAGTAGGAAATCAAATGAATTCCTAGAGATTGAATTCCTAATGATTAAATTAAATTATTGATAAGATAAATTGATTAAATTTATCTTTACACTAAAATAAATATGACAATTTTTGCAGTAACGTTATTTGGGCCGACACCAAAGCTACAACTATATTAAGCAAAATTGAATTAAGAAAAATAGCGATATCATACAAATATCTTAAAGTACCCATTTTTGGCTAAATTAAACTTTTGAAAAGTTCCATCTTAATTGATTAAATTATTTTAAAATCGAAATTCATCGTAACATACCCCATTAAGCAAATTCAAAAGATGACATTTAAAATATATGCAGATAAAAAATTGCAATTAAAAAACAAAATAAATTTATTTTAATTAAATTTCAAAAATTTTTAAAAAATATGCAATTGTGCGTATCACAATTAATTCATTTTAGTCAAATATGGGTGTCGTGTAATTTGGGGCAAACTTAAGTGAACTTTTGAAAGACAATTTAAGTCACTGGTAAGTCAATTGTAGTTGGGCCTTCATGTAGTTGGATCTTAAAAAATGTTAACTCATTACTGGCTAGTGATGTCATATAGCATTACGCGTATTTCGTGAAATTTTTAATTTGTCCACGTGCTATGAACATACGCGAACATGATCAGACCCGATTGTAGGTCCATATTGTGGATACACAGAGATAAAAAATCCTACTTCACCAAAATTTAGTATGTCCTGCAGGTACATTTATAATAATCTGTGCATAAAAATACGAAATGTATGTCAACCCCAGTAAAAAATTTTAGATATATTCAAATGTGGGCTTATCTAATAATATACATATTATCATATATAAATACTTATGTCAATATGCATTATCATATATAATTATATATTACATTAATTTTTCTAAAATTACCTTATATTTTGTCATATATAACCATATCTGGTTATATATTGATCTTTATAAAATTATGTATGATTTAAGTATGAAATTACACGGGACAGTGTATATTCATATACTTATAGAGAACCATATATACTTTTATATGGCTTATAAAGAACCATTGAGATATAATAATATATGGGCCATTATCAAAAATATTTTTATTATGATAAAAGATAAAATTATATATGGTTTAATATATGTGCCAATATACGAAATATTTTTTGACAACAACAAGAACTAAAAAATTTTTGATAGAATATACGTGGTGAAAATTTATATTTATCGTTTTTTTTTTTTTTTTTGCTTTAAATATAATTATTTCTTCACATTTTTTCTTAGTCAAAAACATGTAATTATATCTAATATTATATATAGTTATATAATTACATTAAATCAGTACCAATTTAGTATTATTAATTCAGCCATGATATTTTATAAATATAATTTTTGAGACTTATATTTAACAAGAAGTCCCGAAAATACAATTACATATGTATAACACCATTATATAAAAAATAAAGTCTAGCAAAGTCAGCTATTATGTACCATATAGCAGTGTATAACTGAGTGCTTACATCACGTCAACTCTGGCAGACCAAGTTCCAATTTTTTTTATTTTTAATAAGTTTTTTAGTACACTAGTTTCCGTGTATATTATGTTATATTGTTGGATGAAATCTGATACAATTCAATTTGACATTTACCGGATATCCCTAAATATATTGTTGTGTCTAATTTGATCTGCTATTTTTCGAATCAATTCAGATCCTTTTAAATCCACAAATATATTTAATTTGTCATTTTTCGGATCAATTTTGATCCTTCTAAATCCACAAATATATTGCTGGTCTAAATTGATCGGCCATTTTTCGGATCAATTCAGATCCTTCTAGATCCCCAAATATATTTCTGGATTTAATTTGATCTGCCATTTTTCGGATAAAATAAGATATTAAGGAATATAAAATTGTATATGATTAAATATTGTGCCAGATTAATTTTTTTTAACTCGGGAAAACAACAAAAACTTTCGTTTACAAAAATTTTTGTTATATTGACACATCATATTTTTATACATAGATTATTATCAGTGTATTGGGTTAATTTATACACTCAGAATATTATGTAGTTAACTGTTTGTAGTTTAATAAAAAAGTTTTCCGTTCCATTTAAAAATAGAGGAACATACATTTATTTTTCAAAGAAATATCTACATTAACTTTTTTATACATTTATTCGAAATAATTTACTATCATTAAAAAAAAAAAAAAAAACATTTTTTTCAGTTTCATTTATTTTTTTCATTTGTTTGAAATTTAATAATAATTTACCAACAAAACGGAAACTTGTGGTTTATTTGTGTCCGTAACAGTTATTACAAACTTAAATTTTGTTTGCTGTCTGTTTCAAAAAAAAAAAAAAAATATTCAAAAAATTTCAATTTGTTTTTTTTATTTAAATTGGTTGTATATATACAAAATTTTTCAATAAAAATTACAAGAACTTTATAAACACACATACATAAACAAATACACACAAAAAGTGTTTAGAGCTTTATATGCATACATACATTTTGTATTGTACGAGTTTATTAAAAAAAAAAAAACAAAAAATACAAAAAAAGGAAATAATTTCAAATAAATGAAAAAAAATTTATTTTTTAAGGATTGGTAGGTAAAATTTTGACTTTTATTTTAACTGATTATAACATTTGTTTCTTACGGATGTGTCAGTTGATTAATCAACATTTAAAAATAAATAACAAATGACATTTATTTTAAATGAAAATTAAGTAGACCGATTTTTAAATGAAATATCATTTCTTTTAAATGATATTTTCAGTTATTTTAACTTACAAACTTTTTTAAGTGTATTAAATGTCAAAAATGAGATTTGTGCGTGTGTTTAACATAAAAACCTCAAAGAGATATTAATTTGTCTATATTTTTCATTGCCAACATTCTTTAGTTTGGTCATTGAAAAGCTACAATTACACACTTTCAAAGGAATTTGTTTACAACATAAAATACTTTGCTGCAATTATATTCCAAAACTTGTTGCTCATTTTGTTTGTTAACTTTCTAAGAGTAACA
Source organism: Eustalomyia histrio (assembly GCA_949748255.1). Classification (NCBI taxonomy): domain Eukaryota; kingdom Metazoa; phylum Arthropoda; class Insecta; order Diptera; family Anthomyiidae; genus Eustalomyia; species Eustalomyia histrio. The sequence goes on from OX456527.1 coordinate 16,395,723, forward strand.
TGGCCGAAGATGAGAAAAATATTAAAAAATTTACGGAGTTTAAGAAATGTAAACAAAGTGTTTTAAAGTCAAATAGAATGAGGCGCCCAATATAACCAATTTAACCCTCCGTATTTAGCCGAACGTCACTACCGAAACCTTTAAATTGGTTGTGTTTCAAAAATTATAATACGCAGATGTTAAAATTTACCAAGACTCAAGTTTATTGTGTATCTCAAACAAAATAAATGTTTAGTTTACTGTTGCAACGAGAACTTTGCGAATCTATTGGAAATTATTTGTATAACAGTAATAAAAAATAATAATAAATTATTAATCAAAAAAAAAAAAAACTTCGGCAACCCACCAAAAGTAACCGAAAAAATGAATTGCTGGAGTTCTTCAACATATGGCATAGTTATTGGAAGTGTTAATGTATTTGGATTTATATGTACGATTATTTATATTATAACGGTATTAAATAAACTAAGCAATATTTCCTCTGAAGATGGTAAGGAATTTAAAATACATCTATACCTCGCTTAACGGTTATTATCTATAACGGCCACTTAAAATTATGAAACATAAATGCAAATTGCGGACTAAAGTTTGCTTTTTAGCTTAGTAAGTTGTTTTTTTCGTTAAAAATTTTTCTTAATAATTTTATTTGAATTGTGAAAGTAAGAAAAAATAAATCACAACAATTCTAAAATATCAATTTTTCACCGGAAAAATAATAGCCTTGTATTAAAATAAATAATTTGCCGGAAAACAAATTCTACAAAATTCATTATCTTGTAAAAGCTATTTTTGTTTATATAGATTATAACTGTCTTTATGTACCTCTGAACTAGTTACTTGTAGTTTTCTCATTTACCTTAAATTCCGATAAGCGAGGCCTTCCGCTGTATGTAAATTACTTATTTATTTGTAAGTGACAATCTGCTTTATTTCTTTGAGAGGGTTTTCGTAATGATGAAGTTGTAAAATCCTCTACCATCGTTCTTTATACAATACTGGTTTTATGCTTGATTTCTGTGGTTACATCCAGTCTATTAATAATGGGTATAATTAAGGTAAATATGAAAATTTTAATTATATATTTCAATAAGTTTTATTTATGTAATCTCTTCTGCCTGTAGAGACGTTCTTCATTGATGAGACCATGGATTTTTAGTGCTATGATGGGCATTATTATACAGATTATCCGTATAGCTGTTAATTTCGTTACTGCTATGGTGAATGATGTTAGCTCTGTGTTGAGTTCACTTTTTGTTGGTCTTCTTATTTTGGGTAAGTTTTTAAACGGGTAAATGTAGAATAGTAGGTTAAGTTTGGTTGAGCTGGCTGGTCACAGACCTTGCATATACCATATGGGTCCTAAGCGATACCAGATTAAAAAAAATGATAACCCCACATTTGATTAGACAAATGTGATGACTCCCAGGGTGTCCCACATTGTCTTAGCAAGTACCCCACAAAACCTTCAATAACGACTCGCCGGCTTTCCCGCTCTTTTAGCAAGAAGTAGCCCGTCATTTCCTCCGCTAGAAGCCTAAAATCACATTTGGGTTAAAACCAAAGACGTTCTCTAGCCTTGGGATCGTAGGATCTTCACATCATTTTTGACACTTGCATGTTTAGGAATTCCTCCAAAGCGCTCCAGCTCTGCCCATTATAGTGGAGTCTACATCCCCTTTTAACTGAAGTGGCGCACGAATATCCATTGCCCTTTCGCTAGGCAACTGGAAACCCCATTCAGCGTCCACGAGTCCAATATATGTGTACTCTCCTGTTGGAACAAGGTCTATCTAAGTAGCCTTTGCAGTCTTAGGCAATCGATTGCCGGAGATCTAAGTAGCCGCTTGACTATCAATGTAAAAATTACTATCAGAACAAATCATCTCAGGGGCAAAACCAAAGTTTAGCCACCAGATCTTCCACCTGAAAAATGTAGCAGTTTATACGACTACTTGACGCCAAGCTCTCTCTCATCTGTTAAGGAATTAAAGGTACTATGGTCAGAGCGAAGACCTGTCAATCATCTATATTCCCCCATAGTGACGTATAATCCATCAGTGAAGCCCAGCCAAGTCCAGCCCTTGCATCCCCGAAGACCCTTCCGTGACTATAAGACGTATCACAACAAACTGCTCTATACTCCCCAAGCGATTAGCGAACATCAACGCGACACCTTCCACCACCAAATTAATCGGTTGCAGATGTAAGATTACATCCAGTGCCGACGTTGGCGTGCTAGGTAGTGCCCCGGTGATGTATTGTTTAGTAAGGCACTTTTTAAGAAGTTTTGTTTATAAATACGATGAAGCATTTTCTTTGAGTGTACTCACTTAATTTAAGTGCAGAGGTACTCGTATTTTCTTTTAATTATTTATTTTGATATTCGTGCTTAATTGGATTTTAACGAATTTTTCACAAAACCTATTTTCTTTATTTTGAAGCAACTAGACATCACTGTGTTAAAGCATTGCCATTATGTATATATTAAACTTCCCGAACAAAATTGTACCAAGTATTGCCGCTTCTTTTCACCCCATTGTGTTTCCAAGTAGGGACGAGTGGACTGGGTCTGGACAGCTGTTTGAAAGGTGTGCAGTTTTTACGGATAAGTCCAGGTTGGAATATGGCAGTGGGGCCGGAGTTTACATAGTGGATGGTGACATTTAAGTGTCATATATGCTCCCGGATGAGTGCAGTGTCTTTCAGGCAGAGATCCTAGCGATCTGGAGGGTCACAGAGTTAATAAGAGCAAACGTCATAGAGGGATCTGTAATGACAATTTATGTGAATAGTCAGGCTGCACTTAGGGCTTTTAGGTGTCATTCAGTACATTCAAGCATAGTGATGGACTATAAAGGGTTCGGGTCTGAACCTTATATATAGGGAGTTTGGGGTAAAACTCCCGTTGTGTTGATCGATGGGTTGATCTCCGAAAGATTCCGAGACTTTATCAATCAACCCTGGAGCAGTAGAACGAATTGCAGGGTGTCCAAAACCAAATAGGCCAAAATACTAATTGGATTGGATAGGAGAAGTCTCAGGTCTTTAGTAGGGGTAATAATTCGTCACTGCTCTATTGGAGCCTTCATTGATAAATACGAAGGAGGCACACAGGACTTTTGTAGGTTGTTGCGAGGATGTGGAACAGCTAGGGACAATAGAGCACATTTTGTGCAACTGTCCAAGATTACAGGGGAAAAGATTCCACGTTGAGCTGGGTGATGTGGCTAGATTTAATCTAGGCTGTCTATTGGATTTCGTCAGGAGGATAAGCTTTTTATTCTAGGTAGCGGTCTCGGGGTCACCCCGACCTATAATTGATTTTTAGGCTGGGCGCTCTCAATTCTTTTTCTTTCACTATCTTTTCTTTATTATTTTTCTTTTTCCAAGGGGTATCACAATGGATCCTATGGGTCTTCGAGTGGTAGTGTACTTCATTATGGTACACAACCCTTATAATCTAATCTAATCTTACCCAGGGGCTTTCAAAATCCCAATGAGATACTTTTAAAGACATTATAAATTCGATTGAAGTTAACGAAAGACATACAAAATATCAAAAGGTTTTGAGTTCAATAGGCTGTAACCTTAAAAATTCTTGACATTTTGTTTTAAATACCCAAATATTTTTTATTATATTAAATTTTATATTAATTTTCATTAAAGGTATTCAATACGTGTTATATTATCCAATAAACAATCTGTTTAAGGAAATACGAGATAGCAGTACTGCCCAAGAAGAAAGTAATTTAAGTCATCAACCACAACTACGAAAATATAGTGAAATCGAGAGGGGCGGAGAAACATATAATTGAAAGAAACATTATAAATCTTAAACATTCCAGATAACTATAATTCAAAAATCATTAAAATAAAATACAAAAGCAAGTTGAATAATTACATATAAATGGCTAATTATACGAATATGTTCTTAACTTTTCTATAAAGATATTAGGTGTGTTCGACGAACGTTACCGCAGGTGCCCGCGGGAGCCCAATCTTACCAGAAAGCGTTTCTTGTAACAAAAATTGGGTAAATGAGAGCGTTCATGAGAGAGTAATTGTGTTTCTCATTTTACGAGAACTTACCCGTACTTTTTGTTTGGGTAAAATGGTAAAATTGTCAAATCATCAGCTGTTGCTAATAAATTTGCTGTTTTGCATTTTTGAAAAAATTTAAGTTAAATAAAAATTTATTATAAAGAACTTTTCCTTCTTAATAATAAAAAATACATTTAAAAATGTAAATAGATATTTACCATTTCAAATATATTTATTAATTAAGCTGTTTTTTAATATGAATAAATTTGACGTTTATTTTTGGGTATGAAATGTGGTTTTGTGCGTTCGCAGTATTTTGGGCATTTTTATGGTTTTGTGAGAGAAATTTTTGCTTACTCTCATTTTACCAGACTTTACCCAAAATTACCTCGTACAGAACTATTGTTTCGAAGTCCCAAGTCCGTTTTATAAGATTAACATAAAAGTGTGCTTATTGATCAAAAAAAAAAAAAAAATAAATGAATTAAGAAAAAGCTTTTAAAGATATAAATATGTTTGTATGTCAAGGCCCATTCACCACACCGGAGTTCATGGTCTTAAATTTAGAAAATTTCTTTTGGAATATATTTTACTGTTTGAAATGACACAGAAGTAATGGCGTCGTTTGTATATTTTATTGGAAAGACCACCCAATTTCTTTTAAAATTTTTTCTTCTTATTCCAGGATGGTATTTTCTTTTATTTTTTGTTTTCTTTTATGACATCATCAACTAGAAATATGATAAATAAATAAGAATATTTGGAAATATTTTGCTATAAATTCTATAACTAAGAAATACACATTTACATTTATAGTAATCACAGTAAATACTATAGTAAAAGGACCTTGAAACACTTAGCATAAAAATGGTCATGACTCTTACGCCCTTATGCATTGACAATTCTTACACTGGACGAATGGTAAACCTTTTATCTTGCATTTTGTGTTTACGTATTTTTATCTTACAAAGAGAGTATCTCGATGAATCCGCACTGATCTTAATTAAATTTGGATATGTGAGAGAGGGGAAAAAATTTATTTTTTTAGCGGCTTAATCCACGTATAGAGGTGTAAACAATTATCGCTATTTAATTTTTTTTTTTTAGAATATCAAGAAATTGATATCGACAGAAAACATAATTTACTCCCTTTAAACATTTTTTTATTCAACGAACGATTTTCAAGCGAGATGATGTAAAGTCAAAATTGCTTAAATTTGACAAAAATGTACTTTTTAAAACAGAAAAATAAAATATTTAAAAAATTTCCAAAAAATATATTTTCGCTCAGGCATACTTTATTGATAATAACAAAGAAAGTTAAGAGTCTTTATACTCAGAAAGTAGAAAAATTTTTAAACAGTTTACAATCACACTTTACTATTTTTGTACTAATTTTTAGTAAAAAATTTTTGCTATTTACGTTTTATAAACCCCTTGTAAAATTTACAGCAAATCATATTCCGAAAACATTTTAACACCTAAAACGCCTGTTTCAGGGGACTTTTTGGCATCCCTTGAAAAAGGTCAATCCAAAATGATCCATGAAAAAAATGGCAGATAAAGTGTTAAAATATTCTACAAAACATTTTGTCATAAAATTTTCATTGTGGGCATCCCAAGACTGTACACATATTTCATGCAGTATTCGCAAAAAAAATAAAATAAAAAATATACTCGGGAACTCCCAGGAACCTCCTTCATCAAAATTCAGAAGGCCCTGCCAGTTAGATTCATAGTAACCTGTGCATAAAAATACGAAAGTTTTTATTATTTTGACATATTTTCGTATTTTTATACATGGATTATTATCAGTGTATGTATTGGGTTAAATCATATTAAAAGTCAAAAATGAGATTTGTGCGTGTGTTTAACATAAAAACCTTAAAGAAATATTAATTTGTCTATATTTTCCATTGCCAACATTCTTTATTTTGGTCATTGTAAAGTTACAATTACACACTTTCAAAAGAATTTGTTTACATCATAAAATTCTTTGCTGCTATTTTATTCCAACACTTGTTGCTCATTTTGTTTGTTAACTTTCCAAGAGTGACTTGGACGAAGATGAGAAAAAAATTGCAAAATTTACGGAGTTTGAGAAAATGTAAACAAAATATTTTAAAGTCAAATAGAATGAGGCGCCCAACATAACTAATTTAACTCTCCGTATTTAGCCGAACGTCACTACCGAAACCTTTAAATTGGTTTTGTTTTAAAAACCATAATACGCAGATGTTAAAATTTACCAAAACTCAAGTTTGTGTATCTCAAACAAAATAAATGTTAAGTTTACTATTGCAACGAGAACTTTACGAATTGGAAATTGTTTGTATAACAGTAAACATTTATATATAAAACAAGTAAGAGCGGCTAAATTCAGCTATGCCGAATCTTATATACCCTTCATCATGGTTGGGCAAAACGTGAAGTTTATATATGGACATGTATAGAATGGACAGATTTATATACGGACATCTTTAAGAGTAAATTTACCATTAAGTTTGGTGATAAAACTTGGACTCGGGAAGATTTATGGTTCCCGAAAATAGGTATTTAAAAAATGTATAATGTATAAAAAGGTCATAACTATTTTCAGCAAATATGTTCTACTAAAGATTTTCGATCTTTGGATATATAAGACGTATCCATAGGTCACATTACAGCTCTAAAATTTTAGTTTTTATAAAAATTTTGATGTTTTTAGCCCATTTATGCAGCTTTTAATTACAGTCTTACCGTTCTTAATACATAAATTAATCTATTTTGTGCCACGCCCAATTGAAAAATCCCGCCCACATTTAGTCAGATGTTGTGTATTGATAACAAAGATGCTTGCACCTTATTTGAAAACTTTTCCTCTTTCGTTCTCCAATTATACAGAAAAGCTGACCGACATTGTTAAGCCAACTGTGCTGGACGTATTTGTTTTGTTAAAAAAAATAACAAAAAAAAAGTCTTAAGAAAATAAAAAAAAAAAGTGTTAAAAAATATAAAAATAAAAAATTGTATAAAAACAATTGAATATACGGGGCTCGATCGCGCGATTAAAAGAAAAAAGGATTTGTGACAAAGCGCTTAGACCACTGAGCCATTAAAGGACATAAGCAAACGTCGTTAATAGAAGTAAATAAAGAGTTTTCGTTTAAAATAGATTTGTTTGGGTTTTATTTAAATGACAAACCTTTGTATGGATTTGTTGTTTGTGGGTAAAAGGTGAGGAGGTGAAAGACAAAAAGTTCAACAAATAAAATAAAAACAACAACAATCACGATCATAATGCCAATCAGTGTTGTCATATTTTTTTTCAAAAATTTTTTTAGTTCTAAAAAAAGCTTTTTTCGACCAAAAAAATATTTTCTTACAAAACGTTAAAAGATTTCACTAGAACTGCATGTGGGATATTAATTCGCCTTTTTAAAAAATGGTTTTATTTTCTTTAGCTTAATTTTAAAATTTTGAAGGAAAATAGTTTATAAAAATTTGTTTTATAAATTATTATCAGTTATGACCTAAAACAGTTGCACTCAAAAAGAAATTATGCATAAAATTTTCTTAATATATGAGATATAAAATGGTTTAAAAATCTTTTTATAAATTCTTTTAAATCGGAGCAAAAAATAGAAAGAAAACCGTTTTCTTTGTATGTGTTTGTTGTTTGTGTATAAATGGTGAAGAGGTCAAAGAAAAGAATTTCAACAAATGGAGGTGTTTGTTATGCGTAAAATTCTACATACATACTAAACAAAGGGATTTGACGGAAAAAATTAGAGGTAGTCCTGGTTTTTTGTTAATATCTCAGCCATTTATCAACCGATCTGGCTGATTTTCAATAGCAAACAGAAATGGATCACATGTAACAGAAATATATAACAATCAAGTCATCATCATGTCTGGGGTCTTCGGAAAACCCATTTTAACACACAGACGGACATCGTTAAATCAACTTTGCTCTTCATAAGGACCCAGAATATAGGGTCTTAGATCAATATTGTAGAAATTACAAACGGAATGACAAACTTATATGGGCCCCAGGGTGCCCTATATTCTCTTAACAAAAGCCATAAGTCTGAATTGCAATTCTAAGATTTCCTGCGGATCTTAAAATAGATAATCTCAAAACTAATTTGTCCTGGATCTGATTTGCTTCACCGTCTCTCTATGTTCTGGTAGCCCAGAAAACTTACAATTATCACTCGCCGACTTTCCCGCACTCTTTGCAAGAATTGCAATCCAGCATTATCCCGCCAGGTTAAAATAGCAGAAGTTCTCTCGCCTTGGGATTTATTCCATCGTCTTGCTATATCCTGGTACCCCACAAAACCTACAATAATCACTCTCCGGCTTTCCCGCTCTTTTGGCAAGAACCGGCGCACAGTGCTTTGTCCCATAGGCAAAAATCAAAAATTAAGCATGGGCTCAAAGTACATTTTTTGAAAGACAAGAAGTTAACTGAAATAAATGTGCAAAAAAAAATTTTTGTCTGATTGCTTTCGCCGTCAGTAGAGGGCGCCAAAGTTTGAAAATATTAAGCAAAAATTACTGAACAAAAAATATTGTTTTCAGTTGTTTCACGAAAATAATTCTCAAAAATATATTTTTTTAAATACTGATTTAAAGTTTTATTTTTTGAGTACTTAGATATATTTGTAGTAAACCTTTAATACACTATTTAATATATATTTGAAAACAAATATTTTTTACAACTCCAAAAAATAGGTTTTTTTTTGGTGAAAATTCGAAAATTTCTTAAGTTTGATGGAGTATCAAAAAAAAATTATATAAAATTAAAAAATTTTTTATTTCGGTTTTTGTAAGTCTATAATATTATCTAACATATTATTAAAAAAAAGTGCCGGTTTTTCACAAAAAATCAAAATATTGGCTTTTGTAAAAATGGCTTAATTTGTGATTTTTACCGCATTTTTTTGACTTATATGATTGAATATTGACCAATTTTCAGCAAATTGGATATATGTACAAATATCAGTAAAAAGAATTAGTCACAATCATCATGTACCAAATTTCATTCGAATCGGATGAAAATTTTGAATAGTCTACTTACAAACTATTATTTTAGCTCCCAATGAATTAGAAGAACATACTAGGAATATGGAAAAATTTCTTAAGTTTGATGGATTATAAAAAAAAAATTATATAAAATTAAATAATTTTTTATTTCGATTTTTGTAAGTCTATAATATTATCTAATATATTATTAAAAAAAAAGTGCCGGTTTTTCACAAAAAATCAAAATATTGGCTTTTGTAAAAATGGCTAAATTTGTGATTTTGACCGCATTTGTTTGAAAAAATGTATTATTTTTGATTGAGTATAAAAAAAAATTATATAAAATTAAATAATTTTTTATTTCGGTTTTTGTAAGTCTATAATATTATCTAACATATTATTAAAAAAAAGTGCCGGTTTTTCACAAAAAATCAAAATATTGGCTTTTGTAAAAATGGCTAAATTTGTGATTTTGACCGCATTTGTTTGAAAAAATGTATTATTTTTGATTGAGTATAAAAAAAAAATTATATGAAATTAAATAATTTTTTATTTCGGTTTTTGTAAGTCTATAATATTATCTAACATATTATTAAAAAAAAAGTGCCGGTTTTTCACAAAAAATCAAAATATTGGCTTTTGTAAAAATGGCTAAATTTGTGATTTTGACCGCATTTGTTTGAAAAAATGTATTATTTTTGATTGAGTATAAAAAAAAATTATATGAAATTAAATAATTTTTTATTTCGGTTTTTGTAAGTCTATAATATTATCTAACATATTATTAAAAAAAAAGTGCCGGTTTTTCACAAAAAATCAAAATATTGGCTTTTGTAAAAATGGCTAAATTTGTGATTTTGACCGCATTTGTTTGAAAAAATGTATTATTTTTGATTGAGTATAAAAAAAAAATTATATGAAATTAAATAATTTTTTATTTCGGTTTTTGTAAGTCTATAATATTATCTAACATATTATTAAAAAAAAAGTGCCGGTTTTTCACAAAAAATCAAAATATTGGCTTTTGTAAAAATGGCTAAATTTGTGATTTTGACCGCATTTGTTTGAAAAAATGTATTATTTTTGATTGAGTATAAAAAAAAAATTATATGAAATTAAATAATTTTTTATTTCGGTTTTTGTAAGTCTATAATATTATCTAACATATTATTAAAAAAAAAGTGCCGGTTTTTCACAAAAAATCAAAATATTGGCTTTTGTAAAAATGGCTAAATTTGTGATTTTTACCGCATTTGTTTGAAAAAATTTATTATCTTTGATTGAGTATAAAAAAAAATTATATAAAGTTATACAACTTATTTTATTATAAAATTGCATTGAAAACGATTGCTATCGTGCTCAAACAAATTTAACATTATTTTGAAGTTATTTTACAAAATTTGAAGGAATAAGTGTAGCCCTTTTTAAAATTATCAATTTTTGACATATTTTCTCTATACATATGTATATACATAATGAAGCCATTTTGTAAAATTTATTTTATAATTGTAAAGTTATATTTTTCGATAATGGTAAATTATATTTAAAATTGTGTATAGTTGCTTTTTGGATATCTGTTTTAAAAAAATAAAATCCCAGAAGTATATATCTGTATTAATAAATGGCAAAATTGGGAAAAACTTAGTTTTTGAGAAAAAGGACATGTGGGAGAAAGTCAAGTACTTGTACCGAATAAAAAAAAATCTCCAGAGATCTAAAAAGTATCTTTTTAAAACTTATTATCCGTTTTTAGTGTATTCTGATCATTAATGTAGCTAAAATTTAGTTTTTGAGGAAAAGGATATATGGGAGGTAGTAATTTCCTTGCACCGAATGAAACGAAAATTGTCACAGAGCAAAAAAGTATAATTTCATAAACTATTCCGAATTCTTACTGTATTCTTATCATTAATGTAGCCAAAATGTAGATTTTAAGAAAAAGGATATATGGGAGGTTGTTATGTCCTTGCTCCGAATGAAACAAAATTAAGCACTTAGCTAAATGACAAAATTTAACAGAGATTTACCAATTTTTGCTTCATTCTGCTCATAATAGTAGCTGGAATTAAACTTTTAAATTTAAGGATGTATCGGAAGTAGGCGTGTCCTTGGGCCGATTTTTTCGAAACTTCAAATTTTTCTTAATTTAGATATTCTGAGCCAGCATACCAAATTTCAAGTTTCTGCGACAACTCCTCTAATTTTGCCGATTCACTATATGGGGACAAAGCACTGTGCGGCGTCCAGCAGTACCCCGTCAGTACCCCACAGGAAGTCTAAAATCACTTCTGGGTTAAAATAGAAGAAGTTCTCTCGCCTTATGATCGTAGGATCTCCACATCAGTTTTGATACTTGCATGTTTAGAAATTCCTCCAAAGCGCATCAGCTCTGCCCATTATAGTGGAGTCTGCATCCCCTTTTAACTGAAGTGACACACGAATATCCATTGCCCTTTCGCTAGGCAACTGGAAACCCCGTTCGGTGTCCACCAGTCCAATATATGTGTACTCTCCTGTTGGAACAAGTTCTATTTAAGTAGCCTTTGCAGTCTTAGGCAATCGATTGCCGGAGATCGCCTAAGTAGCCGCTTGACTATCAATGTAAAAATTACTATCAGAACAAATCATCTCAGGGGCAAAACCAAAGTTTGGCCACCAGATCTTTCACCTGAAAAATGCTGCAGTCATCAGGAAGTTTTTGCAACTACTTTATGCCAAGCTCTCTCTCTCATCTGTTAAGGAATTAAAAATACTGTGGTCAGAGCGCAGACCTGTCAATCATCCATATTCCCCCATAGTGACGTATTGTAAAGCCCCGTCCTTGTCCGTAACTATAAGACGTATCACAAGAAACTGTCCTATACTCCCCAATCGAATAACGTACATCAACGTGACAACTTCCATCACCAAATAAATCGGTTGCAGATGTAGGATTACATCTAGTGCCGACGTTGGCGCGCCCCGGTAATGCATATTTTAGCAAGGCTCTGTGCTCTCTCAGGTGCCTATACACACACCGAACTGAAAAGTGTATTGCGGTTGCAACATCCAATAAATTTGATTAGTACAATGTAATTGCTGGATATTTTGAGTTTTGCAACCAAAATTAATTAATTATGATAATTGTATTTTTGAATAACAATCAATCGACTTTAGTCGTGGAAACCAAGTTTCAGTTGGAAACTGTCAAAATTTTTCTCTGTGTCTAGTCATAAAGTGTTACATTAGACGAAAATCTATAAAGTTTTTTTTTTTTATTTCATAAATACGATGAAGCATTTTCCTTAAGTGTACTCATTTAATTTAAGCGCACACGTATGTTGTTTTTATTTTTTTGATATTTGTGATAAATTGGATTTGAACGAATTTTTTACAAAACCTATTTTCTTTATTTTAAAACAACTAGACAGCACTGTGCTAAAGCCTAGCCATTAATAGGTGTGTTCGACGTACGTTACCGCGGGTGCCCGCGGGGACCCAATCTTACCAAAAATTGGGTAAATGAGAGCGTTCATAATTGTGTTTCTCATTTTCCAGAACTTACCCGTACTTTTTGTTTGGGTAAAATGGTAAAATTGTCAAATCATCAGCTGCTGCTAATAAATTCACTGTTTTGCATTTTTGAAAAAAAAAAAATTAATTAAATAAAAGTTTATTATAAACAACTTTTTGTTCTTAATAATTAAAAATACATTTGAAAATGTAAATAGATATTTGCCATTGCAAATATTTTTATTATATAAGCTGTTTTTTAATATGAATAAATTTGACGTTTATTTTTGGGTATGAAATGTGGTTTTGTGCGTTCGCAGTATTATGGGCATTTTTGTGGTTTTGTGAGAGAATTTTTTGCTTGCTCTCATTTTACCAGACTTTACCCAAAATTATCTCGTACAGACCTAATGTATGTTAAACCAACTGAAAAACAATGTACCAAATATGGCTGCTTCTCTTCCTGCCATTTTCTTTTCATCTCCTTTAACCCCAATTAAAAAAAGTAATTAGAGTACTTTTCTTTTTTAAAATTTTATACAAATCTAAGAGCTTAACTTGGAAATTTGCATGTATATTTGGCGTTTAAAGCTCTAGCTTATCATCGCATTATTAAAAAAATAACAAATTTTAAACTAAAACATTTACACATGACGGAATAGCATTGGATATGAACTCAAAGTAAGATTGAACTCTTAGCTTTCAAAACTCTTTTTATATTGCAAATAATAAACAAAAGTTGAAATTTTTATAGCAACCCCTTATTTAGCCAATTACACAGAAAAATTTAATTAACAACATTTTAACACAGTTAAATAATTAATTAAATTAATCGCAAATTTAATTTTCCCGAGTTGTTGCCGTAGTAATGATCTTTATAAAACTAAGAATATATCACTGTACGCTCATTTTTATATGTGATAACTTAGCTAGGATTGTCTGGAAGGTTCTGGTCATTGCTAGTGTCGAAGATTTGATTTACACTTAAGGGCTGCCATATGGGGATTTCTGTTTCCACCAGTAAATGGAAGTTGATGAATTGAATTTCCCTTACAATATTTTAGTGGGAAAAAATACGGTTTTTTCTAATGATCTAATCTTTTTTATTATATTAAATTTTACATTAATTTTCATTAAAGGTATTCAATACGCGTTCATTCATATGATAAAGAATCTGTTTAGGGAAATACGAGATAGCAGTACTGACCAAAAAGATATACAATTGTTTCAATTTTAGTTAAAACTATATTAAAAGGACCTTCTTATAGCACCAAAATTGCCACGACCCTCAAGCCGTTAGTCGTAGACAATTCTTACACATATATGGTAATTATATATATATGGTAATTATGGTAAAATTCCTCAAAGCGTTTGGCGCTGTGAGGGTACAGTCAAAGGAATAAATTTTTTTCTCCAATACTGTGTAAAGTATCGAAAATTCGTACAAAAGTTCTTCTATGCTATGAACACACGCGAACATGATCAGATCCGGTTGTAGTTCCATATTGTGGATACACAGAGATAAAAAATCCTACTTCACCAAAATTTAGTATGTCCTGCAGGAACATTTACTATAATTTGTGCATAAAAATACGAAATGTATGTCAACCCAAGTAAAATATTTTTGGCATAATCATATGTAGCCTTATCTTATAATATATTATCATATATAAATACTTATGTCAATATGCATTAGCATATATGTATAATTATATATGATACAATATGTGCAAACAAATTTAAGATATTGTTATAGAGTATTTTTGATATGGTAAAAGATATAATTTCTTATAATTATATGTGGCCCTATTTCAATGGTACCGAATCCCAGCCAGGGAGATACATTTTTTTGTGCTTTTAGTTTATTTTTATTTCCTTATTAATATTTGTTTTACTTTCAAATTTTAAATCATTTCGGGGCAACAAGAACTAGAAATTTTTGGTAGGATATAAGTGGTGAAAATTTATATTTATCGTTTTTTTTTTTTTTTGCTTTAAATATAATTATTTCTTCACATTTTTTCTTAGTCAATAACACATAATTATATCTAGTATTATATATAGTTATATTATTACATTAAATCAGTACCAATTTAGTATTATTAATTCAGCCATGATATTTTATAAATATAATTTTCGAGACTTATATTTAACAATAAGTCCCGAAAATACAATTACATATGTATAACACCATTATATGAAAAATAAAGTCTAGCAAAGTCAGCCATTATGTACCATATAGCAGTGTATAACTGAGTGCTTACATCACGTCAACTCTGGCAGACCAAGTTCCAATCCTGGCAAAGGCATTGTTTTTTTAGAATTTTATTATTTTTTTTTCCGTGTTTATTATGTTATATTGTTGGATGAAATCTGATACAATTCAATTTGACATTTATCGGATATCCCTAAATATATTGTTGTGTCTAATTTGATCTGCTATTTTTCGAATCAATTCATTTCCTTCTAAATTCCCAAATATATTGTCGGATCTGCCATTTTTCGGATCAATTTTGATCCTTCTTAATCCGCAAATATATTGCTGGGTCTAAATTGATCTGCCATTTTTCGGATCAATTCAGATCCCTCTAGATCCCCAAATATATTTCTGGATTTAATTTGATCTGCCATTTTTCGGATCAAATAAGATATTAAGGAATATAAAATTGTATATGATTAAATATTCTGCCAGATTAATTTTTTTAACTCGGAAAAACAACAAAAACTTTTGTTTTAGTGGCACTTTTTCATATTTTTATACATAGATTATTATCAGTGTATTGGGTTAATTTATATTAAAAGTCAAACAAGAGATTTGTGCGTTCGTTTAACATAAAAACCTTAAAGAAATATTAATTTGTCTACATTTTTCCACTGCCAAGATTCTTCATTTTTGTCATTGAAAAGTTACAATTACACACTTTCAAAGGAATTTGTTTACAACATAAAATATTTTGCTGCAATTATATTCCAAAACTTGTTGCTCATTTTTTTTTTTGTTTACTTTTCAAGAATAACATGGCCGAAGATGAAAAAATTTTGCAAAATTTACGGAGTTTGAGAAAATGTAAACAAAATATTTTAAAGTTAAATAGAATGAGGCGCCCAACATAACTAATTTAACTCTCCGTATTTAGCCGAACGTCACTACCGAAACCTTTAAATTGGTTGTGCTTTAAAAATCATAATACGCAGATGTTAAATATTACCAAGGTCAAGTTTATTGTGTATCTCAAACAAAATAAATTATTAGTTTACTATTGCAACGGGAACTTTGCGAATCTATTGGAAATTATTTGTATAACAGTAATACAAAATAATAATAAATTTTCAATAAAAAAAAACTTCGTTAACCCACCAAAAGTAACCTAAAAAATGGATTGTTGGAGTTCTCCAACATATTGCATAGTTATTGGAAGTACTAATATATTTGGATTTATATGTTTGAGTATTTATATTATAACGAAAATATATAATCAAAGCAATATTTCCTCTAAAGATGGTAAGGAATTTAAAATACATTCTTTTTCGTGAACAATTTTTTTTTAAATTTTATTTGAATTGTGAAAGTATGAAAAAAATCACAGCAATTCCAATAATTAAAAATAATAAATAATAATGTATTAAATTAAATAATTTGCCGGAAAACAAATTCTACAATATTCATTATCGTGTAAAAACTATTTTTTTTATATGGATTATAACAGTCTTTCTGTGCCTCTAAAATTGTTAGTTGTAGTTTTCTCATTTACCTTAAATTCCGATAAGCGAGACCTTTCGCTGTATGTAAATTACTTATTTATTTGTAAGTGACAATCTGTTTTATTTTTTTGAGAGGGTGTTCGTAAGGATGAAGTTGAAAAATCCTCTAACATCGCTCTTTATACAATACTGGTTTTATGCTTGATTTTGGTGGTTACATCCAGTCTATTTATAATGGGTATAATTAAGGTAAATATGAAAATTTTAATTATATATTTCAATACATTTTATTTATGTAATTTCTTCTACCTGTAGAGACGTTTTGCATTGATGAGACCCTGGATTTTTAGTGCTATGATGGGCCTTATTATAATGATTATCGTTACAGCTGTTGATTTCGTTACTGCTATAGTGAATGGTGATGTTAGCTCTGTGTTGAGTTCACTTTTTGTTGGTCTTCTTATTTTCGGTAAGTTTTTAAACGGGTAAATGCAGAATAGTAGGTTAAGTTGGTCATAGACCTCGCATATACCATATGGGTCCTTAGCGATACCAGATAAAAAAATAAGCACTACGTTTGATTAGAGACATGTGATGGCCCCCAGGGTGTCCTTCATTCCCTTAGCAAGTACTCTACAAAACCTACATTAATAACTCGCCGCCGCTCTTTTGGCAAGAACCGCAGTCGAGCACTAGCCCGTCATTTCCCCCGCTAGAAGTGTAAAATCACTTTTGGGTTACAATAAAAGAAGTTCTCTCGCCTTGGGATCGTGGGATATCCACATTATTTTGGACTCTACATCCCCTTTTAACTGAAGTGGTACACGAATATTCATTGTCCTTTCGCTAGGCAACTGGAAACCCCGTTTGGTGTCCACGAGTCCAATATATGTGGTGCGACTACAAAAAAAATTCTTAGCCGAGACCAGGAAATTCTTAGCCGATTTAAAGAGAAATTTAGCCTCTAGCAAGGGTTGTACAAATTCAAACATGTATACATTCACATCACAATCACTGCACTTGCGCTACAACCCTTGCTAGCGGCTAAATGTTTCTGTAAATCGGCTAAAAATTTCGTGGTCTCGGCACCATTTGGCATCATCGGTGGCTAAAAATTTGGTAGTTTGTTCAACCTGGTTTATAGGGTCCTTGCTGTAACATACAGGGTAATGAGATAGCGCATAAATTGGCCAGACAGGGTTCGGTTCTGGACCTTATATAGGGATTGTGGGGTAAAACCTCCATTGTGTCACTATTATGAGTTGATCTCCGAAAGATTCCTTAACTCTACCAATCAATCCTAGAGCAGTAGGACGAATTGCAGGGTGTCCAGAGCCAAATAGGCCAAAGTTGTATGCAAAAGCGACCAAAATACTAATTGGATTGGATAGGAGAAGTCTCAGGTCTTTAGTAGGGGTAATAATCCGTCACTGGTCTATTGAAGCCTTCTATTGAAGGCACACAGGACTTTTGTAGGGTGTTGCGAGGATGTTGAACAGCCAGAGACAATAGAGCACATTTTGTGCAACTGTCCTAGATTACAGGGTTTGAGACTGAGATAGCTGGGGAAAAGATTCCACGATAAGCTGGGTGATCAAGGCAGTCTATTGAGTTTTGTCAGGGGGATTAGTTTCTTATTCTAGGTAGCGGTCTCGGGGTCACCCTGACCTATAATTTCTCTCTGCTTTTTAGGCCGGGAGCTCTCAATTCTTTATCTTTTACTGTCTTTTCTGTATTATTTTTCTTTTTCAAAAGGGTATAACAGTGGATCCTAATGGTGTCCGAATGGTAGTGTACTTGATTATGGTACACAACCCTTATAATTTAATATCGGGTTTTCCAATAAGGACCTGACAACTTTTTTTTTTAAATAAAACGCAAAGCATTTGAGATATTTCCAAAACTTTATGATGGACTTGAAATACAATCAAAACATTTATGAATGTAACTCGACTTCGTTTATATGGCCATCGCGGGCACGTTGGCAGCGGTCGAATCGTTGGACCCAATTTTCGATGACTCGGTCACACTTTTCGGCCGTGACGGCCACTATTTCGCGTTCAATGTTGACTCTGAGTTCTTCCAACATCGTCGGCTTGTTGGCATACACCAATGATTTGGCGTAGCCCTAAAGAAAAAAGTCTTAAGGCATTAAATCGCACGAACGAGGCGACCAATTGACTTTTCCATTTCTTGAGATAACACGCTCACCAAACTTACTCTTCAATAAATCAATTGTAACGTGTGCTGTGTGGCTTGTGGCACCGTCCATGTTTTCCAATTCGGTCCAAAAATAATCCGTAATCATGGCGCGATAACGATCGCCATTCACAGTAACGTGACGATCGTTATTGTCGACGAAAAAATATGGCCCAATGACGCCGCCGGCATGCTAACCGCACCTAACAGCTATTTTTTGTGGATGAAGTGGTGATTCATGAAGCACATGGTTATTTTCATCAATCCAATATCGCATATTTTGATTATTGAAAGAACCCATTGAGCCAAAAATGAGCTTCGTCACTGAAGATGATTTTGCGACGAAATTCATCATCTTGGCGCATCTTCTCCAGAGCCCAATCGGAGAACGTACGTCGCGTCAAATGGTCCATCGACCATTCAAATCTTAAGGCTTCAAATCTTAAGTCAGCTTGATCTTGTATGGGTGTAATAAAATCCGATCGAGATACTTTTGAGTTCTAGGCTGTAACTTTAAAAATACTTGACATTTTGTTTTAAATACCCAAATATTTTTTATTATATTAAATTTTATATAAATTTTCATTAAAGGTATTACACGTGTTGTATTATCCAATGAATAATCTGTTTAAGGAAATACGAGATAGCAGTACTGCCCAAGAAGAAAGTAATTTAAGTCATCAACCACAACTACGAAAATATAGTGAAATCGAGAGGGGCGGAGAAATATATAATTGAAAGAAACAATATTAATCTTAAATATTCCAGATAACTATAATTTAATATTCATTATAATAAAATACAAAAACATATAAATTATTACATATAAATGGCTAATCATACACTCAGAATATTATGTAGTTAACTATTTGAAATTTAATAAAAAAGTTTTCCGTTACATTTAAAAATAAAGGAACATACATTTATTTTTCTAAGAAATATCTATATTAACTTTTTTATACATTTATTCCAAATAATTTACTATCATTTACCGATTTTTTTCAGTTTCATTTATTTTTTTCATTTGTTTGAAATTTAATAAAAATTTTCCCAAAAAACGGAAACTTGTGGTTTATTTGTGTCCGTAACAGTTATTACAAATTTAAATTTTGTTTGCTGTCTGTTTCAAAAAAAAAATATTAAAAAAATTTCAATTTGTTTTTTTGTTTAAATTGGTTGTATATATACAAAATTTTTCAATACAAATTACAAGAACTTCATAAACACACATACATGTACAAACACATTCATACAGTGTTTATAAATTCATATGCATACATACATTTTGTATTGTACGAGTATATTAAAAAACAAAAAATACAAAAACGGAAATAATTTAAAATAAATGATATTTCGATATTTATTTTAACGGATTATATCATTTGTTTATTACGGATGTGTCAGTTGTTTAATCAACATTTAGAAATGAATAACAAAAGGCATTTAATTTAAATGAAAATTAAGTAGACCGATTTTTAAATGAAATATCATTTCTTTTAAATGATATTTTCAGTTATTTTAACTTACAAACTTTTTTAAGTGTACGAATAGGTTCTTAACTTTTCTATAAAGATGTTGTTTCGAACTCCCAAGTCCGTTGTATAAGATTAACATAAAAGTGTGCTTATTGATCAAAAAAAAAAAAATAAATGAATTAAGAAAAAGCTTTTAAAGATATAAATATTTTTATATGTCAAGGCCCATTCACCACACCGGAGTTAATGGTCTTAAATTTAGAAAATTTCTTTTGAAATATATTTTACTGTTTGAAATCACACAGAAGTAATGGCGTCGTTTGTATATTTTATTGGAAAGACCACCCAATTTCTTTTAAAATTTTTTCTTCTTATTCCAGGATGGTATTTTTTTAATTTTTTGTTTTCTTTTATGACATCATCTGTAAATAATTTTTTTGTCAAAAACTAAAAATACGATGAATAAATAAGAAAATAAAGCATTTTATTGAAATATTTGGAAATATTTTTCAATAAATTCTATAACTAAGAAATACACATTTACATGTATAGTAATCACAGTTAATAATTTATTAAAAGGACCTCACGCCGTTATACATTGACAATTCTTACACAGGACGAATGGTAAACCTTTTACGTATTTTTATCTTACAAAGAGAGTATCTCGATGGATCCGCACTGATCTTAATTTAATTTGGATATGTGAGAAAGGGGAAAAAAATTTATTTTTTTAGCGGCTTAATCCACGCTTAGAGGTGTAAACAATTATTCATTTATTTTTTATTTTTTTTAGTTTATTTCTTACAATTTCAAAAAAATATAGACAAATTGAATATCAAGTAATTGATATCGAAAGAAAACATAATTTACTCCCTTTAAACATTTTTTTAACGAACGATTTTTAAGCGAGAAAGATGTAAAGTCAAAATTTCTTAAATTTGACAAAACAGAAAAGAAAAATATTTGAAAAATTGCCAAAAAATATATTTACGCTCAGGCATACTTTATTAATAATAACAAAGGAAGTTAAAAGTCTTTACACTCAGAAAGTAGAAAAATTTTAAGTGTTTACAATCACACTTTACTATTTTTGTACTAAGTTTTAGTAAAAAATTTTTTGCTATTTACATTTTATAAACCCCTTGTAAAATTTACAGCAAATTATATTCCGAAAACATTTTAACACCTAAAACGCCTGTTTTAGGGGACTTTTTGGCATCCCTTGAAAAAGGTCCAGCCAAAATGATCCATGGAAAAAATGGCAGATAAAGTGTTAAAATATTCTACAAAACATTTTGTCATAAAATTTTCATTGTGGGCATCCCAAGACTGTACACATATTTCATGCAGTCAGTATTCGCAAAAAAAATAAAATAAAAAATATACTCGGGAATTCCCAGGAACCTCCTTCATCAAAATTCAGAAGGCCCTGCCAGTTAGATTCATAGTAACCTGTGCATAAAAATACGAAAGTTTTTATTATTTTGACATATTTTCGTATTTTTATACATGGATTATTATCAGTGTATGTATTGGGTTAAATCATATTAAAAGTCAAAAATGAGATTTGTGCGTGTGTTTAACATAAAAACCTTAAAGAAATATTAATTTGTCTATATATTCCATTGCCAACATTCTTTATTTTGGTCATTGTAAAGTTACAATTACACACTTTCAAAAGAATTTGTTTACATCATAAAATTCTTTGCTGCTATTTTATTCCAACACTTGTTGCTCATTTTGTTTGTTAACTTTCCAAGAGTGACTTGGACGAAGATGAGAAAAAAATTGCAAAATTTACGGAGTTTGAGAAAATGTAAACAAAATATTTTAAAGTCAAATAGAATGAGGCGCCCAACATAACTAATTTAACTCTCCGTATTTAGCCGAACGTCACTACCGAAACCTTTAAATTGGTTTTGTTTTAAAAACCATAATACGCAGATGTTAAAATTTACCAAAACTCAAGTTTGTGTATCTCAAACAAAATAAATGTTAAGTTTACTATTGCAACGAGAACTTTACGAATTGGAAATTGTTTGTATAACAGTAAACATTTATATATAAAACAAGTAAGAGCGGCTAAATTCAGCTATGCCGAATCTTATATACCCTTCATCATGGTTGGGCAAAACGTGAAGTTTATATATGGACATGTATAGAATGGACAGATTTATATACGGACATCTTTAAGAGTTAATTTACCATTAAGTTTGGTGATAAAACTTGGACTCGGGAAGATTTATGGTTCCCGAAAATAGGTATTTAAAAAATGTATAATGTATAAAAAGGTCATAACTATTTTCAGCAAATATGTTCTACTAAAGATTTTCGATCTTTGGATATATAAGACGTATCCATAGGTCACATTACAGCTCTAAAATTTTAGTTTTTATAAAAATTTTGATGTTTTTAGCCCATTTATGCAGCTTTTAATTACGGTCTTACCGTTCTTAAGACATAAATTAATCTATTTTGTGCCACGCCCAATTGAAAGATCCCGCCCACATTTAGTCAGATGTTGTGTATTGATAACAAAGATGCTTGCACCTTATTTGAAAACTTTTCCTCTTTCGTTCTCCAATTATACAGAAAAGCTGACCGACATTGTTAAGCCAACTGTGCTGGACGTATTTGTTTTGTTAAAAAAAATAACAAAAAAAAAAGTCTTAAGAAAACAAGTAAGAGCGGCTAAATTCGGCTATGCCGAATCTTATATACCCTTCACCATGGTTGGGAAAAAACTGAAGTTTATATATGGACATATATGGAATGGACAGATTTATATACGGACGCCTTTAAGAGGAAATTAACCATTTAGTTTGGTGATAAAACTTGGACTCGGGAATATAGGTACTTTAAAAAAATTTATGTTTTGGGCATAACTTTTTTGTATCTGAACCGATATTTCCGAGTTTTTCAGCAAATATGTTATACTAAAGATTTTCGATCTTTTGCTATATAAGACGTATCCATAGGTCATAATACAGCTCTAGAATAGTGTTTGTTGTTTGTGTATAAAAGGTGAAGAAGTGAAAGAAAAGAATTTCAACAAATCGTTAAAAGAAATCACTACAACTGCATGTGTTTTATTTCTACAAAATAGTTTGATTTAGCTGGCAAATTTACATTTGGGATTTTATTTCGCTTTTTTATTAGAAATATTTGTAATTTCTTTAGCTTAATTTTAAAAATTTGAAGGAAAATCGTTTATAATTTTTTTTATAAATTATTATAAGTTATGACCTAAAATAGTTGCACTCAAAGGTAAATTATGTATAAAATTTTCTTAATATGTGAGAAATAAAATGGTTTAAAAATCTTTTTATAAATTCTTTTAAATCGGAGCAAAAAAAAGAAATAAAACCGTTTGTATTTTGTTTGTATCAGAGGGTTTTTATAAAAATTTTGATGTTTTTAGCCTATTTATGGATTATTTAATTATTAATATAAAATTTTATTTAAATTAATTATTAAATGTAAAAAAAAACAAAAAATAAACAAAAAAAAATCTTAAGAAAATAAAAAAAAATGTACAAAAAAAATGTGAATTGACCTGACCGAGATTCGAACCCGCGGGCTTAGAGAAAAAAAGTATTTGTGACATAGCGTCTAGACAACTGAGCTATTGAAGCTCACACAAAATCATCGTCAATAGATGTACATATATAAAAGTCTTCGTCATTAGGGATTTGTTTAGTTTTTATTTAAATGACAAATCTTTGTATGTGTGTTGTTTGTGTATAAATGGTGGAGATGAAAGAAAAGAATTTTAACACATGGATGTGTTGTTATGCTCAAAATTCTACATACATATTAAACAAAGGGATTTTACTGGAAAAATTAGAGGTAGTCCTGGTTTTTTGCTAATATCTCATCCATTTATTAACCGATCTGTCTGATTTTTAATAGCAAACAGAAATGGATCACATGTAACAGAAATAAAAAAGAATCAAGTCCTCATCACGTCTGGGTTCTTCGGAAAACCCATTTCAACACACAGACGGACAGACGGACATCGTTAAATCAACTTCGCTCTTCATAAGGACCCAGAATATTTATACTTTATAGGGTCTAAGATCAATATTGTAGAAATTACAAACGGAATGACAAACTTATATATACCCTTCCACCTGTGGTGAAGGGTATAATAAAAAAAAAGTGTTAAAAAATATAAAAATAAAAAATTGTACAAAAACAATTGAATATACGGGGCTCGATCGCGCGATTAAAAGAAAAAAGGATTTGTGACAAAGCGCTTAGACCACTGAGCCATTAAAGGACATAAGCAAACGTCGTTAATAGAAGTAAATAAAGAGTTTTCGTTTAAAATAGATTTGTTTGGGTTTTATTTAAATGACAAACCTTTGTATGGATTTGTTGTTTGTGGGTAAAAGGTGAGGAGGTGAAAGACAAAAAGTTCAACAAATAAAATAAAAACAACAACAATCACGATCATAATACCAATCAGTGTTGTCATATTTTTTTCAAAAATTTTTTTAGTTCTAAAAAAAGCTTTTTTCGACCAAAAAATATTTTTTTACAAATCGTTAAAAGATTTCACTAGAACTGCATGTGGGATATTAATTCGCCTTTTTAAAAAATGTTTTTATTTTCTTTAGCTTAATTTTAAAATTTTAAAGGCAAATAGTTTATAAAAATTTGTTTTATAAATTATTATCAGTTATGACCTAAAATAGTTGCACTCAAAAATAAATTATGTATAAAATTTTCTTAATATATGAGATATAAAATGGTTTAAAAATCTTTTTATAAATTCTTTTAAATCGGAGCAAAAAATAGAAAGAAACCCGTTTGTATTTTGTTTGTATCAGAGGGTTTTTATTTAAATGACAAATCTTTGTATGTGTTTGCTGTTTGTGTATAAATGGTGAAGAGGTCAAAGAAAAGAATTTCAACAAATGGAGGTGTTTGTTATGCGTAAAATTCCACATACATATTAAACAAAGGGATTTGACGGAAAAAATTAGAGGTAGTCCTGGTTTTTGTTAATATCTCGGCCATTTATCAACCGATCTGGCTGATTTTCAATAGCAAACAGAAATTGATCACATGTAACAGAAATATATAACAATCAAGTCGTCATCATGTCTGGGGTCTTCGGAAAAACCATTTCAACACACAGACGGACATCGTTAAATCAACTTTGCTCTTCATAAGGACCCAGAATATAGGGTCTAAGATCAATATTGTAGAAATTACAAACGGAATGACAAACTTATATGGGCCCCAGGGTACCCTATATTCTCTTAACAAAAGCCATAAGTCTGAATTGCAATTCTAAGATTTCCTGCGGATCTTAAAATAGATAATCTCAAAACTAATTTGTCCTGGATCTGATTTGCTTCACCGTCTCTCTATGTTCTGGTAGCCCAGAAAACTTACAATTATCACTCGCCGGCTTTCCCGCACTCTTTGCAAGAATTGCAATCCAGCATTATCCCGCCAGGTTAAAATAGCAGAAGTTCTCTATATCCTGGTACCCCACAAAACTTACAATAATCACTCTCCGGCTTTCCCGCTCTTTTGGCAAGAACCGGCGTCCAGCAGTAGCCCGTCAGTACCCCACAGGAAGTCTAAAATCACTTCTGGGTTAAAATAGAAGAAGTTCTCTCGCCTTAGGATCGTAGGATCTCCACATCAGTTTTGATACTTGCATGTTTAGAAATTCCTCCAAAGCGCATCAGCTCTGCCCATTATAGTGGAGTCTGCATCCCCTTTTAACTGAAGTGACACACGAATATCCATTGCCCTTTCGCTAGGCAACTGGAAACCCCGTTCGGTGTCCACCAGTCCAATATATGTGTACTCTCCTGTTGGAACAAGTTCTATTTAAGTAGCCTTTGCAGTCTTAGGCAATCGATTGCCGGAGATCGCCTAAGTAGCCGCTTGACTATCAATGTAAAAATTACTATCAGAACAAATCATCTCAGGGGCAAAACCAAAGTTTGGCCACCAGATCTTTCACCTGAAAAATGCTGCAGTCATCAGGAAGTTTTTGCAACTACTTGATGCCAAGCTCTCTCTCATCTGTTAAGGAATTAAAAATACTGTGGTCAGAGCGCAGACCTGTCAATCATCCATATTCCCCCATAGTGACGTATTGTAAAGCCCCGTCCTTGTCCGTAACTATAAGACGTATCACAAGAAACTGTCCTATACTCCCCAATCGAATAACGTACATCAACGTGACAACTTCCATCACCAAATAAATCGGTTGCAGATGTAGGATTACATCTAGTGCCGACGTTGGCGCGCCCCGGTAATGCATAGTTTAGCAAGGCTCTGTGCTCTTTCAGGTGCCTATACACACACCGAACTGAAAAGTGTATTGCGGTTGCAACAACCAATAAATTTTATTAGTACAATGTAATTGCTGGATATTTTGAGTTTTGCAACCAAAATTAATTAATTATGATAATTGTATTTTTGAATAACAATCAATCGACTTTAGTCGTGGAAACCAAGTTTCAGTTGGAAACTGTCAAAATTTGTCTCTGTGTCTAGTCATAAAGTGTTACATTAGACGAAAATCTATAAAGTTTTTTTTTTTTTATTTCATAAATACGATGAAGCATTTTCCTTAAGTGTACTCATTTAATTTAAGCGCACACGTATGTTGTTTTTATTTTTTTGATATTTGTGATAAATTGGATTTGAACGAATTTTTTACAAAACCTATTTTCTTTATTTTAAAACAACAAGACAGCACTGTGCTAAAGCCTAGCCATTAATAGGTGTGTTCGACGTACGTTACCGCGGGTGCCCGCGGGGACCCAATCTTACCAAAAATTGGGTAAATGAGAGCGTTCATAATTGTGTTTCTCATTTTACCAGAACTTACCCGTATTTTTTGTTTGGGTAAAATGGAAAAATTGTCAAATAATCAGCTGCTGCTAATAAATTCACTGTTTTGCATTTTTGAAAAAAAAATTAAGTTAAATAAAAGTTTACTATAAACAACTTTTCGTTCTTAATAATGAAAAATACATTTGAAAATGTAAATAGATATTTGCCATTTCAAATATATTTATTATTTAAGCTGTTTTTTAATATGAATAAATTTGACGTTTATTTTTGGGTATGAAATGTGGGTTTGTGCGTTCGCAGTATTGTGAGAGAATTTTTTGCTTGCTCTCATTTTACCAGACTTTACCCAAAATTATCTCGTACAGACCTAATGTATGTTAAACCAACTGAAAAAAAAATGTACCAAATATGGCTGCTTCTCTTCCTGTCATTTTCTTTTCATCTCCTTTAACCCCAATTAAAAATTAATTACAGTACTTTTCTTTTTTAAAATCTAAGAGCTTAACTTGGAAATTTGCATGTATATTTGGCGTTTAAAGCTCTAGCTTATCATCGCATTATTAAAAAAATAACAAATTTTAAACTAAAACATTTACACATGACGGAATAGCATTGGATATGAACTCAAAGTAAGATTGAACTCTTAGCTTTCAAAACTCTTTTTATATTGCAAATAATAAACAAAAGTTGAAATTTTTATAGCAACCCCTTATTTAGCCAATTACACAGAAAAATTTAATTAACAACATTTTAACACAGTTAAATAATTAATTAAATTAATCGCAAATTTAATTTTCCCGAGTTGTTGCCGTAGTAATGATCTTTATAAAACTAAGAATATATCACTGTACGCTCATTTTTATATGTGATAACGTCCTTTTGTGAAAAGTACAGCCACCTATAAGTAGCTAGGATTGTCTGGAAGGTTCTGGTCATTGCTAGTGTCGAAGATTTGATTTACACTTAAGGGCTGCCATATGGGGACTTCTGTTTCCACCAGTAAATGGAAGTTGATGAATTGAATTTCCCTTACAATATTTTAGTGGGAAAAAATACGGTTTTTTCTAATGATCTAATCTTTTTTATTATATTAAATTTTACATTAATTTTCATTAAAGGTATTCAATACGCGTTCATTCATATGATAAAGAATCTGTTTAGGGAAATACGAGATAGCAGTACTGACCAAAAAGATATACAATTGTTTCAATTTTAGTTAAAACTATATTAAAAGGACCTTCTTATAGCACCAAAATTGCCACAACCCTCAAGCCGTTAGTCGTAGACAATTCTTACACATATATGGTAACTATATATATATGGTAATTATGGTAAAATTCCTCAAAGCGTTTGGCGCTGTGAGGGTACAGTCAAAGGAATAAATTTTTTTCTCCAATACTGTGTAAAGTATCGAAAATTCGTACAAAAGTTCTTCTATGCTATGAACACACGCGAACATGATCAGATCCGGTTGTAGTTCCATATTGTGGATACACAGAGATAAAAAATCCTACTTCACCAAAATTTAGTATGTCCTGCAGGTACATTTACTATAATTTGTGCATAAAAATACGAAATGTATGTCAACCCAAGTAAAATATTTTTGGCATAATCATATGTAGCCTTATCTAATAATATATTATCATATATAAATACTTATGTCAATATGCATTAGCATATATGTATAATTATATATGATACAATATGTGCAAACAAATTTAAGATATTGTTATAGAGTATTTTTAATATGGTAAAAGATATAATTTCTTATAATTATATGTGGCCCTATTTCAATGGTACCGAATCCCAGCCAGGGAGATACATTTTTTTGTGCTTTTAGTTTATTTTTATTTCCTTATTAATATTTGTTTTACTTTCAAATTTTAAATCATTTCGGGACAACAAGAACTAGAAATTTTTGATAGGATATAAGTGGTGAAAATTTATATCTATCGTTTTTTTTTTTTGCTTTAAATATAATTATTTCTTCACATTTTTTCTTAGTCAATATAATTATATCTAATATTATATATAGTTATATTATTACATTAAATCAGTACCAATTTAGTATTATTAATTCAGCCATGATATTTTATAAATATAATTTTCAAAACTTATATTTTACAATATTATATGAAAAATAAAGTCTAGCAAAGTCAGCCATTATGTACCATATAGCAGTGTATAACTGAGTGCTTACATCACGTCAACTCTGGCTGACCAAGTTCCAATCCTGGCAAAGGCATTGTTTTTTTAGAATTTTATTATTTTTTTTTTCCGTGTTTATTATGTTATATTGTTGGATGAAATCTGATACAATTCAATTTGACATTTATCGGATATCCCTAAATATATTGTTGTGTCTAATTTGATCTGCTATTTTTCGAATCAATTCATTTCCTTCTAAATTCCCAAATATATTGTCGGATCTAGTTTGATCTGCCATTTTTCGGATCAATTTTGATCCTTCTTAATCCGCAAATATATTGCTGGGTCTAAATTGATCTGCCATTTTTCGGATCAATTCAGATCCCTCTAGATCCCCAAATATATTTATGGATTTAATTTGATCTGCCATTTTTCGGATCAAATTAGATATTAAGGAATATAAAATTGTATATGATTAAATATTGTGCCAGATTAATTTTTTTAACTCGGGAAAACAACAAAAACTTTCGTTTACAAAAACTTTAGTTATAGTGGCACATTTTCATATTTTTATACATAGATTATTATCAGTGTATTGGGTTAATTTATATTAAAAGTCAAACAAGAGATTTGTGCGTTCGTTTAACCTAAAAACCTTAAAGAAATATTAATTTGTCTACATTTTTCCACTGCCAAGATTCTTCATTTTTGTCATTGAAAAGTTACAATTACACACTTTCAAAGGAATTTGTTTACAACATAAAATACTTTGCTGCAATTATATTCCAAAACTTGTTGCTCATTTTTATACCCTCCAGCATATATGGTGAGGGTATATATCAGTTTGTCATTCCGTTTGTAACATGTCGAAATATAGGTTTAAGACCCCATAAAGTATATATATTCGTGATCCTTATGCAATTTTAAGTCGATTTAGCGATGTCCGTCTGTCTGTCCGTCTGCCTGTCTGTCTGTCTGTTGAAATGGCGATCACGACGCGAAGACGCAAGCGGGGGTGCCTATTTTTACCCAGATTATTGAACATCCTCCCGAGGAGTTTGGTATTGAAAATGAGCAAAATCGGTAAAGCGGTTCAAATTTTTTTTTTTCTGTTAAGTAAGTAAAAATGTTATTAAGTCTTCTTATTGTTCGATTACATTTATTGTCTTACATGCTATGAGAATAATAACATTCGTAGAGCTATATGTGTGTTACTCTGATAACTAAGTTAATGTAGAAATCAACAATGTTAAAGTTGCTAACAGAGCAGACCTCTGTAAATAACATTGCTAAAACTAAATAAATAACACTACTAAAACTAAATAACATAAGTTCGTTACATAAATTGACAAAACATATTCATGCAAAATTTAGTATATACGTATATCATCTTCAGCCCCTATGGTGCAGGGTATTCAAAGATTCGGCACAGCCGAATTTAGCCCTTTTTTACTTGTTTTTGTTAACTTTCCAAGAGTAACATGGCCGAAGATGAGAAAAATATTGCAAAATTTACGGAGTTTGAGAAAATGTAAACAAAATATTTTAAAGTCAAATAGAATGAGGCGCCCAACATAACTAATTTAACTCTCCGTATTTAGCCGAACGTCACTACCGAAACCTTTAAATTGGTTGTGTTTTAAAAATCATAATACGCAGATGTTAAATTTTACCAAGGTCAAGTTTATTGTGTATCTCAAACAAAATAAATTATTAGTTTACTATTGCAACGGGAACTTTGCGAATCTATTGGAAATTATTTGTATAACAGTAATAAAAAATAATAATAAACTTTCAATAAAAAAAAACTTCGTTAACCCACCAAAAGTAACCCAAAAAATGGATTGTTGGAGTTCTCCAACATATTGCATAGTTATTGGAAGTACTAATATATTTGGATTTATATGTTTGAGTATTTATATTATAACGAAAATATATAATCAAAGCAATATTTCCTCTAAAGATGGTAAGGAATTTAAAATACATTCTTTTTCGTGAACAATTTTTTTTTTAATTTTATTTGAATTGTGAAAGTATGAAAAAAATCACAGCAATTCCAATAATTAAAAATAATAAATAATAATATATTAAATTAAATTCTACAATATTCATTATCGTGTAAAAACTATTTTTTTATATGGATTATAACAGTCTTTCTGTGCCTCTAAAATTGTTAGTTGTAGTTTTCTCATTTACCTTAAATTCCGATAAGCGAGACCTTTCGCTGTATGTAAATTACTTATTTATTTGTAAGTGACAATCTGTTTTATTTTTTTGAGAGGGTGTTCGTAAGGATGAAGTTGAAAAATCCTCTAACATCGCTCTTTATACAATACTGGTTTTATGCTTGATTTTGGTGGTTACATCCAGTCTATTTATAATGGGTATAATTAAGGTAAATATGAAAATTATAATTATATATTTCAATACATTTTATTTATGTAATTTCTTCTACCTGTAGAGACGTTTTGCATTGATGAGACCCTGGATTTTTAGTGCTATGATGGGCCTTATTATAATGATTATCGTTACAGCTGTTGATTTCGTTACTGCTATAGTGAATGGTGATGTTAGCTCTGTGTTGAGTTCACTTTTTGTTGGTCTTCTTATTTTCGGTAAGTTTTTAAACGGGTAAATGCAGAATAGTAGGTTAAGTTTAATTGAGCTGGCTGGTCATAGAACTCGCATATACCATATGGGTCCTTAGCGATACCAGATAAAAAAAATAAGCACTACGTTTGATTAGAGAGATGTGATGGCCCCCAGGGTGTCCTTCATTCCCTTAGCAAGTACTCTACAAAACCTACATTAATAACTCGCCGCCGCTCTTTTTGCAAGAACCGCAGTCGAGCACTAGCCCGTCATTTCCCCCGCTAGAAGTGTAAAATCACTTTTGGGTTACAATAAAAGAAGTTCTCTCGCCTTGGGATCGTGGGATATCCACATTATTTTTGACACTTGCATGTTTAGGTATTTCTCCAAAGTGCCCCAGCTCTGCCCATTATAGTGGAGTCTACATCCCCTTTTAACTGAAGTGGTACACGAATATCCATTGTCCTTTCGCTAGGCAACTGGAAACCCCGTTTGGTGTCCGCTAGTCCAATATATGTGGTGCGACTACAAAAAAATTCTTAGCCGAGACTATGAAATTCTTAGCCGATTTAAAGAGAGCAAGGGTTGTACCAATTCAAACATGTATACATTCACATCACAATCACTGCACTTGCACTACAACCCTTGCTAGCGGCTAAATGTTTCTGTAAATCGGCTAAGAATTTCGTGGTCTCGGCACCATTTGGCATCATCGGTGGCTGAAAATTTGGTAGTTTGTTCATCCTGGTTTATAGGGTCTTTGCTGTAACATACAGGGTAATGAGATAGCGCATAAATTGGCCAGACAGGGTTCGGTTCTGGACCTTATATAGGGATTGTGGGGTAAAATCTCCTTTGCGTCACTATTATGGGTTGATCTCCGAAAGATTCCTTGACTCTACCAATCAATCCTAGAGCAGTAGGACGAATTGCAGGGTGTCCAGAGCCAAATAGGCCAAAGTTGTATGCAAAAGCGACCAAAATACTAATTGGATTAGATAGGAGAAGTCTCAGGTCTTTAGTAGGGGTAATAATCCGTCACTGGTCTATTGAAGCCTTCATTGGTAAATACGAAAGAGGCACACAGGACTTTTGTAGGGTGTTGCGAGGATGTTGAACAGCCAGAGACAATAGAGCACATTTTGTGCAACTGTCCTAGATTACAGGGTTTGAGACTGAGATAGCTGGGGAAAAGATTCCACGATAAGCTGGGTGATCAAGGCAGTCTATTGAGTTTTGTCAGGGGGATTAGATGCTTATTCTAGGTAGCGGTTTCGGGGTCACCCTGACCTATAATTTCTCTCTGCTTTTTAGGCCGGGAGCTCTCAATTCTTTATCTTTTACTGTCTTTTCTATATTATTTTTCTTTTTCCAAAGGGTATCACGATCCTAATGGTGTCCGAATGGTAGTGTACTTTATTATGGTACACAACCCTTATAATCTAATATCGGGTTTTTTTTAAATAAAACGCAAAGCATTTGAGGTATTTCCAAAACTTTAAGATGGACTTGAAATACAATTAAAACTCTACTTCGTTTATATGGCCATCGCGGGCGCGTTGGCAGCGGTCGAATCGTTGGACCCAATTTTCGATGACTCGGTCACACTTTTTGGCCGTAACGGCCACTATTTCGCGTTCAATGTTGACTCTGAGTTCTTCCAACATCGTCGGCTTGTTGGAATACACCAATGATTTGGCGTAGCCCCAAAGATAAAAGTCTAAAGGCATTAAATCGCACAAACGAGGCGACCAATTGACTGGTCCATTTCTTGAGATAACACGCTCACCAAACTTACTCTTCAATAAATCAATTGTAACGTGTGCTGTGTGGCTTGTGGCACCGTCCATGTTTTCCAATTCGGTCCAAAAATAATCCGTAATCATGGCGCGATAACGATCGCCATTCACAGTAACGTGACGATCGTTATTGTCGACGAAAAAATATGGCCCAATGACGCCGCCGGCATGCAAACCGCACCTAACAGCTATTTTTTGTGGATGAAGTGGTGATTCATGAAGCACATGGTTATTTTCATCAATCCAATATCGAATATTTTGATTATTGACGAACCCATTGAGCCAAAAATGAGCTTCGTCACTGAAGATGATTTTGCGACGAAATTCATCATCTTGGCGCATCTTCTCCAGAGCCCAATCGGAGAACGTACGTCGCGTCAAATGGTCGATGGGCTTCAAATCTTAAGTCAGCTTGATCTTGTATGGGTGTAATAAAATCCGATCGAGATACTTTTGAGTTCTAGGCTGTAACTTTAAAAATACTTGACATTTTGTTTTAAATACCCAAATATTTTTTATTATATTAAATTTTATATAAATTTTCATTAAAGGTATTACACGTGTTGTATTATCCAATGAATAATCTGTTTAAGGAAATACGAGATAGCAGTACTGCCCAAGAAGAAAGTAATTTAAGTCATCAACCACAACTACGAAAATATAGTGAAATCGAGAGGGGCGGAGAAATATATAATTGAAAGAAACAATATTAATCTTAAATATTCCAGATAACTATAATTTAATATTCATTATAATAAAATACAAAAACATATAAATTATTACATATAAATGGCTAATCATACACTCAGAATATTATGTAGTTAACTATTTGAAATTTAATAAAAAAGTTTTCCGTTACATTTAAAAATAAAGGAACATACATTTATTTTTCTAAGAAATATCTATATTAACTTTTTTATACATTTATTCCAAATAATTTACTATCATTTACCGATTTTTTTCAGTTTCATTTATTTTTTTCATTTGTTTGAAATTTAATAAAAATTTTCCCAAAAAACGGAAACTTGTGGTTTATTTGTGTCCGTAACAGTTATTACAAATTTAAATTTTGTTTGCTGTCTGTTTCAAAAAAAAAATATTAAAAAAATTTCAATTTGTTTTTTTGTTTAAATTGGTTGTATATATACAAAATTTTTCAATACAAATTACAAGAACTTCATAAACACACATACATGTACAAACACATTCATACAGTGTTTATAAATTCATATGCATACATACATTTTGTATTGTACGAGTATATTAAAAAACAAAAAATACAAAAACGGAAATAATTTAAAATAAATGATATTTCGATATTTATTTTAACGGATTATATCATTTGTTTATTACGGATGTGTCAGTTGTTTAATCAACATTTAGGAATGAATAACAAAAGGCATTTAATTTAAATGAAAATTAAGTAGACCGGTTTTTAAATGAAATATCATTTCTTTTAAATGATATTTTCAGTTATTTTAACTTACAAACTTTTTTAAGTGTACGAATAGGTTCTTAACTTTTCTATAAAGATATTGTTTTAAACTCCCAAGTCCGTTGTATAAGATTAACATAAAAGTGTGCTTATTAATCAAAAAAAAAAATAAATGAATTAAGAAAAAGCTTTTAAAGATATAAATATTTTTCTATGTCAAGGCCCATTCACCACACCGGAGTTCATGGTCTTAAATTTAGAAAATTTCTTTTGAAATATATTTTACTGTTTGAAATCACACAGAAGTAATGGCGTCGTTTGTATATTTTATTGGAAAGACCACACAATTTCTTTTAAAATTTTTTCTTCTTATTCCAGGATGGTATTTTCTTTTATTTTTTGTTTTCTTTTATGACATCATCTATAAATAACTTTTTTGACAATAAACTAAAAATACGATGAATAAATAAGAAAATAAAGCATTTTATTGAAATATTTGGAAATATTTTTCAATAAATTCTATAACTAAGAAATACACATTTACATGTATAGTAATCACAGTTAATAATTTATTAAAAGGACCTCACGCCGT
Source organism: Eustalomyia histrio (assembly GCA_949748255.1). Classification (NCBI taxonomy): domain Eukaryota; kingdom Metazoa; phylum Arthropoda; class Insecta; order Diptera; family Anthomyiidae; genus Eustalomyia; species Eustalomyia histrio. The sequence goes on from OX456527.1 coordinate 16,431,039, forward strand.
TATACATTGACAATTCTTACACAGGACGAATGGTAAACCTTTTATCTCGCATTTTTCGTTTACGTATTTTTACCTTACAAAGAGATTATCTCGATGAATCCGCACTGATCTTAATTTAATTTGGATATGTGAGAGAGGGGAAAAAAATTATTTTTTTAGCGGCTTAATCCACGTATAGAGGTGTAAACTATTATCGCTATTTAATTTTTTTTTTTTAGAATATCAAGTAATTGATATCGACAGAAAACATAATTTACTCCCTTTAAACATTTTTTTATTCAACGAACGATTTTCAAGCGAGATGATGTAAAGTCAAAATTGCTTAAATTTGACAAAAATGTACTTTTTAAAACAGAAAAATAAAATATTTAAAAAATTGCCAAAAAATATATTTTCGCTCAGGCATACTTTATTGATAATAACAAAGGAAGTTAAGAGTCTTTATACTCAGAAAGTAGAAAAATTTTTAAACAGTTTACAATCACACTTTACTATTTTTGTACTAATTTTTAGTAAAAAATTTTTTGCTATTTACATTTTATAAACCCCTTGTAAAATTTACAGCAAATCATATTCCGAAAACATTTTAACACCTAAAACGCCTGTTTTAGGGGACTTTTCGGCATCCCTTGAAAAAGGTCCATCCAAAATGATCCATGAAAAAAATGGCAGATAGAGTGTTAAAATATTCTACAAAACATTTCGTCATGAAATTTTCATTGTATGCATCCCAAGACTGTACACATATTTCATGCAGTATTCGCAAAAAAAAATAAAATAAAAAATATACTCGGGAACTCCCAGGAACCTCCTTCATCAAAATTCAGTAGGCCCTGCCAGTTAGATTCATAGTAACCTGTGCATAAAAATACGAAAGTTTTTATTATTTTGACATATTTTCGTATTTTTATACATGGATTATTATCAGTGTATGTATTGGGTTAAATCATATTAAAAGTCAAAAATGAGATTTGTGCGTGTGTTTAACATAAAAACCTTAAAGAAATATTAATTTTTCTATATTTTCCATTGCCAACATTCTTTATTTTGGTCATTGTAAAGTTACAATTACACACTTTCAAAAGAATTTGGTTACATCATAAAATTCTTTGCTGCTATTTTATTCCAACACTTGTTGCTCATTTTGTTTGTTAACTTTCCAAGAGTGACTTGGACGAAGATGAGAAAAAAATTGCAAAATTTACGGAGTTTGAGAAAATGTAAACAAAATATTTTAAAGTCAAACAGAATGAGGCGCCCAACATAACTAATTTAACTCTCCGTATTTAGCCGAACGTCACTACCGAAACCTTTAAATTGGTTTTGTTTTAAAACCCATAATACGCAGATGTTAAAATTTACCAAAACTCAAGTTTGTGTATCTCAAACAAAATAAATGTTAAGTTTACTATTGCAACGAGAACTTTACGAATTGGAAATTGTTTGTATAACAGTAAACATTTATATATAAAACAAGTAAGAGCGGCTAAATTCAGCTATGCCGAATCTTATATACCCTTCATCATGGTTGGGCAAAACGTGAAGTTTATATATGGACATGTATAGAATGGACAGATTTATATACGGACATCTTTAAGAGTTAATTTACCATTAAGTTTGGTGATAAAACTTGGACTCGGGAAGATTTATGGTTCCCGAAAATAGGTATTTAAAAAATGTATAATGTATAAAAAGGTCATAACTATTTTCAGCAAATATGTTCTACTAAAGATTTTCGATCTTTGGATATATAAGACGTATCCATAGGTCACATTACAGCTCTAAAATTTTAGTTTTTATAAAAATTTTGATGTTTTTAGCCCATTTATGCAGCTTTTAATTACGGTCTTACCGTTCTTAAGACATAAATTAATCTATTTTGTGCCACGCCCAATTGAAAGATCCCGCCCACATTTAGTCAGATGTTGTGTATTGATAACAAAGATGCTTGCACCTTATTTGAAAACTTTTCCTCTTTCGTTCTCCAATTATACAGAAAAGCTGACAGACATTGTTAAGCCAACTGTGCTGGACGTATTTGTTTTGTTAAAAAAAATAACAAAAAAAAAAGTCTTAAGAAAATAAAAAAAAAATTTTAAAAAATATAAAAATAAAAAATTGTACAAAAACAATTGAATTGATTTGTGACAAAGCGCTTAGACCACTGAGCCATTAAAGGACATAAGCAAACGTCGTTAATAGAAGTAAATAAAGAGTTTTCGTTTAAAATAGATTTGTTTGGGTTTTATTTAAATGACAAACCTTTGTATGGATTTGTTGTTTGTGGGTAAAAGGTGAGGAGGTGAAAGACAAAAAGTTCAACAAATAAAATAAAAACAACAACAATCACGATCATAATACCAATCAGTGTTGTCATATTTTTTTCAAAAATTTTTTTAGTTCTAAAAAAAGCTTTTTTCGACCAAAAAATATTTTTTTACAAATCGTTAAAAGATTTCACTAGAACTGCATGTGGGATATTAATTCGCCTTTTTAAAAAATGTTTTTATTTTCTTTAGCTTAATTTTAAAATTTTAAAGGCAAATAGTTTATAAAAATTTGTTTTATAAATTATTATCAGTTATGACCTAAAATAGTTGCACTCAAAAATAAATTATGTATAAAATTTTCTTAATATATGAGATATAAAATGGTTTAAAAATCTTTTTATAAATTCTTTTAAATCGGAGCAAAAAATAGAAAGAAAACCGTTTGTATTTTGTTTGTATCAGAGGGTTTTTATTTAAATGACAAATCTTTGTATGTGTTTGCTGTTTGTGTATAAATGGTGAAGAGGTCAAAGAAAAGAATTTCAACAAATGGAGGTGTTTGTTATGCGTAAAATTCCACATACATATTAAACAAAGGGATTTGACGGAAAAAATTAGAGGTAGTCCTGGTTTTTGTTAATATCTCGGCCATTTATCAACCGATCTGGCTGATTTTCAATAGCAAACAGAAATTGATCACATGTAACAGAAATATATAACAATCAAGTCGTCATCATGTCTGGGGTCTTCGGAAAAACCATTTCAACACACAGACGGACATCGTTAAATCAACTTTGCTCTTCATAAGGACCCAGAATATAGGGTCTAAGATCAATATTGTAGAAATTACAAACGGAATGACAAACTTATATGGGCCCCAGGGTACCCTATATTCTCTTAACAAAAGCCATAAGTCTGAATTGCAATTCTAAGATTTCCTGCGGATCTTAAAATAGATAATCTCAAAACTAATTTGTCCTGGATCTGATTTGCTTCACCGTCTCTCTATGTTCTGGTAGCCCAGAAAACTTACAATTATCACTCGCCGGCTTTCCCGCACTCTTTGCAAGAATTGCAATCCAGCATTATCCCGCCAGGTTAAAATAGCAGAAGTTCTCTATATCCTGGTACCCCACAAAACTTACAATAATCACTCTCCGGCTTTCCCGCTCTTTTGGCAAGAACCGGCGTCCAGCAGTAGCCCGTCAGTACCCCACAGGAAGTCTAAAATCACTTCTGGGTTAAAATAGAAGAAGTTCTCTCGCCTTAGGATCGTAGGATCTCCACATCAGTTTTGATACTTGCATGTTTAGAAATTCCTCCAAAGCGCATCAGCTCTGCCCATTATAGTGGAGTCTGCATCCCCTTTTAACTGAAGTGACACACGAATATCCATTGCCCTTTCGCTAGGCAACTGGAAACCCCGTTCGGTGTCCACCAGTCCAATATATGTGTACTCTCCTGTTGGAACAAGTTCTATTTAAGTAGCCTTTGCAGTCTTAGGCAATCGATTGCCGGAGATCGCCTAAGTAGCCGCTTGACTATCAATGTAAAAATTACTATCAGAACAAATCATCTCAGGGGCAAAACCAAAGTTTGGCCACCAGATCTTTCACCTGAAAAATGCTGCAGTCATCAGGAAGTTTTTGCAACTACTTGATGCCAAGCTCTCTCTCATCTGTTAAGGAATTAAAAATACTGTGGTCAGAGCGCAGACCTGTCAATCATCCATATTCCCCCATAGTGACGTATTGTAAAGCCCCGTCCTTGTCCGTAACTATAAGACGTATCACAAGAAACTGTCCTATACTCCCCAATCGAATAACGTACATCAACGTGACAACTTCCATCACCAAATAAATCGGTTGCAGATGTAGGATTACATCTAGTGCCGACGTTGGCGCGCCCCGGTAATGCATAGTTTAGCAAGGCTCTGTGCTCTTTCAGGTGCCTATACACACACCGAACTGAAAAGTGTATTGCGGTTGCAACAACCAATAAATTTTATTAGTACAATGTAATTGCTGGATATTTTGAGTTTTGCAACCAAAATTAATTAATTATGATAATTGTATTTTTGAATAACAATCAATCGACTTTAGTCGTGGAAACCAAGTTTCAGTTGGAAACTGTCAAAATTTGTCTCTGTGTCTAGTCATAAAGTGTTACATTAGACGAAAATCTATAAAGTTTTTTTTTTTTTATTTCATAAATACGATGAAGCATTTTCCTTAAGTGTACTCATTTAATTTAAGCGCACACGTATGTTGTTTTTATTTTTTTGATATTTGTGATAAATTGGATTTGAACGAATTTTTTACAAAACCTATTTTCTTTATTTTAAAACAACTAGACAGCACTGTGCTAAAGCCTAGCCATTAATAGGTGTGTTCGACGTACGTTACCGCGGGTGCCCGCGGGGACCCAATCTTACCAAAAATTGGGTAAATGAGAGCGTTCATAATTGTGTTTCTCATTTTACCAGAACTTACCCGTACTTTTTGTTTGGGTAAAATGGTAAAATTGTCAAATCATCAGCTGCTGCTAATAAATTCACTGTTTTGCATTTTTGAAAAAAAAAAATTAAGTTAAATAAAAGTTTATTATAAACAACTTTTCGTTCTTAATAATTAAAAATACATTTGAAAATGTAAATAGATATTTGCCATTTCAAATATATTTATTATTTAAGCTGTTTTTTAATATGAATAAATTTGACGTTTATTTTTGGGTATGAAATGTGGTTTTGTGCGTTCGCAGTATTATGGGCATTTTTGTGGTTTTGTGAGAGAATTTTTTGCTTGCTCTCATTTTACCAGACTACCCAAAATTATCTCGTACAGACCTAATGTATGTTAAACCAACTGAAAAACAATGTACCAAATATGGCTGCTTCTCTTCCTGCCATTTTCTTTTCATCTCCTTTAACCCCAATTAAAAAAAGTAATTAGAGTACTTTTCTTTTTTAAAATTTTATACAAATCTAAGAGCTTAACTTGGAAATTTGCATGTATATTTGGCGTTTAAAGCTCTAGCTTATCATCGCATTATTAAAAAAATAACAAATTTTAAACTAAAACATTTACACATGACGGAATAGCATTGGATATGAACTCAAAGTAAGATTGAACTCTTAGCTTTCAAAACTCTTTTTATATTGCAAATAATAAACAAAAGTTGAAATTTTTATAGCAACCCCTTTTTTAGCCAATTACACAGAAAAATTTAATTAACAACATTTTAACACAGTTAAATAATTAATTAAATTAATCGCAAATTTAATTTTCCCGAGTTGTTGCCGTAGTAATGATCTTTATAAAACTAAGAATATATCACTGTACGCTCATTTTTATATGTGATAACGTCCTTTTGTGAAAAGTACAGCCACCTATAAGTAGCTAGGATTGTCTGGAAGGTTCTGGTCATTGCTAGTGTCGAAGATTTGATTTACACTTAAGGGCTGCCATATGGGGACTTCTGTTTCCACCAGTAAATGGAAGTTGATGAATTGAATTTCCCTTACAATATTTTAGTGGGAAAAAATACGGTTTTTTCTAATGATCTAATCTTTTTTATTATATTAAATTTTACATTAATTTTCATTAAAGGTATTCAATACGCGTTCATTCATATGATAAAGAATCTGTTTAGGGAAATACGAGATAGCAGTACTGACCAAAAAGATATACAATTGTTTCAATTTTAGTTAAAACTATATTAAAAGGACCTTCTTATAGCACCAAAATTGCCACAACCCTCAAGCCGTTAGTCGTAGACAATTCTTACACATATATGGTAACTATATATATATGGTAATTATGGTAAAATTCCTCAAAGCGTTTGGCGCTGTGAGGGTACAGTCAAAGGAATAAATTTTTTTCTCCAATACTGTGTAAAGTATCGAAAATTCGTACAAAAGTTCTTCTATGCTATGAACACACGCGAACATGATCAGATCCGGTTGTAGTTCCATATTGTGGATACACAGAGATAAAAAATCCTACTTCACCAAAATTTAGTATGTCCTGCAGGTACATTTACAATAATCTGTGCATAAAAATACGAAATGTATGTCAACCCAAGTAAAATATTTTTGACATAATCATATGTAGCCTTATCTAATAATATATTATCATATATAAATACTTATATCAATATGCATTAGCATATATGTATAATTATATATGACGTGTACTGTACGTGTGTTAGTGACTGCACTCCTCCTTAACGGCTGGGCCGATTTCGATGAAATTTGTTGTGTCTGTTTTATTTGATCCCTGAATGGTTTAGATTCACAATTGACCTATATGGGTACAATGGGCGTGGCACCTCCCATACGAAGTAAAAATGTATTTTTGTATATCTGGAGTACTGTTACAGTGGGAGTCTTCTCCTGTACGTGTGTTAGTGACTGCACTCCTCCTTAACGGCTGGGCCGATTTCGATGAAATTTGTTGTGTCTGTTTTATTTGATCCCTGAATGGTTTAGATTCACAATTGACCTATATGGGTACAATGGGCGTGGCACCTCCCATACGAAGTAAAAATGTATTTTTGTATATCTGGAGTACTGTTACAGTGGGAGTCTTCAAACTTTGTGTGAGCTTTTTTTATAATAATACTCATAATCTCCCAAAAAAATGAGTGCCATCCAAGCAATGGGCGTGGCACCTCCCATACGAAGAAAACATTCATTATTGCATATCTGGGGTACTATTAAAGTGGGAGTCTTCAAACTTTGTGTGAGCTTCTTTGATAATAATATTCATAATCTTCCAAAAAATATGGGGGATCCAAGCAATGGGCGTGGCACCTCCCATACGAAGTACAAATTTATTATTGCATATCTGGGGTACTATTATTGTGAGAATATTCAAACTTTGTGCGAGCTACCTAGATAATAATGTAATCCTATTCCTAGGCAGAACAACGTTTGCCGGGTCAGCTAGTATGAATATAAAAATATAAATAACTTTAAATACAACCGATTTCCAAATGTTAAAAATTTATATTTTATTTAGTTTTTTACAATTCATTTAAACTACTTTTTGAATAAAAAGTCAATCAAATTACCGCCTCTATTGGCCACGGTAAAGCGCTTTATTTTGTGCATTTGCCATAACTTTTTCGAACATCTCGGCGATATAGCGATGATTTCGACACGAATGTTTACCTTATGCTCATCAATGGTCTGGGGCTTCAACCCTTCAAAACAAAGAATCTAACGACTGCACGATATTCAATTTTTTCCATATTAAAAAAAATCAATGACACATCAACTTCAAATGGCTTGTAAACAAAGAAAGAATTGACAGAATGACTTGCAACTTTGCATGTGTTCTCAGGACAGTTATATCAACTTGAGAAAAAAAAAAGTTTGGAGCTAGCAGTGCCATCTCTTGGTGAGCGCAGGAACTTTTCAACCAACCTGTAGATGCGGTTAAATTTTTTAAAATTTACCATTTATTTTTATTAGATTCTCTATTTCTATAATGTGCTTAATATGAACTTAGAAATGCTGTATTTATACTATTGTGCTATGTATTTTAATATACATACACAGAAAAAAATTAACAAAATTCTGTTTGTAATATTAAACATTTCTCAAAGAACATTTTTGTAAATACAATAATTTTTTTTAAAGGCACCAAGAATGGAATTTGTAAATACATAAAACTTTTTGTTATTTTTTTTGAAAGTTAAATTTTTATTTTCAAAGAATTTTTATTTTAAAAATAACAATTTACAAACATTTCAAAGAAAAAATTGTAAGAAATCCAATTTGAATTTTAAAAAATATTTTTAATTACTTGAAATTTTGTGAGAACAACCATTTAAAAACCTTAACGCAAGGCGCCATCTCTCTGATAAGGTATATTTTATAATTTCACTAGGAGCTCAAAAGAGAAAAATCTATTCCTTATCAGATTGATCAAACTGTTTTAGCTATTTGAAATAATATTGAATTTTCGCCAGAAACGTCATCAAAAAGTGAATAAAGAGAGAAAAAGTGCCGGCTTTATTGGCATGCTCAAACCGCTTTAGTGAGAAACCCGAAATTTGAGGAACGAGCGAAATTTAAACATTAAAATTGCGTAACTAAATGAAATGTAACGAGGAACTAGTGGAATTGAAATCAAACTGACACCTAAATTTTGTAGAATGTTTGTTTTTATTATTTTATTTTTTTTTTTATGGCCTTTCAAAATTCTCCATCAAGTTAGTTTTCTTTAAAATCGAAGCCAGTTTGTAAATACCTTAATTATAAACTTTAACTACAAAATTAAAAAACTTCTAGATAATAAATGTTCTGAATTAAAATCAAAATAAAAGTTTTTATACGCGATTTAAATAAAAATAATTCGCACAAATTATCTTTATTTTAGATTCGCGGATTTTAAATTCTTTTTTGATTGTTTGAAAATAAATCTTTTTGAATCAATTTTTAAAACTCTGCCTGAAACATACCTACACTTAAAAAAGTTTGTAAGTTAAAATAACTGAAAATATCATTTAAAAGAAATGATATATCATTTAAAAACCGGTCTACTTAATTATTTTTATTTAAATTAAATGCCTTTTGTTATTTATTTTTAAATGTTGATTAATCAACTGACACATCCGATATAATGAAACAAATGATATAGTCAGTTAAAATAAATGTCAAAATTTTACCTACCAATCCTTAAAAAATAAATTTTTTTTCATTTATTTGAAATTATTTCCGTATTTGTATCTTTTGTTTTTTTTTTAATATACTCGTACAATACAAAATGTATGTATGCATAGCTATAGACACTTTTAGTGTGAATGTGTTTGTGCATGTATGTGTGTTTATAAAGTTCTTTTAATTTGTATTGAAACATTTTGTATATATACAACCAATTTAAATAAAAAAAAAATTTTAATTTTTTGAATATTTTTTTTTTTTGAAACAGACAGCAAACAAAATTTAAATTTGTAATAACTGTTACGGACACAAATAAACCACAAGTTTCCGTTTTGGGGATAAATTTTTATTAAATTTCAAACAAATGAAAAAAATAAATGAAACTGAAAAAAAATGGTAAATGATAGTAAATTATTTCGAATAAATGTATAAAAAAAGTTAATATAGATATTTCTTTGAAAAAAAAAATGTATGTTCCTTTATTTTTAAATGGAACGGAAAACTTTTTTATTAATCTACAAGCAGTTAACTACATAATATTCTGAGTGTATTAATTGAAACGAATTCAGGCAATGACTAATTTTTATGGCGTCAACTTATTTTTATGAGTCAAATAACTTAAACTTGTATTACACATCGCTCGAAAAACCTTATATCGCATAACACTACCATTTCCATATTTTTATTTCCTGAGCGCCCCGGTAGGCTAGTTGGTAGCGTGCTAGCTTATCAGTGCGGGGATCGTGGGTTCAATTCCCACCAGAGGCTCTGGTCTGTTTTCGCTAGTGCTCGGTTAGAATATTAACATATAATTTGTAATTATATGATTAATAAATAAAATAAATAAATAAATAAATAATAAATAATATTTTAAATTTGTTTAAAATCCTTCAATTTCTACGATTTTAAACTAAAACTATGGTCATAAAAATCAATGCTTCCTAAAAGGTGGTTAAATTGAAAGGGCCGATGTTGATTTTGAATAAAACATAAATTTTTTATTAATATTTTATTTATTCAGCTAAAGATCTTTTCTTTTTTTATAAAAATTCTTATTTTATTTTCAATATTTCGCTAACAATTTGTTAGCATCTAACAAATTGTTAGCGAAATATTGAAAATAAAATAAGAATTTTTATAAAAAAAGAAAAGATCTTTAGCTGAATAAATAAAATATTAATATTGAAAAAAAGATCAAATAAAGTTATATAATCATAAATTTTTTAGGAAATTATTGTCATTTCTTTTAATTATGATAATATGGTATGGTTGAATTATGTATGGAACAAAATATCGACCAAATGGCCGCCGCGTCCTCGGCGGCACACCTCCATTTTCGATGACGTTGAGGCATAGTTGAGGTTCTATGCCAATAATGTGCCGAATTATCTCATCCTTTAGCTCTTGAACTGTTGCTGGCTTATCGATGTACACCTTTCCTTTCAAATAACCCCAAAAAAAGAAGTCCAACGGTGTCAAATCACATAAGCTTGGCGGCCAATTTTCATCGCCACCACGTGAAATAACACGGCCATTGAATTTGTCGCGCAAAAGAGCCATTGTTTCGTTAGCTGTGTGGCAAGTGGCACTGTCCTGTTCAAACCACATATTGTGCACATCCATATATAATTTCTGGCTTCAAGAATTCCATTATAATCTCGCGATAGCGAACAACGACGGCGAGTCGAGGTTAACGGCTATTCTGCCACACTATCACGAACAGCAGCAATGTTTTCCACAGAACGAACTTGGCAAGCATGCACAGATGTTTTCTCATTTCCTACAGACCCGATTTGCAAAAATATGTACACAATTGTACCGATTGCGGACAGATTTGGTCGATTAGGCTGACCAAAAAAATCACAAAGTGCATTTTGATTTGAACGCCCACTTTCATAATAAGCCTAAATAACTTTAACGCGTTGCTCGACTGTGTATATTTTCATGGTTCAAATTGAGTTAGTCTGAAATTGAGAAATGTCAAATGAAATGCAGAAAAAAATTGACGTTTAAGTGTGGTTCACATTCAACATCGGCCCTTAAAATTTATCCACCCTTTATATTGCTTATTTTGTTTTCAAAAAATATTTTAGACAAAAAGAAGATCAAAGGAATAAAATTGTAAAAACATAAACGAATTTATTATTTTGTTTTAATTTGGTAATTTATGTTTTGAAAAATATTTTAGTCAATTTTTTTTTATTTTTAAGGTCAAATTTTAATTGTTTCTAGGGCTGATTTTTAGAAATATAAAACTTTTTAGTGTTATTTTAAGTATATGTCCTATTTTTAGACATGAGTCGATATATTCACTTTCCATCCTTATTTTAATCTATGTAACATTTTAAGGCAATTAAAGTTTGTAGGTGTAAGTTTTAATTAGAAATAACATTTCCTTTAATATCCACTATTTTAAAATTAGTACATTTTTTTTTTGCTAATTTTGATAAATCAATTTTCAAAAATTTGTAAAATGATTTCCGAAATATGCAACAAAAATTTTTTAATACTCCGTGAAAATTCTGTTATTTGTAAAATGTAAATAGCAAAAAGATTTGTTAAATAATAATTTTTTTACTAAACATTTTATATATTTATATAAAACTAGCTGACCCGGCAAACGTTGTTCTGCCTAGGAATAGGATTACATTATTATCTAGGTAGCTCGCACAAAGTTTGAATATTCTCACAATAATAGTACCCCAGATATGCAATAATAAATTTGTACTTCGTATGGGAGGTGCCACGCCCATTGCTTGGATCCCCCATATTTTTTGGAAGATTATGAATATTATTATCAAAGAAGCTCACACAAAGTTTGAAGACTCCCACTTTAATAGTACCCCAGATATGCAATAATGAATGTTTTCTTCGTATGGGAGGTGCCACGCCCATTGCTTGGATGGCACTCATTTTTTTGGGAGATTATGAGTATTATTATAAAAAAAGCTCACACAAAGTTTGAAGACTCCCACTGTAACAGTACTCCAGATATACAAAAATACATTTTTACTTCGTATGGGAGGTGCCACGCCCATTGTACCCATATAGGTCAATTGTGAATCTAAACCATTCAGGGATCAAATAAAACAGACACAACAAATTTCATCGAAATCGGCCCAGCCGTTAAGGAGGAGTGCAGTCACTAACACACGTACAGGAGAATTATATATATAAAGATATGATACAATATGTGCAAACAAATTTAAGATATTGTTATAGAGTATTTTTAATATGGTAAAAGATATAATTTCTTATAATTATATGTGGCCCTATTTCAATGGTACCGAATCCCAGCCAGGGAGATACATTTTTTTGTGCTTTTAGTTTATTTTTATTTCCTAATTAATATTTGTATTACTTTCAAATTTTAAATCATTTCGGGACAACAAGAACTAGAAATTTTTGATAGGATATAAGTGGTGAAAATTTATATTTATCGTTTTTTTTTTGCTTTAAATATAATTATTTCTTCACATTTTTTCTTAGTCAATATAATTATATCTAATATTATATATAGTTATATTATTACATTAAATCAGTACCAATTTAGTATTATTAATTCAGCCATGATATTTTATAAATATAATTTTCAAAACTTATATTTTACAATATTATATGAAAAATAAAGTCTAGCAAAGTCAGCCATTATGTACCATATAGCAGTGTATAACTGAGTGCTTACATCACGTCAACTCTGGCTGACCAAGTTCCAATCCTGGCAAAAGGCATTCTTTTTTTAGAATTTTATTATTTTTTTTCCGTGTTTATTATGTTATATTGTTGGATGAAATCTGATACAATTCAATTTGACATTTATCGGATATCCCTAAATATATTGTTGTGTCTAATTTGATCTGCTATTTTTCGAATCAATTCATTTCCTTCTAAATTCCCAAATATATTGTCGGATCTGCCATTTTTCGGATCAATTTTGATCCTTCTTAATCCGCAAATATATTGCTGGGTCTAAATTGATCTGCCATTTTTCGGATCAATTCAGATCCCTCTAGATCCCCAAATATATTTCTGGATTTAATTTGATCTGCCATTTTTCGGATCAAATAAGATATAAAGGAATATAAAATTGTATATCATTAAATATTCTGCCAGATTAATTTTTTTAACTCGGGAAAACAACAAGAGTAACATGGCGGAAGATGAAAAAATTTTGCAAAATTTACGGAGTTTGAGAAAATGTAAACAAAATATTTTAAAGTTAAATAGAATGAGGCGCCCAACATAACTAATTTAACTCTCCGTATTTAGCCGAACGTCACTACCGAAACCTTTAAATTGGTTGTGTTTTAAAAATCATAATACGCAGATGTTAAATTTTACCAAGGTCAAGTTTATTGTGTATCTCAAACAAAATAAATTATTAGTTTACTATTGCAACGGGAACTTTGCGAATCTATTGGAAATTATTTGTATAACAGTAATACAAAATAATAATAAATTTTCAATAAAAAAAAACTTCGTTAACCCACCAAAAGTAACCTAAAAAATGGATTGTCGGAGTTCTCCAACATATTTCATTATAGTTATTGGAAGTGTTAATGTATTTGGATTTATATGTTGGAGTATTTATATTATAACGAAAATATATAATCAAAGCAATATTTCCTCTAAAGATGGTAAGGAATTTAAAATACATCTATACCTCGCTTAACGGTTATTATCTGTGTCGGCCACTTAAAATTATGAAACATAAATGCAAATTGCGGACTAAAGCTTGCTTTTTAGCATAGTAAGTTGTTTCTTTTTCGTGAACAATTTTTTTTTAAATTTTATTTGAATTGTGAAAGTATGAAAAAAATCACAGCAATTCCAATAATTAAAAATAATAAATAATAATGTATTAAATTAAATAATTTGCCGGAAAACAAATTCTACAATATTCATTATCGTGTAAAAACTATTTTTTTTATATGGATTATAACAGTCTTTCTGTGCCTCTAAAATTGTTAGTTGTAGTTTTCTCATTTACCTTAAATTCCGATAAGCGAGACCTTTCGCTGTATGTAAATTTCTTATTTATTTGTAAGTGACAATCTGTTTTATTTTTTTGAGAGGGTGTTCGTAAGGATGAAGTTGAAAAATCCTCTAACATCGCTCTTTATACAATACTGGTTTTATGCTTGATTTTGGTGGTTACAACCAGTCTATTTATAATGGGTATAATTAGGGTAAATATGAAAAGTTTAATTATATATTTCAATACGTTTTATTTATGTAATTTCTTCTACCTGTAGAGACGTTGTCCATTGATAAGACCCTGGATTTTTAGTGCTATGATGGGCCTTATTATAATGATTATCGTTACAGCTGTTAATTTCGTTACTGCTATAGTGAATGGTGATGTTAGCTCTGTGTTGAGTTCACTTTTTGTTGGTCTTCTTATTTTCGGTAAGTTTTTAAACGGGTAAATGCAGAATAGTAGGTTAAGTTTAATTGAGCTGGCTGGTCATAGACCTCGCATATACCATATGGGTCCTTAGCGATACCAGATAAAAAAAATAAGCACTACGTTTGATAAAAGAGATGTGATGGCCCCCAGGGTGTCCCTCATTCCCCTAGCAAGTACTCTACAAAATCTAAATTAATAACTCGCCGCCGCTCTTTTTGCAAGAACAGCAGTCGAGCACTAGCCCGTCATTTCCCCCGCTAAAAGTGTAAAATCACTTTTGGGTTACAATAAAAGAAGTTCTCTCGCCTTGGGAGTCTACATCCCCTTTTAACTGAAGTGGTACACGAATATCCATTGTCCTTTCGCTAGGCAACTGGAAACCCCGTTTGGTGTCCGCTAGTCCAATATATGTGGTGCGACTACAAAAAAATTCTTAGCCGAGACTATGAAATTCTTAGCCAATTTAAAGAGAAATTTAGCCTCTAGCAAGGGTTGTACCAATTCAAACACGTATACATTCACATCACAATCACTGCACTTGCACTACAACCCTTGCTAGCGGCTAAATGTTTCTGTAAATCGGCTAAGAATTTCGTGGTCTCGGCACCATTTGGCATCATCGGTGGCTAAAAATTTGGTAGTTTGTTCATCCTGGTTTATAGGGTCTTTGCTGTTACATACAGGGTAATGAGATAGCGCATAAATTGGCCAGACAGGGTTAGGTTCTGGACCTTATATAGGGATTGTGGGGTAAAATCTCCGTTGCGTCACTATTATGGGTTGATCTCCGAAAGATTCCTTGACTCTACCAATCAATCCTAGAGCAGTAGGACGAATTGCAGGGTGTCCAGAGCCAAATAGGCCAAAGTTGTATGCAAAAGCGACCAAAATACTAATTGGATTGGATAGGAGAAGTCTCAGGTCTTTAGTAGGGGTAATAATCCGTCACTGGTCTATTGAAGCCTTCATTGGTAAATACGAAAGAGGCACACAAGACTTTTGTAGGGTGTTGCGAGGATGTTGAACAGCCAGAGACAATAGAGCACATTTTGTGCAACTGTCCTAGATTACAGGGTTTGAGACTGAGATAGCTGGGGAAAAGATTCCACGATAAGCTGGGTGATCAAGGCAGTCTATTAAGTTTTGTCAGGGGGATTAGTTTCTTATTCCAGGTAGCGGTCTCGGGGTCACCCTGACCTATAATTTCTCTCTGCTTTTTAGGCCGGGAGCTCTCAATTCTTTATCTTTTACTGTCTTTTCTGTATTATTTTTCTTTTTCAAAAGGGTATAACAGTGGATCCTAATGGTGTCCGAATGGTAGTGTACTTGATTATGGTACACAACCCTTATAATTTAATATCGGGTTTTCCAATAAGGACCTGACAACTTTTTTTTTAAATAAAACGCAAAGCATTTGAGATATTTCCAAAACTTTATAATGGACTTGAAATACAATAAAAACATTTATGAATGTAACTCGACTTCGTTTATATGGCCATCGCGGGCACGTTGGCAGCGGTCGAATCGTTGGACCCAATTTTCGATGACTCGGTCGCACTTTTCGGCCGTGACGGCCACTATTTCGCGTTCAATGTTGACTCTGAGTTCTTCCAACATCGTCGGCTTGTTGGCATACACCAATGATTTGGCGTAGCCCTAAAGAAAAAAGTCTTAAGGCATTAAATCGCACGAACGAGGCGACCAATTGACTTTTCCATTTCTTGAGATAACACGCTCACCAAACTTACTCTTCAATAAATCAATTGTAACTTGTGCTGTGTGGCTTGTGGCACCGTCCATGTTTTCCAATTCGGTCCAAAAATAATCGGTAATCATGGCGCGATAACGATCGCCATTCACAGTAACGTGACGATCGTTATTGTCGACGAAAAAATATGGCCCAATGACGCCGCCGGCATGCTAACCGCACCTAACAGCTATTTTTTGTGGATGAAGTGGTGATTCATGAAGCACATGTTGTTTTTCATCAATCCAATATCGCATATTTTGATTATTGAAAGAACCCATTGAGCCAAAAATGAGCTTCGTCACTGAAGATGATTTTGCGACGAAATTCATCATCTTGGCGGATCTTCTCCAGAGCCCAATCGGAGAACGTACGTCGCGTCAAATGGTCGATCGGCTTCAAATCTTAAGTCAGCTTGATCTTGTATGGGTGTAAACCAAGATCTTTACGCAAAATTCGCCATAAACTGGTCTTGGCGATGCCCAGTTCTTGAGAACACCGCGGAATCGACTGATTTCGATCGTTTGCTACGGACGCCTGAACGACAGCGATATTTTCGTCTCTTCGACCAGCCCGTTGTCTCACTGGCTGAAAATGTTGAGTTTACTAAAAAAAAGGAAAGTAACAGTTAGATCATCAGTGAAATAGTGCGTTCACAAATTGCATTCAAAGTTGTCAAGTACCTTTTGGAAAACCCTTTATAATCTAACCCAAGGACTCTCAAAATCCGATCGAGATACTTTTGAGTTCTAGGCTGTAACTTTAAAAATACTTGACATTTTGTTTTAAATACCCAAATATTTTTTATTATATTAAATTTTATATAAATTTTCATTAAAGGTATTATAGATGTTATATTCTCTAATGATTAATCTGTTTGAGGAAATACGAGATAGCAGTACTGCCCAAGAAGAAAGTAATTTAAGTCATCAACCACAACTACGAAAATATAGTGAAACAATATTAATCTTAAATATTCCAGATAACTATAATTTAATATTCATTATAATAAAATACAAAAACATATAAATTATTACATATAAATGGCTAATCATACACTCAGAATATTATGTAGTTAACTGTTTGAAATTTGATAAAAAAGTTTTCCGTTACATTTAAAAATAAAGGAACATACATTTATTTTTCTAAGAAATATCTATATTAATTTTTTTATACATTTATTCCAAATAATTTACTATCATTTACCATTTTTTTCAGTTTCATTTATTTTTTTCATTTGTATGAAATTTAATAAAAATTTACCCACAAAACGGAAACTTGTGGTTTATTTGTGTCCGTAACAGTTATTACAAATTTAAATTTTGTTTGCTGTCTGTTTCAAAAAAAAATATTAAAAAAATTTCAATTTGTTTTTTTGTTTAAATTGGTTGTATATATACAAAATTTTTCAATACAAATTACAAGAACTTCATAAACACACATACATGTACAAACACATTCATACAGTGTTTATAAATTCATATGCATACATACATTTTGTATTGTACGAGTATATTAAAAAACAAAAAATACAAAAACGGAAATAATTTAAAATAAATGATATTTCGATATTTATTTTAACGGATTATATCATTTGTTTATTACGGATGTGTCAGTTGTTTAATCAACATTTAGAAATGAATAACAAAAGGCATTTAATTTAAATGAAAATTAAGTAGACCGGTTTTTAAATGAAATATCATTTCTTTTAAATGATATTTTCAGTTATTTTAACTTACAAACTTTTTTAAGTGTACGAATAGGTTCTTAACTTTTCTATAAAGATATTGTTTCGAACTCCCAAGTCCGTTGTATAAGATTAACATAAAAGTGTGCTTATTGATCAAAAAAAAAAAAAAATAAATGAATTAAGAAAAAGCTTTTAAAGATATAAATATTTTTATATGTCAAGGCCCATTCACCACACCGGAGTTCATGGTCTTAAATTTAGAAAATTTCTTTTGAAATATATTTTACTGTTTGAAATCACACAGAAGTAATGGCGTCATTTGTATATTTTATTGGAAAGACCACACAATTTCTTTTAAAATTTTTTCTTCTTATTCCAGGATGGTATTTTCTTTTATTTTTTGTTTTCTTTTATGACATCATCTATAAATAACTTTTTTGACAATAAACTAAAAATACGATGAATAAATAAGAAAATAAAGCATTTTATTGAAATATTTGGAAATATTTTTCAATAAATTCTATAACTAAGAAATACACATTTACATGTATAGTAATCACAGTTAATAATTTATTAAAAGGACCTCACGCCATTATACATTGACAATTCTTACACAGGACGAATGGTAAACCTTTTATCTCGCATTTTTCGTTTACGTATTTTTATCTTACAAAGAGATTATCTCGATGAATCCGCACTGATCTTAATTTAATTTGGATATGTGAGAGAGGGGAAAAAATTTATTTTTTTAGCGGCTTTATCCACGCTTAGAGGTGTAAACTATTATCCATTTTTTTATTTTTTTTAGTTTATTTCTTACAATTTCAAAAAAATATAGACAAATTGAATATCAAGTAATTGATATCGAAAGAAAACATAATTTACTCCCATTAAACATTTTTTTTAACGAACGATTTTTAAGCCAGAAAGATGTAAAGTCAAAATTTCTTAAATTTGACAAAACAGAAAAGAAAAATATTTGAAAAATTGCCAAAAAATATATTTACGATCAGGCATACTTTATTAATAATAACAAAGGAAGTTAAGAGTCTTTACACTCAGAAAGTAGAAAAATTTTAAGTGTGTACTATTTTTGTACTTATTTTTAGTAAAAAATTTTTTTGCTATTTACATTTTATAAACCCCTTGTAAAATTTACAGCAAATTATATTCCGAAAACATTTTAACACCTAAAACGTCTGTTTTAGGGAATTTTTTGGCATCCCTTGAAAAAGGTCCAGCCAAAATGATCCATTAAAAAAATGTTAAAATATTCTACAAAACATTTTGTCATTAAAATCTCATTGTGGTGGGAATCCAAGACTGTACACATATTTCATGCAGTATTCGCAAAAAAAAAAAAATTAAACATATACTCGGGAATTCCCAGAAACCTCCTTCATCAAAATTCAGTAGGCCCTGCCAGTTAGATTCATAGCAACCTGTGCATAAAAATACGAAAGTTTTTATTATTTTGACATATTTTCGTATTTTTATACATGCATTATTATCAGTGTATGTATTGGGTTAAATCATATTAAAAGTCGGACAAGAGATTTCTTTATTATTTTTGTATCCAACATTCTTTATTTTGGTCATTGAAAAGTTACAATTACATACTTTCAAAGGAATTTGTTTACAACATAAAATACTTTGCTGCAATTATATTCCAAAACTTGTTGCTCATTTTGTTTGTTAACTTTCCAAGAGTAACATGGCCGAAGATGAGAAAAATATTGCAAAATTTACGGAGTTTGAGAAAATGTTTGCAAAATATTTTAAAGTCAAATAGAATGAGGCGTCCAACATAACTAATTTAACTCTCCGTATTTAGCCGAACGTCACTACCGAACCCTTTAAATTGGTTTTGTTTTAAAAATCATAATACGCAGATGATAAATTTCACCAAGGCTCAAGTTTATTGTGTATCTCAAACAAAATAAATGTTTAGTTTACTATTGAAACGAAGAAATAATAAATAAATTTTATATAAGAAAAAAAAAACTTAAACCACCAAAGGAAAGATGTATTATTGTAGTTCTTCAACATATGACATATTTATTGGTGGTATAAATTTATTTGGTTTTACATGTGCGATTATTTATATTATGAAGGTATAAAAAAAAGTATCCGATTTTCCCTATCCAGATGGTAAGGAATTTAAAATACATATAACCCTCGCTTAACGGTAAATCTTCATAAGGGCCTCTTAAAATTAGGAAACATAAATGCAAATTGCGGACTAAAGTTTGCTTTTTAGCATAGTAAGTTGTTTTTTTTTCGTGAACATTTTTTCTTAAAATTTTATTTGAATTGTGAAAGTAAGAAAAAAATAAATCACAACAATTTCAAAACATTAATTTATCACCGGCAAAATAAAAGCCTTGTATTAAATTAAATAATTTGCCCGAAAACAAATTCTACAAAATTCATTATCTTTAAAAGCTATTTTTGTTTATATAGATTATAACTGTCTTTCTGTACCTCTAAACTACCTTAAATTCCGATAAGCGAGATCTCTTGCTTTATGTAAATTACTTATTTATTTGTAAGTGATTATCTATTTTACTTCTTTGAGACGATTTTCGTAATGATGAAGTTGTAAAATCCCCTACCAAATCTTTCACCTAAAAAATGCTGCAGTCATCAGGAAGCTATCTCTCATCTGTTAAGGAATTAAAGATACTGTGGTAGTGACGTATAGTGAAGCCCAGTCCAGCTTTTGCATCCCAAATGTCCCTTCCGTGACTATAAGATAAGAAACTGTCCTATACTCCCCAATCGAATAACGTACATCAACGTGACAAATTCCACCACCAAATAAATCGGTTTCAGATGTAGGATTACATCCAGTGCCGACGTTGGCGCACCCCGGTAATGTATAGATTTAGCAAGGCTCTGTGCTCTCTCAGGTGCCTATACACACACCGAATTGGAAGTGTTATACGGTTGCGACAACCAATAACTTTGGTTAGTACAATGTATTTGCTGGATATTTTGAGTTTTGCAACCAAAATTCAATAGTGTTAATTGTATTTTTGAATTACAATATTGAGTTGCATTTTCCTTAAGTGTACTCATTTAATTTAAGAGCACACGTATGTTGTTTTTATTTTTTTTGATATTTGTAATAAATTGGATTTTAACGAATTTTTCACAAAACCTATTTTCTTTATTTTCAAACAACTAGACAGCACTGTGATAAAGCCTAGCCATTAATGTATGTTAAACCTCTTGAATAAAAATCTACCAAATATGGGTGCTTCTCTTCCTTCCATTTTCTTTTCATCTCCTTTAACCCCAATACAGCCAAAAAAAAAGTAATTAGATTTCTTTTCTTTTTTAAAATTTCATACAAATTTAAGAGCTTAACTTGGAAATTTGCATGTATATTTGGCGTTTAAGGCTCTAACTTATCATCGCATTATTAAAAAATAACAAATTTCAACCTAAAACATTTACACCTGACGGAATAACATTGGATATGAACTCAAAGTAAAATTGAACTCTTAGCTTTCAGAACTCTTTTTATATTGCAAATAATAAACAAAAATTGAAATTTTATAGCAACTCCTTATTTAGCCAATTACACAGAAAAACTTAACTTACAACAGTTTAGCACAGTTAAATAATTAATTAAATTAATGCGAATTTTATTTTCCCCAGTTGTTGCCGTAGTAACGATCTTTATAAAACTAAGAATATATCACTGTACGCTCATTTTTATATGTGATAACGTCCTTTTGTGAAAAGTACAGCCACCTATAAGTAGCTAGGATTGTCTGGAAGGTTCTGGTCATTGCTAGTGTCGAAGATTTGATTTACACTTAAGGGCTGCCAATGGGGATTTCTGTTTCCACCAGTAAATGGAAGTTGATGAATTGAATTTCCTTAACAATATTTTAGTGGGAAACAAGTCTACAATACGGTTTTTTCTAATGTTCTAATGTTCTAATTTAATATTTTAAATTTTCGATCAACCCTAATAAATACCTAAATCTTTTTTATTATATTAAATTTTACATTAATTTTCATCAAAAGTATTCATTACGCGTTCATTCACAAAGGGTGGTTAAATTTTAAGGGCCGATGTAGAATGTGAACCACACCTAAACGTCAAGTTTTTTTCTGCATTTCATTTGACATTTCTCAATTTCAGACTAACTCAATTTGAACCATGGAAAGATACACAATCGAGGAACGCGTTTAAGTTTTTCAGGCTAATTATGAAAATGGGCGTTCAAATAAAAATGCATTTCGTGCACTTCGAGATTTTTTTTTTGGTCAGTATAATCGGTCAAATGTGCCCACAATCGGGAGAATTGTGGGCAAATTTCAGCAAACCGGGTCTGTGAAAACACCTGTGCATGCTCGCCCAGTTTGTTCTGCGAAAAACAGTGCTCTTTTTTTTTTTACGTTAGACTAACACTAAGGGGATGTCCCCTACTAATGCAGTGCATTGTGTTAGAATTAGGAAAATATGTTATGAGAGGGAGGAAAGAGGGAGTAGTGTTGAAGAGTACAGACAATATGCAATATATCTGCAAGAGTACAACAACCGGGTGCACACATTGTTGCTGAATTGGTTACTCAGTGATCAGTGCTATGCCTTCATCACTAATTGGCCCAACAATAAAAAGAATACAAGGCGGTTGTACCGTGCAAAATAGAGAAAAAAATTAAAAAAGGGTAAGGAAAGGGAAGGGAAAAAAATCTAGCAACAATAACACAGGCAAATAGAGACATAAAAGCCGTTTGCCCCTTTCAGTTTTTTTATTTTTTTATTAATTGATTTGTTCGCGATAGTGTGTCATGAGGTCGGCCAAGCATTTACCGTGAATGGTGTTCGCTATCTCAAGATGATAACGAACTTATTGTGGCCAGGAATTGAGAATATGACCCTGGACGATATGTGGTTTCAACAGGACGGTGCCACTTGCCACACAGCTAACGAAACAATGGCTCTTTTGCGCGACTAATTCAATGGCCGTGTTATTTCACGTGGTGGTGATGTCAATTGGCCGCCAAGATCATGTGATTTGAGATCGTTGAAGTTCTTTCTTTGGGGTTATTTAAAAGAAAAGGCGTTCGTCGATAAGCCAGCAACAATTCAAGAGCTAAAGGATGAGATAGTTCGGCACAATAACGGTATAGAACCTCAATTATGCCTCAGCGTCATCGAAAATTTGGACCATCGGATGGAGGTGTACCGCCGAGGTCGCGGCGCCCATTTGGCCGATATTTTGTTCCATACATAATTGAACCATACCATATTATCATAATAAAAATAAATGACAATAATTTCCTAAATAATTTGTGTTTTATTCAAAATCAACATTGGCCCTTAAAATTTAACCACCCTTTACATCTATCGATCATGAAAAACTTAAATTTTAATTTATCTCTTGTAATTTATGATAATGTAAATGTAGTGCTAAAAATTTGTTTTAAATTTAACGTTTAAATTCAAATTTAACTAGGATTTTTCTTGCTGAATATCTTAATATTTTGGTTTATTTTATCTTACAAAGAGAGTATTCCGATAAGATCCCTCCGATCTGAATTAAATTCGAAAATGTAATAAGGAAAAAAATATATTTTTTAAGCGCCTAATATCACGTTTATCCGGTATGGTAAAAATTATCCATTTTATAGTTTTTTTAGTTTATTTCTTATAATATCAGAAAATTGGATATCAAATGAAAGACTTTAGAAAGACGCCGGTATATAAAAAATGTCCGAGCATGCCCAACATTATGCCATTAAAATAATGTCTATTCAATTTAAGCAAGGTATTTTCTGGACTATTTTTTGATGTTCATAACCTACTTTTTTACTTTTCTGAAAAGCTTTTTCACCTATTTTGAATTAATTTCATATAAGTATGTATGTGGCAACGGCGAATAATATGGGGGTAAAAATTTTTGTTTTCTTGAGTCCTAAAACAGTGCTCAGAAACATATTAAATTTTATAAAGTTAAGACATGTTGCCAAAAAAAAAACCTAGTAATTTTTGAGGGCACTTCTTAATCCCTAAACGTAAGAGTGGACCGTTAAAAATAAAATAAGTGTCTCTTATTTGTCTCTCTATTAAATAACTGAAATTTAATAAGAACGAAGTGAGCCCATTGGAGTACCCTCCTTGTTAGTGGTCTACATTTGACAGTTTTTAAAAAAGTGGTTAAATAAAAGGCTGAAATTATTAACAAAAAAAAGGCCAAATTTTACTTAAGCATTAAGACAGCAAATTTTTCATAGAAGAACATTTGCTTTGTAAAGGGTGTCCCAAGAAGAACGCAATTTTTAAATTTTAAATAAAACACAGATATTTAAAAAAAATCGTGAAACTTTATTATATCGTAAAGTAGACAGAATGAGGTTATGTATGGAACAATATATCGTGCAGATGGCCGCCGCGGCTTTGCGGGCATGCACGCGATCTTTTAATGAAATTTTCAATGACCGTTTTGCATGAATGCTGCGGTATTTCATTAATGCAGCGTCCAATTTCCTCTTTTAAGGCTTGAGTCGTCGTCGGCTTATTCGCGTAAACCATCGACTTCAAAAAACCCCAAAGAAAAAAATCCAATGGTGTTAAATCGCACGATCTAGGCGGCCAATTCTGATCTCCAAAATGCGAAATAACACGACCGGGAAATGACTGATGCAGCAATTGAATTGTTTCTCTGGCTGTATGACATGTGGCGCCGTCTTGTTGGAACCACATGCCCTCCACATTCATTTCTTCAATTCTAGGCAAGAAAAAACTGGTTATCATTTCACGATACCGAACACAATTGACTGTTTGCGCTTGACCTGCCTCATTTTCATAAAAAAAAGGTCCAATGATTCCTCCAGCCCAAAAACCACACCCCAAATGCGACAATTCTGCCTATTGACGAAGCCATCACGAATTAACGAACTCCCTTCGCTGTCCACACTCAGAAAAAAAAGTTAGTAGAAAAATTTGTAAACGGTTTTCAATCGCACTTTACTATTTTTGTACTGATTTTTAGTAAAAAATTATTATTTAGCAAATCTTTTTGCAATTTACATTTTACAAATTACAGAATTTTTACAGAATATTTACAAATTTTTGTTGCTAATTTCAGAAATCATTTTACAAATTTTTGAAAACCGATTTGCTAAAATTAGCAAAAAATATTACTAATTTTAAAAAAGTGTATATTGAAGGAAATGTTATTTCTAATTAAAATTTA
Source organism: Eustalomyia histrio (assembly GCA_949748255.1). NCBI lineage: Eukaryota > Metazoa > Arthropoda > Insecta > Diptera > Anthomyiidae > Eustalomyia > Eustalomyia histrio. The sequence goes on from OX456527.1 coordinate 16,456,046, forward strand.
CACCTACAAACTTAAATTTCCTTAAAATGTTACATATATTAAAAAAAGGATGAGAAGTGAAGATACCGACTAATGTCTAAAAAGAGGACATCCACTTAAAATAGCACTAAAAAGGTTTTTTAGTTCTAAAAATCCGCCCTAAAAACAATTAAAATTTAACCTTAAAAGTAAAAAAAAAAATTGAACAAAATATTTTTCAAAACAGAAATTACCAAATTAAAACAAAATGATTAATTCGTTTTTTAAAAAATATAATCAAAATTTTTGATGTTCGATAAGAAAAATAAATTCAAAGCTTTTTACTAATATTAATAATATTTAGTAATTTTTTTTGCTGATTTTAGCAAACAGATTTTAAATTCCACTTTACAAAAAGTCTACTAAAATTTAGTAGCGGCAACTAATTTTTCTACTAATTTCATTGTACTACACGTCAGCAGACACGTGTTGCTAAGATTAGCAAAAAATACCGCTGGGCTCAAATTAGCAGAATTTCCCGTAATAACAGCAAAATTTTCAGTTGCCATTACAGACTTTTTTTAGTGAGTGCATGGTCAGCTGGCTTCAGTTCCTGAGTCAATTGAACTTTGTATGCATGAAGATGCAAATCTTTCGTCAAAATTCGCTGCAAAGTGGATTTGGAGACAACAATTTGCTGAGCTCGGTGTCGAATTCAGGTGGATGGAGTTTGAGCGACATCATCACGTACAGCTGCGACATTTTCGGTCGATCGACCTGGTCGATGGCGCGTTGTTGTCTTTACATCACTAACAGACCCAGTTTCGGCAAATTTATCCATTAATCTCTTTACAGTTGACTCTTTTGGAGCATTATTGTGACCCCAAATTGATCGCAATTTGCGAACTGTAGCCGCAAAACTTTCACCATTTTGATAAAACAATTTCACAATGAGAATGCGTTGTTCATTCGTGTAGCGCTCCATTTTTATTAATCTCGTACCTTCTACTAGCAAACAATAACAATTGTTCAAATGTCAAACAATGACACTTCGAATGTTGCCAGATTTAAAAATTGCGTTCTTCTTGGGACACCCTTTATAAGTTGATAGTTAAAATCAACTAAATATAAATGAAAATTCGTCTATTTCTTTAAACTTTGTAGTTAATAAATATGACAGTTAAAAGAGCGAAATAAACGAAATACATTTAAATTTACGGATTCTGCATTTTTGGAGGTAAAATTCATAAAAATCATTAATTTTTAACGGATATTGTAAGTTAATTTATTAGTATGTATTAAAGAATAAATCACAAATTCTTTTCATTAAAAGGAAAAGTTATTAAATTTGGTTTTAAATGATATATCATTTATTTTCATTTACATTTGCCGTTAATTTAAGTTGATATGTGTATTTTACATTTCTTATAAAAAATATTAAAATATTAATATTAATTTAAGAGCCAACTGACCATTTAATTGGAAACGTCCATTAAAGGGAGGTGTCCGCTAATGACTGCGTCCATTATTGGTAGGTTTCACTGAACTTAGAATTTTTGTTTAACATAATCGCGAGATTTTCTTATAAAATTGTTCAGCCATTTTTAGGTTTGTTTTAGCCATTTTTAGTAATTTTTTTCTGCACAAATTTTGCCATTTTTGATAACCAAGTTAATGGCAGCTTTGTGAAAAAGCGTAATGCACCCCCACCTATGGCAAGTCCATGTTAAAGTGTTCGTCCTCGTTCATATAAAATAACCGGTCCCAGTACTGGTCCTAAAGGACCAGTTTCGTGACGTGTCAAAGTATTCGGCCACGTTCACATAAAAAAAAACCGATCCGAGTACCGGTACCAATGGACCAGTCACGTGACAGGTCCGTGTGGTGTTAATAGATTTATAATTTGAGGGTGAAATCATTTTTGATTCTTATACGACAAATGATTTTCTTAAGAAGCGCTACACTCACCATAAAAAGTCCCTAATGACAACTGAAAATTTTGCTGTTATTACGGGAAATTTTTCTAATTTGAGCCCAACGGTATTTTTTGCTAATCTTAGCAAAACGTGTCTGCTGACGTGTAGTACAATGAAATTAGTAGAAAAATTAGTAGCAGCTACTAAATTTTAGTTTAGGTTTGCTAAATCAGCAAAAAAAATTTACTAAATATTATTAATATTAGTACATTCAAATTAGTATAAATATTAAAATATTAAAAATTATTAATATTAGTTCATTCAAATTAGTATAAAAAATTAGTAAACTCTACTAAATTTTAGTAAATTGCTGTAAAATCAATGAATTGTAAAATATAGCAAAGTTTTAATTTATAAAAAAAAAATTATTAAAATTCAGAAATTAATTCAATTATTTTAGATACACTTGCTACACTTTAAAGCTGCCAATTTCTTTTGAAATTACCTTACGAATTCGAATATTCAAATTTATATTTTTTTTTTTATCAAACATTTTTTATTTATTTTTTTTTTCAAAAAAAATTTTAGACAAAATTAAAAAAAATCAAAGGCTAAAAAATAGTTAAAACATAAACGAATTTATCATTTTGTTTTAATTTTCCAATTTTTGTTTTGAAAATTATTTTTAGTAATTTTTTATGGATTTTAAAGTCAAATTTTAATTATTTTAAGTGCTGATTTTTAGAACTAAAAAAGTTTTAAGTGCTATTTTTGGACATGAGTCGTTTGTGAAAAGTATCTTCACTTCCAACCCCTTTTTTCAACCTATGTATCATTTCAAGGCAATTTAAGTTTGTATAAGTTTTAATTATTACAAATAATATTTCCTTTAGTATTCAATTTTTTTAAAATTAGTAATTTTTTTTTGCTAAATCCAGCAAATCGGTTTTCAAAAATTTGTGAAACGATTTCTGAAGTTAGCAACAAAAATTTGTAAATATTCTGTAAAAGTTCTGTAATTTGTAAAATTTAAATAGCAAGAGATTTACTAAATAATAATTTTTTTACTAAACGTCAGTACAAAAATTGTAAAGTGAGATTGAAACCCGCTTACAAATTTTTCTACTAACTTTTTTTCTGAGTGTACTAAGCAGTAAAAATTACTAAAGTATTTTTTTTTTTCAATATTCGGCCTTGATTTTTAATGTGAAAACTTTTTTATCTTGCGGTATAGCAGTTTTCTCTTCAACAATAAATTGATGACATCATTTTTGTCTATTGAACAGTCAACAGGATTTCCTCGTATTTGGGGCAACAGTAAAAACCTTATGTTTTTATGTTATAAATAAATTACTTTTTAATGGGTTTTATGATTCTTTCTCTTTTTGGTTAGAATATGTTTTTACTTTTATATAACCAAAAAATTTTACATCATTAACAATAAACAGGAAATTTACAATAATAAAAGGCCGTGTAGTTTACTTAAGTATTTCCTACCTAGCAGATGTGTTTTTTGTTTATTTTGCGGTTAAAAAAAAAACACTTTCGGAAAAGTTATAAATATAAATCCTTAAATAACTATTATTAATTCATTTGTACTATTAATTGCAAAGAAAAATTAATGAATTAATAATATACAATGTGTAGTCATTCAATAATTGGTGTAACTATTGGTTGTTTAAATGTTGCGGGTTTTATGATTGTGGCTTTTCTTCTAACAACCACATTAACAATCGATAATACAAATAAATTACAATATCATGACGGTATGTTAGATTTTCTTATTTACATTATACACTCTATTTATATTTGATAATCTTTAGATGATATTTCAGTCGCTGTTACTTCTACGCCGAAAATAACACCACCTATTCAACGATCTATACTTGTAGGGGCTTTGGTAGTCTGCATCACCATGACCCTTATGTCGGTATTGTTAGTAGTTGGCATTGTTAGGGTATGTTTTATAATTGTTATAATTATAATTTTAAAATTTTGTATTTTTTTTTTAAGAATCGTTACTCTTTAATGACTCCTTGGATAATTTTTTCATTTCTTGCATTAATTTGCAATTGCTTACGTTGTTTAATCTCTATGATGCCATTTAGGAGAAGTGACGAACCAGATTTATTTCTATTCAAATCCACAGATGGTTGTATGACTTTGTGTAAGTTTTCAAGTGTCGTAAAAATAAAATACAGAGGGTTGTAAATAAAAAATTATTTAGAACAAAATTATATGTGTTTTTAAGGAGAAACTAAATACTAACTGAAAAATTTTCATTATTTTATTTCCACTAGGTCTACAAACTGTGACATTGTATTTAATATATAAATTATACAAACATATTTGTACTAAAACTTCGCTAAATGAACGAGACTTGGACAGTTTTGATGGTATATCAGATACTGAATAACGCTATGAACAGTGTTTGACTTGAAATTCATGTTATTATTGTTTACAAATTATTAAACTCAATTATTTTGGTAAAGTATTTCTATATTTTAAAGATTTTATGTACACTCAGAATATTATTAGCTTACTGTTTGTAGTTTAATAAAAAAGTTTTCCTTTCCATTTAAAAATAAAGGAACATACATTTATTTTTCGAAGAAATATCTATATTAACTTTTTAATATATTTTATTTTATATTCGAAATAATTTACTATCATTTACCGATTTTTTCAGTTTCATTTATTTTTTTTCATTTCTTTGAAATTTAATAAAAATTAACCCAAAAAACAGAAATTTGTGGTTTATTTGTTATTACAAATTTAAATTTTGTTTGCTGTTTCAAAAAAAAAAAAAAACAAAAATATTCAAAAAATTTGTTTTTTTATTAAAATTGGTTGATTATATACAATATTATTTCAATTCAAATTACAAAAACTACATAAACACACATACATACAGAAACACATTCACACAAAAAGTGTCTATAGCCATGCATACATACATTTTGTATTAACAAACAAAAATACAAAAAGGGAGACAATATTAAATAAATGATAAAAACATTTATTTTTTAAGGAATCGGTACACCCAGAAGACAGTATCAGTTGTGGCCACCGAATTTGTTGCCAATCGAATTCAGGCGGTTACGACAACTGTTTTCATATTAAATTATATTTTTAGTTATGAAAGCCAATATTCAGTTGTACACTTTAATATTTATATTCCACAGAAATATTGTTATGTTCCACAAAATTTTATTTTAAAAAAAAATTTTATTGTTAAATTTTTTCGGTATCACAGCTGGGCAATCAGGTTCATAGTTCACACCCCTGCTTACTGCACCACAACTTACTTCAATTTTTTTTTTTGATATATTTGCCATTTAAACTTTTGAATATTTTATTTTAATTATAAAAATAATTTTTTAAATGTTTGCCTTTTCTGGGATATGAACTCGGAAATTCGGAGTACCGAGCTACCTCTCTACCCACCACACCTCAAACACTTATAAATTTTGATGACTAATTTTGAATTTAAACAGTTTGTAAGGAAAAGAAATGTTAGTTTAAAATTTGTTCATCAATGCCAATCATTAGTGACGTCTATTATCAATACAATCCACAATTCGGTTGCTTCTACTGAATCCCTAATTAAATGATATATTTGATCAGAATAACGGTACTTGTAGTTACCAATTTTGAATATCGACAATTTTTGAATAAATTTTATAGATTGTACCAAATTACTAATATATTCACTAAATGAATGGTTGTTTCTACCGCACACAAATACTAAACGAATTTTATTTTTAAAGATGTTTGGAAATACCAATAATTGAATAAAAGGATTGATTTTTAATTTATTTTCCTTTTTTTTAATTTCCAATACAACATTTTTGCTTTATTGAATTGAATTTTAGGTTATTCCAAATAAAATTAAATCCTCACAAATAAATGTTAATGGTTTTGATCGAATTGCAATCAATCTTTTCTCTGGGTGTCGGTAAAATTTTGACATTTATTTTAACTGATTATATCATTTGTTTCTTACGGATGTGTCAGTTGATTAATCAACATTTAAAAATAAATAACAAAAGGCATTTAATTTAAATGAAAATTAAGTAGACCGGTTTTTAAATGAAATAGATAGATTTAAATGATATAGATATTTAAAAAAAATACGACGACTACGTAAATAACAATCATCACGTGTTATTATATAATAACACGTGATGATTGTTATTTACGTAGTCGTCGTATTTTTTTTAAACATCTGGTATTAAATATTTTATAACAATTTAGATAAAACAAGTTGCTTGAAATAGCAAATATGGTGTTTTGAGTTTTAATTTTTGTTTTAGCTGTTCTGTTGCACTTCAATAATTTTTTTGTTGATATTATTAATTTTAATTTACATTAGAAATGTTTTAAATATTTTGTATATTATTAATTATTAATTATGAATAAAAAGAAATATGTATAATTAGTTAAGATAGAAAATATGGAAGTTGTTTTTTTTTAATGCAATTAATTAAAATAAATTAAAAATTAAAATGTCTAAATTCAAGATCAGACAAAATGTAAGTTTTGTTTTTGTTATATAAAACAAGGCAAATAACTTTTACAAATGTGATTAGAGCCTTTTAAGGAAATAAAGTAAGAGAGGGAGATTTCGAATATAATAAAATAAATATTATAATTAAAAAATCTATTTAGTATAGAGGCAAACATTTAATATTGAAGAAATTATTAAATGATAGTTGCAAGAATTGACATATACAAATCAGTTTGGCCATTAACGAATGATATTGAAATTCTACTGAAGAGCGTGATATAAATTCAATTTTCTTCACTTAATTTTTTTTTTTTAATTTCCTATCCGTTTTTAAATTTTTCGTAAATAATTAAAAAACTTTAATAAAACCCCTAACAAATTAGAAAAAAAGTTAGGGTCCTAAAGGCTTTACTTTTTCAAAAAAATAACTACTTAGAAAATTATAGAATTTACGCAGATAAAAACATGGTTGCAACATGATCACTGCTACTATATTATACTTGCTGCATTGGGGTATGGTTGTCACAATCAAGTTATTGGTTTATAAATGGATTCTAACCATCAATATGATCGCTACCTTCATTATTATAGTAATTTTTTTATTATTTCATGATTGCCACTTTCAATTTTATAACATGATTGTCTGTAACCATACTGTGGTAACAAAAATTCTGACTATTAAAAAAAATATGTTGACAACAATCAATGAATAATTATAAATCAAATAAAACATAACTTTGAAATTTGCAGTCATAATACTGCCTTGTCACCCATGTAAAAATGATAATATATGATAATTTTCACCTGGGGGCTTTATTTTCGAAAATGCCTTCTACATATAACATAATAATTTACACTAATAAATTCATTGTGGAAAAATTCATTGACAAAAAGATTCTATATTTAAAGTTTTTATATATATTTTTTAAAATATGTTTTTTTGATTAATTTCTTGTAAAATAACGACTTTCTTGTGGAAAATGTACTGAAGATATTAACAAAATGATTTTTTTTTGAGAAAATTTCTGTAGAACTAAAGAGTTGTTTTGTACGAAAAGGTTTCTTATACAAAATACTAAATTTTGAAAAAATTTTCTGATATAAAAATTCTTTAGATTCTCTAGACTTTTCCTTTCTCAGATTCTGCAAACTGTTTCTTAGATAAAAATTAATATATTCTAAAAAAAAAACTTAGATTCTAAAAAATTCTTAGATTCTGAGGACTTTTCATCTGGAAAAAATACTTAGATTTTAAGAACTTTTTCTATTAGAAATATTCTTATATTCTAAGGACTTTATCTAAAAGAAAAATTCTTAAAAATGTCCTAAGAATCTAAGAATTTTTCTATTAAAAAAAATCTATAGAATCTATTTTTTTTTATTAAAAAAGTCCTTAAAAAGAAGAAGTTTTCTTGAAAATGCTTTTTATATCAAATTTAAAAAACTTTTTCATAGTTTGGTATCATAATATAACTTTAGGGACCATATTATGGTAAAATTATGATTATTTTATTATCATAATATGATAGCTAAAAAAGTATTTTTTTGAGAAAGAACACAAAAGCAATTGAAACAAAAATACCACTACCTGTACCCTGGCACTCGTTAACGTTAACGTTTTAATCAAGAATTCTATGGAAAACATAAAATTAACGTTTTGAATTTTGTATCATTTGGTTTTGTTTTGTAAATTTTTTTTTCACTACCTAAAAACGTTACGTTTGTTGTTTCGTTACTGTTTGAGTGATTGTGCTAAAATATTTTGTTGGTGTTTTTGCTTTAATTCGTTTTCAGTTACGCTTTAGTACGTTGCCGTTTTTAGGATTATATTTCTTCGTCGGATTTATTTTTGTATTTATTCTGCCGTCGCAATGACCAACGAAAAGATGAGCATTAAATTTTTAATACATTTAGTGGGTGAACGTCCCGCTTTGTGGGATGAAACTTCAGAAGCATATAAAGATCGTTCATTGAAGGAGATATCTTGGCGCGAAATTTGTACATTTATAACTGATCATTATGAACGTATGCAACCAGAACAAAAACAAGAATTTACCAAAACGGTTATGAGAAAATGGAATAATATACGCTATTTATGGGTCAAATCAATGAAATGTGGTTACGATGAAAAAACTAAATTGCCTCTAAAACCCTATGTCTATCATAATGATTTGAAATTTTTGCAAAAGATACTAAAATGTAAACCCAAACGTTATGATTTATCTTTAACCAAATTGAATAATGGAAATTATGAAAAATTTTATAATGATAAAGATGCATCACAAAATAGTATACCATGCGAAGATCATGAAGATGAGGAGGCGGCTCATGAAAATGATCAACATGAAGATAATTTTGAGGATTTGCCACTTAATGATTCTGAACATGTAGTAGAAAATCAGGCATTAGTCACAGAGGACGATGAAGATGATGATTGGCCTATAGAAGATGTTAGTGCACCGATAATAGAAAATAAGCGTGAACCAAATCATGTTATGACAATGAATAATTTCAAAAATGAAAATCAAACTCAAAAACAACCATATCAACATAATCAAATTAAAATACGTACAAGTATTTTTAAAAGTTTTGACGAAGGCAAAGAACAATCCATCTCTTTTAGGAATAATAATTATTTAGATGAAAATCGTCGTTGGAATTTTTTTAAAGGTATTTTACCTTCTGCAAATACTTTAGATGAAGATCATACATTACAATTTCAAGCTGGTGTTATAACATTATTACAAAACTTAAGAAGTTCAAAAAATTCTATACCAAAATCTACAAAATCTTCGGCAAAGAAGCGTAAAGCTACCGATGATGATGATGATGATGATTATGAATGGCCCATACACAATGTGGAAATATCGAAGCGTTATGCAACGAGAGGTTCTCGTACCAATACTGATCCTTTAGGCGGTGAAGATCTTCAATATGAGAGTGAAAATTCTTACGATAACGAATAAGTTTTATTTTTAATTCATAATTTTATATTACTTTTTAAACACATATGTTATTTTAATTTAAAAGAAAACAATCATAATCCCAAAAATATATGATGCTCTTCGAATATGAATATTTTTCAAAGAAATATCTATTTTAACTTTATTTTACATTTATTCTACTGTCATTTACCGTTTTTTTTTCTCAATTTCATTTATTTTTTCATTTATTTAAAATTTAATAAAAATTTACCCACAAAACTAAAATTTTCTGGTTTATTTGTTTCCGTTACAGTTATTACAATTTTAATGTTTGTTTGCTGCTGTTCCAAAAAAAAAAAAAATATTAAAAAAATTTTCAATTTGTTTTTTATTTAAATTGTTTGTTTATATACAAAATAATTTCAATTCAAATTACAAAAACTTCATAGACACACACACATATGGTCATTCACACAAAATGTTTCTGTAGACTGTGTGAGTATACATTTTGTAGATTTAAAACCAAACAATAATACAAAAAATGGAAACAATTTCAAATAAATAAATAACACTGTACAACAATTTCAAACTTTTAACAAAATTACGGAGTTCCGACCATTGAGACCAAAAAAAAAACATACAGACATGTGTCGGCGTTTTGATATATCACATCGGAATTTCGTTACCTCCAAAGTTACTGAACATACCCTACACCTCAGATGTAAAGAAAAAATAGTTTTACTTACCGATATGCTGCAAGAACAAGCCAGAGCTGGGAAATTTTTACCGCTCTAAAATGAAATTCCGATGTGATCTATTAAAACGCCAACACACGTATATTTTTTTTGGTCTCATTAACAAGAATCAATCGTTGGAACCCCGTAATTTTTTTTTGTGTTGAACTGTTGCATGGAAAGAACATTAATTTGATGTTTTGATGAAACATGCAAACGCAGACTGAATGCGTTCCGTGCCTGTCTAATGCCAGCACGCATTCTTTTGGTCGTAGGATGGCAAACTTAGAAAATCCCACTTTTTCTGCTGGGTATTTCTCTTTGAACTGATGGTATGCTTCGGATAGATTACATAATAATAATCTGCGCTGCTTGTGTACTTTTTCTCCATCTTCACGTGTGATAACATAGTCACGTGTACCTGGGCAGGCGCGGCTGTTGTCATCATTGCAGTAAAAATCTTGAATCAATTTCACCGTTGCTTCGCTGAGGGTCCTTGAGCCAAATTTCTTGGTGGGAGTCGCCAATATGCCCTTCTGTCGAACTAATTCTTTGCTTCTTCTCGCGATGTAAAAAGATGTTTGAAACTGTTCAGAAATCTTGCGTATAGACCATGATTGAGGCAGCACAGATAAAATGAGATATTTCTCCGGAAAAGTGGTCGCTAAATTGAATTTTCTTTTCAACTGCTCAATCATTTGTTTGCCGTCATCAACGTCATCTGCTTGACTGCATTCGTTATCAGAGCCTTCATCAAATATTGTCGCGATTGCACTCATAACCTTGCCTTTTTTATCTTTCCTGTATTTTTCACTTCGCAACTTTCTTTTTCTAATAGGCGTTTCACCTAAAGTGGTAATAGCCTCATTCAAAGGACTCAAAGACATATTGACCATCGGAATGTCTGCCTCACTATCAGATGAAACATTTTGTTCAATTGTCATTTCACTCTCGAATTGTGGTTGCATTTGTTTCAATGCATTTGCTTGTTGAGACGAATCGATTTTACACTTGGGGCAAATGAATTCTGCTTCTTCACCGTATTGTATATTTAATTCATTCATGTATCGCTTCGAAACACCAGTTAATTTTAATACTTTTATCTTTTTCGAACGATGTCCACTCTTGTTAAACGGATTGCAGCAAAATTTATTCATTTTACTTTAAATTGTCTTTACAGCTTCACTTTTTACTTTACAAAAAAAACACTTTAACACTTTCACGTTTAGTATTCAACTGAAATTTGACTCAGAGTGTGTGAAGTATTTATATTTATTTTTTGGTAAAAAATAGGTAAAAAAAAATAAGCGATATTTGCTTTTCTTTAATAGGAAAATTTGCGTGAACTACTGGTCATAAAATGTTTTTTAAAGAGGGACTTAATTGGTTACTGCCAATAAGCCGACCACAGCTCATAAAATGTTTTGTAAATTTTTTAAATTACCAGGTAATAAATATTTCGCCATATTTATGGAAAATCCGTGTTTTATGACTTGTTTCTGCACGTGTCATTTTAGGCGAAATATTTATTACCTGGTAATTTAAAAAATTTACAAAACATTTTATGACCTGTAGCCTCAGTCGGGTTTGGTGTGCCATTACATGCCACTGCTGCTATTATCCATGGATTTATGGCCGATCTTGTGAAGGCAGGCAGACCATATTCACTACACACTCAACTTGGGGCTCTTAAAAAAAAATTGATTTTTTCTTCATAAATGTATTTTTAACTGTAAAATAATTTTTAAAATGTATTTTTAATAATAAAATAAAATAATGTTAAATAACTAAAAATAATTCAATTATAAAAAATATAAAAACAATGAGAACAAGGTGGTCTCTTAAATGCTCTTCTCCTGTCCAAACAAGGAGTCGGGGCCCATTTTTTTATTGCTGATTCTTAAAGCAAAAATTATGAGGAATCCAAAAAAAATAAAATTAGCCGGAAAATTTAGGAGCTTCTGTGGAAAATCGGAAAATTTAATTTTCATGGGAAAATTTAATTTTCATGGGAAAAAAGGTAAATTTCGGAGAAAAATTAGGAAAATTTTATTTTTCAATTAAAGCCTGATTCAATACCTTTCAAACGAGCTATCACTCGTTGCGATCGCTTTAGTAGTTTTTTTTTAAAACAACTTTCAATGAGGTCCCTTATGAAGAATTCTTCAATTTTGTCACATGACAGTGGTGTACACCACCACTAAACCAGTCACTATAAAAAAAAAATAATATATGTAGGTACATTATTTTTTGCTGGGCAATCGATTGAGACTATTTATTTTAAAATCGGAGAGGGGTCGTCCAAAAGGTGATCGCTTTCATATGGAATTGCTCTATCATTTCTTGTAAATGACACTTTCTGTTATTTTAACTTACAAACTATTTTATGTGTATGCATACTTAATGTTATTTATTTATAAGAGTTTAATAAACTTTAATAACTATCATATTTCATTTCATTAATTTATTTTAAAGCCCAGTATAATATAAAACTTTGGTAACACAGTGCGTATGATTACTATACATTTGTATATCAAGATAAATTTATTACTCATACGTAGTGTAAAACATACAGGATGGGGCAAAAATTATCATCTGATTTTCAAACGCTATAACTTTTCTTTAAAGTGAAAACTCATTTGGTTTTTAACTGATTAAGTTTATACGCACTTATAAATTTTGTTTCAATTAATTGTGGAAAATTTTGTCAAATAAATGGCAGTCTTGTCGTTGACACAAATTTGGTCTCAAGTCGTCAACTTCGGCTCAAGGTGCGGTACTTGTTCGCGCACACAACCAACTTCAAATAACCCCAGAAGTTCAGGGCAGTCAAATCGGGAGATCTGGCTAATCAATCCAAATCATCGAAACACGGGATTATACGCTCTGGGAAGGTATCATTCAAAATATGCATTAACCCCTACATAAATATAAAAGCAATCAATTATTGCAATAAATATTATGAATTTGTAAATAAGTTTCGGTAATTACAACGGTATTAAAAATTAAAAAAAATTAAATAAATTTTTTCCCTTTTAATGGGGTTGAAAATTTCCACGGTTTTATTATAAATTCCAACAATCAGATAATTCAAATTATATATATTGAGTCTCCAAATATTTTTGCAAAAGTATTTAAGATTAATGTAATTACAAATTAAGAAAACTTAGAATATGAAAGTTTTATTATAATAGAATTGCAGTGCGATATTAACCTACCATTGTACTGTGGCTTGCTGAGAATTCTAATTCTAGAACAATATATGTGGCATTTTAACACTTGCTCCCGGTGTTATAAAAATTTCAGCTTTTCTAAAAGTAGTACAGTAAAAAAATAACAATAAAAGTACAACTCTTCCATGACAAAAAAAATACCACCATAAAAGATTGTTGACCACACCGACAGATAACAGCTGATTGAAACAATATGTCCCATTTCACACAGAGCAACATTTGTCGGGCAACTCTTGAGTTTTGTTTTCTTCGTTTCTTTTTTTTTCATTAATTTTAAACCAAATGTAGACGAAAGTTGCTGAAAAAAGTTTCTCTGTGTGAAATTAAAGGCAACTTTAAAAGAGAATTGACAAGATAGTTGACAAGATAGTTGCTCTGTGTGAAATGGGACTCTGGCGACTAGAAATCTAAAAGGATATTTTTGTTTACATTGTAGAGATTTGCAGAAAGAGATAAAAAGAAACTCCGTGTAAATTTAATGGTATTGTATCTCTACAATTTTGACATTTCCTTTTACTTATTTTCTAGTCGCCATATTAATTCAATCGGCTGTTTCCTGTCTGTGTAGTCTGTGGTTGTAAATATATTTTATGCATACGTAAAAGAAAAGGACGCCAAAAAATGTGTGTATCTAGAAAAATATAATATTGTGTTAACACTGATTTGGTTGTTAATGATTTAAGGGCTAACTATATTATACTTTTGTTAACTTAAGCTACTGTTAACGAAAAGTCTGTCAAATGCTTAATCAACTTATTGAAGACTTTTAGGTGGCTACAATGTACTTTTTAAACTTAAATACTTACTACACTTAGTTGCAAATACTTGTACTTTTGCAAAAACTGTTTTCTTCTTATATTTCTAAAATATATGTATCTTTTCGAAAAATATTATTTAATGTGTTCAATTTATACATTTTTTACAATTAACAAGTAAATCTATATTAATTTTTAATAATTAAAAAAAACAAATGAAAACATAAATAAAAAAGTACTAAAAAATGCAACAGTGCTTGTATCTCAATCGAAAAACAAATACAAAACCCACCCCTTTTGTTATACATGCACGTTTGTTTTTTAACATTTTCAATTAAATTTTCTATAAAAATATTTTCCGCGTACATTGCAATTTGTTTTTTTTTTTTCCATAAACAGTTTTTCTAAAAACATATGATTCCTTAAGTAAAGTGCGGTCAGTTTAGAGCTAACTATATTATACTTTTGCTAGCTTAAGCAAATGTGCGAATACATGTAATCAAATGTGTATGACTATATTGTACTTAACAAACTTTTCGTTAAGTTTCGTCAAGTGTCATTTGCTTAAGCAAACAGCGAAACTGACCGCACTTTACTTAAGGAATCATGTGTTTTTAAAAAAACTGTTTATGAAAAAAAAAACAAACTGCAATGTACGCGGAAATATTTTTATAGAAAATTTAATTGAAAATGTTAAAAAACAAACGTGCATGTATAACAAAAAGGTGGGTTTTGTATTTGTTTTTCGATTAAGATGCACGCACTGTTGCATTTTTTAGTACTTTTTTATTTATGTTTTCATTTGTTTCTTTAAATTATTTAAAATTAATATAGATTTACTCGTTAATTGTAAAATATTTATAAATTGAACACATTAAATAATATTTTTCGAAAAGATACATATATTTTGGAAATATAAGAAGAAAACAGTTTTTGCAAAAGTACAAATATTTGCAACTAAGTGTAGTAAGTATTTAAGTTTAAAAAGTACATTGTAGCCACCAAAAAGTCTTCAATAAGTTGATTAAGCATTTGACAGACTTTTCGTTGATTTTTGACAGTAGCTTAAGTTAGCAAAAGTATAATATAGTTAGCCCTTTTCGCTGTTTGCTTAAGCAAATGACACTTGACGAAACTTAACGAAAAGTTTGTTAAGTACAATATAGTCATACACATTTGATTACATGTATTCGCACATTTGCTTAAGCTAGAAAAAGTATAATATAGTTAGCTCTTTAAATTAACACAAATGATGTGTTTACAGGCACATTCACTATAAATTGATAGCTCCCATATAAAAGAGATTGAAAATAACGGCAATAATTTTCTATGCGTTAACTCTTTTACAGGAAAAAATCCTCTGCTTATTAGCCTGTATACGGGAAACTATCAATGTTGGCTTTAGTCATCCCCATACAAATTTGACATAAGTAACAAGGTGTCAAATTAGCTTACCGCATACACACAGCTATTATTGGTTTCATCTATATGCTATAGAGAAAAACGATAAACTAGGTTTAAATTATTTTTTTCTTAAAATATTAAATATTATTTTTTTAAATTTCACCATCGATAGTGGCATATTTTAAACAAACTATAAAATAATCTATTAAGTTTTTACAGAAGAAAAAAAATTATTTTTTTGTACTGCATATCATTTTTTTTTTTTCAATTTAACTAGCTGTGCTGTATAACCATACTGTAACGTGCGCCTTAAAGTAGTTCTCTTGTAACAAAACAATTATGAAATTGAAAATTTGTGTGTGCAGATTTGATGTATACGCGTCAAATGCAGCAAATCAATAATACATTTTTTTCTCATACAAAATTTGATGTATGTATATGCCTAACAGTGGTGTACATATTAAAATAACGGGTATGGATCTATCGAGAAAGGGGTTTTGGAATGAGAAAGCTTTTTGTAAACAAAATACATATGATGAGTAAAATAAACATATGATATTCTATGGCTCTTATGTTATAATATCCATCTTAGAATGTTCGTTTCTAAATTTTTATTAATATATTTATTTTAATTGTTTTTATAATATTTAAATGTAAAAACCAAAAAAAAATGGGTCGTAAGTAATGGAATGAGACACTGCAGAGTAAAGAATCTCTACGGTACTCATTATAATAAAATAAATATGACAGTTTACGTCCTTATTATGGGCGCCTTTTCTCTCGCAACAACGTCGCGTTCTTATTCTGGGCCGTCATTAAATTATTTATAATTGTTATAATGTGGAAGAGGGCTGTGAATTTTTTGCTCTTTGTGCAACTCAGATTGATATGAGTACCAATATCCGCCAGATTTGACGATTTTTCAAAAAAAAAAACAAAATTACGATATGACGATTTTTAGAGCCAATTTATACAATACAATTGATTGCGTGCAATTTTCTTAATTCTAAATTGGTTCTTAATTCCAAAATAGCATTTTTTATTACTTACACTCGACATCTAGTTTAAACTTAAATTCGAGCGTGTATCTGTAAAAAAACAGAATATAGTTAATTTTTCACAGAATAATTTAAAAATTTATTTACAGAAATTTTTAATTGTGAAATTGACAATATTAATTATCAATTAATTCATTACATTATCTTAGCACCTACCACACAAAATTACTAAAATTTTTATACCATTAATTAAAAAATATCGCTATTCACTAAACTCATCTGGCAGCACAGTAAGTACCATATGAGTGCTACAAAATAATATATTTTTTATTCTTTCAGTTGACATTTTACAACGAACCGAAGCAAAAGTGGGAAATAACAAAGAACTCAACAGTTTATATACATATTTTTTTTGTTATCTATACAATTTCATTAAAACGCATTAAGAAAATTATTTAAATTACGAATTTTTTTAAATAAAAATAATGAATAATTTGTGTGGCTTACGTTTATCCACGATTGGTGTGATTGTGGGCTGGGTAAATTTAATAGGAGCCCTTTTTACCACCATCATCTTATGTGTGGCCTTTACACGTCTGGATGAAGTTGTAAAAATTATTGAAAATCAAATGACCGATGGTAGTAATACAGATGTGAATATGCGTACGGGTTAGTTGCAAATTATGGACAATCTAATTTTAATTAAAACGTAAATTAAATACAAATAAATTTTCTTTTCTAACAGCTGTTATTATTGGATTATGTGTTTATCTAACAACCAGTATTGCAAATATAATTTCTTCCATTTTCCTAATTGTGGGTACTATCAAGGTAAGATCTTTCAAATGCCAACTTAGTTTTGGGTCAAAACTTTTGACATTATTGTTCTTTGTTTTAAAATCTTATCTCTCTTTTTTTTCTTTATATTAACTTTAGGAACGTCATTTGTTATTGGCTCCATGGCTTATTAATGCCTACATCTTTATATTCTTCAATATTTTGAATTTCTTCTATATTATTTACTTTTCGTTTGTAAAGGGTGTACCTTTTGGAAGCATATTATATACAATCCTTATCACCTGCTTTAGTTTGGGTGAGTCATATCTTTATATATATAATTCTCCTGTACGTGTGTTAGTGACTGCACTCCTCCTTAACGGCTGGGCCGATTTCGATGAAATTTGTTGTGTCTGTTTTATTTGATCCCTGAATGGTTTAGATTCACAATTGACCTATATGGGTACAATGGGCGTGGCACCTCCCATACGAAGTAAAAATGTATTTTTGTATATCTGGAGTACTGTTACAGTGGGAGTCTTCAAACTTTGTGTGAGCTTTTTTTATAATAATACTCATAATCTCCCAAAAAAATGAGTGCCATCCAAGCAATGGGCGTGGCACCTCCCATACGAAGAAAACATTCATTATTGCATATCTGGGGTACTATTAAAGTGGGAGTCTTCAAACTTTGTGTGAGCTTCTTTGATAATAATATTCATAATCTTCCAAAAAATATGGGGGATCCAAGCAATGGGCGTGGCACCTCCCATACGAAGTACAAATTTATTATTGCATATCTGGGGTACTATTATTGTGAGAATATTCAAACTTTGTGCGAGCTACCTAGATAATAATGTAATCCTATTCCTAGGCAGAACAACGTTTGCCGGGTCAGCTAGTATTACATATAATTTTGATAAAAATATTGCATTCTGTATGCATGCATATTGTGAAATTATACATTTACACACAAGTAAATCCCCCTGGTGTTTGTTTTGTGTTATAAGTATACTGTTGTTTGTTTATTTTATTAAATTATCTTTTATATACATTTCAAAGAATATGTATATGAGACTTGCCATGCCAACTGCCCCGCTACAGTATAGTATCAATATCAAACTTCTGTATAATCTGAAAATTATTCATGTATAATCAATGACAGTATAAATAACTGTGACAGTTTTAAATACATTAGGTGTGTAGGACATACGTTACCGCGGGTGCCCGCGGAAACCCAATCTTACCAGAAACAAGCGTTTCTTGTAACATAAATTGGGTAAATGAGAGCGTTCATGCGAGAGTAATTGTGTTTCGATAGGTGTGTTTGACGTACGTTACCTTGGGTGACCGCTGGAACCCTATCTTACCAGAAAGCGTTTCTTGTAACAAAAATTGAGTAAATGAGAGCGTTCATGAGAGAGTAATTGTGTTTCTATTTTTACCAGAACTTACCCGTACTTTTGTATGGGTAAAATGCTAAAATTGTCAAATCATCAGCTGCTGCTAATAAATTAACCGTTTTGCATTTTTGAAAAAAAAATTAAAGTTAAATAAAAGTTTACTATAAGCAACTTTTTCTTCTTAATAATGAAAAATACATTTGAAAATGTAAATAGATATTTGCCATTTCAAATATATTTATTAATTAAGCTGTTTTTTAATATGAATAAATTTGACGTTTATTTTTGGGTATGAAATGTGGTTTTGTGCGTTCGCAGTATTTTGGGAATTTTTATGGTTTTCTGCGTTCGCAGTATTTTGGGCATTTTTATGGTTTTGTGAGAGAATTTTTTGCTTACTCTCATTTTACCAGACTTTACCCAAAATTACCTCGTACAGATTCGTAGAAAATCGTAAAAGTTTTTATTTGGAAGGTGTTTACACAAATACTGAGTAAGGGGAGAGCAAAGTGACAGTTCAAGAGAATTTACTGGTTTTTACTAGATAATTTGTAAAAAAAAACCGCTGATTGAAAATAATATAATTAAAAAACAAAAAATGAATATCAGCTTATTTACTATGGAAGAAGTAAGATGGAAGTCTGGAATGTTCCTGGAGTACACTACATGTAATTTTCTTTTTTTATTCAAATTTTTCATATTGACTGGTTAAATTTTGTTGTTGTTTGGTATTTACAATCAGCTGTTTTTATTTTTTACTTATTTTTTACCATTAATATTTTTTGTAGATATTTTTCTTTTTGGAAGAAAATTTTGTCTTACTCTCTTTAATTTTGTTACTGAGTAAATTTTACTAAACTTTACTGTAAAAATACACAAAGGGACCTATTGTTGCCATATATGAAGACCTCCACCTTACTGCTCTTCAAATAAATTAGTAAATATAGTAGCAAAAGTTTCCTGTGTTGCTTCTCTTAAAAAAATACCTGCAAAATCAAACGGAAATTGGACAAAAAATTACCCTGAAAAAGAAAAACAGTCTAACATTTATAAAATGTATTTACTCCCAAATATATTAAATTCTGTAGAAGCAGGTTTGAGATACGAGGGGTCGAACTAAATCGATTGCGAGCAACAACTTTCTTAGATTTATATTCTCGCGAAATTACAGTTTTGTCATACTTGAAGCCCTTCATTTGTCACCATCTTTTGTGTCTCCTCCGTCTCTTTATCGATGAAAGCAACACATTAATTAGTAGGAAGAAATTCCTGAGTGTTAAAGTTTTTAAAGAATTCAATCCTTCATTCGTTTGTCATCATTCGATTTGTCAATCACCGAATTCAATCTTTGGGAATTCATTCTTTTTTTTTACACAATCTATTTGCAAGTTTGGGATTTACTGTTCATTCGATTAAGATTCATTCGATTGAGTACTTTAAGAATAACATTCGATTTTAAAATTTAGAAAATAAATAACTTGTTATTAGTTTTAATTAAAGTAAATTGAAATTTTTTACAAACACAAGAAAAACAAAATTAAAAAAATCACCAAAATCGAAAAAATTTACTATGGAATGATTGAATTCTCAAACTACAATTTTTGAATGGGAATAATTTCAATAGTTTGTCTCCATCGATTTAGTTTTCAAAGGTTCATTCGTTTTTTATCATTCGTTTTGCAAATCACTTAATTCAATCGTTGGAAATTTAATCGATTTTTTTACTCAAATTTTTTACTCATCCGATTTTGTTTCATTCAATTAAGTAATTTGGGATTAACATATTCGATTTGCTTTATTTGATTTTAAGATTTACAATGGAAATAACTACATTAGTTTTAATAAAATGAAATTAAAGATTTTTTTTTTTACAAATGCAAGAAAAAGAAAATTAAAAAAAAAAACAAAATCCAAAAAATCTCTAAAATTAAAATAATCGCTAAAATTGGAAATGATCGCTTTAGTGACTATGAATAAGTATTCTATACTTTAAAGTTTGTAAACGAATAAATTTTTATTGAAAATGTTGAAACTTTAACAAAAGTAAAAGAAAATTTGTTTTTAAAATTACATTACTCCCCCTTTAATAATGGCGAGAGGCATTGCGAATAATTAATCCAAAAATGATAAGGTGTTGTTATTAGTCTTTGAAAGTAGATTTGCAATTTGGACGAATTCTTCATTTTAAACTAATTTTAAAGTTGCGGCAAGAAAAATCTTTGGCGAAGTTAAAATAATTGTTTAAAGTCGGGAAGAAGGAATAGAACAGTGCTATCCGCAGTTGTTGCATCTTTGTGGCCCTAAAACTTCTAAGACGACGAATTAAAGGGAAAATATCCATTGCATTATTTGGAATGTTTTTGCTTATTAATTTTTTTTTGCGTATTGAAACATTTGCAGTACGAGTTCAATCTATTAGTTGTACTAAGGCTTTTCTTGATGCGGCGTAAAATATTTTTTAAACTTCAAAATATTTTGTATTTACGCGTGTCGCGAAATCTAAAAGCGAGTTACCCGGGAAATCATGTATAATTCATCCTGAGATTCTTGCATATTTTAAAGTTTAAAAATTTTCATTTTAAAAAAAAAATTACAAATCGTTAAAATTGAAAAACTCGCTAAAAATTTAAAAACTTGCCAAATTTGGAAAATTCACTTAAATTTAGAAAAGCCAAAATTCAAATATTGCAACAATTCGAAAAACGCTTAAAAAAAATATCAAAACTAAAAAAAAATTGCCAATACCAAAAAAAAAAAACTTGAAGTTTAAAAAAATCGCTAATAATTGAAAAATATTTAAAAATTAAAGAAAATCGTCAAAATTAAAAAAGAAAAAACTATTTTGCACCAGAGGTCTGAAGTATTGAGTTCGTTGACCATATTTGTAATGACATTTATCTCGAGAACTATTTATTGCAGACAGAGATTACTATATTTGGCGAAATACATTTTTATACCCTCCACCATATATTTTGAGGGTATATATCAGTTTGTCATTCCGTTTGTAACATCTCGAAATATAGGTCTGAGACCCCATAAAGTATATATATTCGTGATCCTTATGCAATTTTAAGTCGATTAAGCGATGTCCGTCTGTCTGTCTGTGTGAAATGGCAATCACGACGCGAAATGTGAAGATACCTCTAAATTTTCCATACAAATTGGTGTATTTTAGTACAATTTCATATAAGCGACAGGTACAAAATATATTTTCTCATATTTTTTCGCTTAGAAATTAATAATATTTTGTAATCACCTCAAATATTTTTCACCTCAAAAAATTTTTATCACCACTAAAATTTTTTTCACCACAAAAAATTTTTTTCACCTCAAAAAATTTTTTTCACCTCCATAATTTTACTTCAACAGTTTTTACATTATTTGTATCAACAGCAGTAGACAACATTTTTTTAGGATATTGGTGGAGGGTATTCAAAGATTCGGCACAGCCGAATTTAAGCCTTTTTTACTTGTTTTATATATTTAATTTTTTTGGTGATTTATTTTCACGAATTATTTTTAACTGTGAATACAATAATTACTTTTTGTTTAATTTACTGTAATAAAATAACATACACAATTATTATTTATCCGATTTTTTTAAATCGAATAAAGTCATTTCCAAATTGCTAAACCACATGAAACAAATTTCCAAATTTGTTAATCGATTGAGTTACCAAATTGTAATTTGAATAATTTTTTTCTTTGTTCTTACATTTTAGTTTTATAAGAACAATAAAAAGAAATAATTATTTTAATAAAAATTAGAAACGAACATACTAAGATGGTTTATAGTACGTTGTTAATTCGCGAGTATACAAAGAGAATTTGAGAGTCATAGAATATCGTATGTTTATTTTACTCATCACATCGCTGATTTACTTCAAGACTGTCAGAAGTTAAAAAACGTCATTTTTCAGCTTATAATACGGAAATATGGGTGGTTCCATAATCAAAAAATGGTCATTGAGCAGCGACCGAAAGTTTTCTGTACTTTTCTCAGTAGTTAAGCTAAATTCAAAACTTTAAACGCGTTTTCAGCAAAACCGATTTTCTGAGTTATGATAGTCTTGAAGTAGATGAGCGTTTATGGTTTTTGTTTACAATTTTTTTTTTTTAAATGTGTGAACTCAGTTAAGAAGTTTAGAAACAAAATCAAGAGAATAAGAAAAAATGATTTGAAAATAAAATAAATTTTATTTCACAACTGCAACGCTCTACGCGTTTCAATTTGTATGGAAAAATACGGCACGGCGTATGTTCTGGGCCGCAATATTCTAACATTTGTTCTATAATCTAATAGCACCATACTATGTATGAAGAATACGGCATTGATAATACCAACGATGTCCTAACTGATTATAAAAAAAAATTTTAAATTCGTATTGAATATTTGAGATTGACAAAATATTTAACGAATATTTTCTGCAAAACTAAGCCAACACACTCAACTCAGTGGAACAATCAATTCAACTTATTGGTACAATGGATAATTCTTAGTCTGAGCGCCATGAACTTGCATTTCTAAATCGATAGGAAACATGCGAAGAATTTTTTTTTATAAAAAAAAATTGGCTTAATTTTTATATAAATTCAGTTATTTATTGCACTAAAAACTGGGAAATAGTTCTAAATTTTTTTTTAATTTGCATTTTTTTTAAATACCCATGAATAATAAATAACATAGTAAAATTTCTAGAATTTTCAAAAGTTCACTAAATTATAACACAGTACGACAGTGGTTGGTACATACACATGAGAAATGTTAACGGAAAATGAAAATAGGCTTAAAATAAAGAAATACGTGTCTCAGTGTTTTGCTGTAGCACGTCAGAATGTAATGTTTTTTTTATGGTTATTTTTTAACTTTACATGAAAATTAAAGCGCCATCTAGCGGAGAAAAAAATTGTTTTTTTTTTAATAAAAACAATCCAAATTTAATTCCCTTTTCAAAACTGGCTCAAGCATTAAAATCGGTTAACCCATTCTGTTTTTATAATAGTATTACATTACAAGGAAACCTCCACGATCCTTCGAAGCTTAAAAATCGATTTTCTCAAAACGACGTGCTACAGCAAAACGCCGAGACACGTATTTCTTTATTTTAAGCCTATTTTCATATTCTGTTAACATTTCTCATATGTACTCAAAAAATTTAATTTTGTCGTACTGTGTAATAAGTAATATAATCACGATTTCTTTGGCCAAATTTCTTTGGAAAAATTGAAAATGTTGTTCCATTTTTTATTTGTATCATAAAAGACAAATACTGTTAGTGTGACATTTATACGGTGTACTTTTTTTTTAGCTGGACTGTTGGTATGGAAAGCCTCATATATATTTAAACATAATATAATATTTCATTGTTTTTTTTTCTTCTTTGTCTTTGCAGTGGTACAATGCACTATTTGGAATGCTATATATTCTTTGTTCAAACAGATTCGTGCTAATCGTGATCTACAACAACGTTTGTTACCCACTTCTAGCCCTTCATATCAAAGTTACTCCAAAATGCCTCCCACTGTGGAATAAAGTACGACATCTATTTGAATTTTTTTAATATTTTTTAAAAGTCTTTCTTTCCAAACAAATCGATCAATATATTTTACAATAATATAATTAATAAAAACTCTTGCTGTATTATAAAACTGAAATCGATCAAATCCATACAAATACAGTGTTGGTCAAAACATTTGTAACTGAAAATTCATATTAATTAAAAATTTGTATTTATTATCAAAAGATTTTTACAATAAATTTTTTAGTATTTTTTTTATATTAAATTCATTTATTGCTTCTTAACAAATAAAAAATAATTAACCTCTCAAAGAAATTAAAAAAAGTTCAATATTTTGTGGCATATCCATTACTTCAGAACATCTCTTAGGCATTGAGGCTATAAGTTTTTCAATATAATGCTTGTCCACTTAGACAAAATGTTTATCACCATTTCGGAATACTCAATCAGATTGAAATCTGAAGATTGGGATGGGCTCGACAGGACATTAATATTATCCTTGCCATATGTTTGGGTCGTTCTCGTGCTGGAATGTCCAAGATAGATAAAATATTTTTCATTTCTGTTGTGTCTAATTCGGAATGAATTTCTTCGGAATCGTTTTTTTCTTATTTGTTTAACAAAAGCAATCAATGATGTTAGAATAATAAAAAGTTTATAAGGAAGAGTCATGAAAAGAGAATAAAACAAAGAAAATCTCAAATGCGATCTCAGCTCTAAATGTTTTGAGCACCACTGTTTGTATGACCCTCATAATATTTATCCCTCTATTTATACATCAACATACACATTTATAAATACATATTTATATTATATACATATATATATATTTTTTTTTGAAGGAACTTGTCAATAAAACATCAATGAATTAGAAATATAAACTTATTTTTATTAATACTTTCAGTTTCTAAACATTCAACAAATTTCACATTTACAATATTTGTCGATATGTACTTTCCGCTCTACAAAAATCTTTTATTAATCTCATAATAAATACAAAAGCAGGCATGGAAAAAATTTTTATAGACAAATGATAGCATTGTTTGAAAAGTGTCATACCCTCATACTGATTTTAAAACGTGTACAAAAGTTAAATGACGGGAATGCCGTCAGTGCAATTTGGATTATATTCCGGCAGGCGAGGTTGAAATTCCGGTAAGGGACTTAATTTTTATTTGATAGCCAGGACAGATAATATGGAGAAAAATCTAAATGAAATGAAAAAGTGCATTTAAGCAAACTAAAACTTAAAAAGTGTTTTCAAGCAAATATCACGAAAGTGGTTGGGAGCTAAGTGCAAATATGGAACAATTTTCTTAAGATTCTATATTTCATTTAAGCCTAAGTATCATTTAAGGCACACAAAACCCTAGATATCTGATTGAAATTTGGGTAGTGTATGTATGTTATATGAATACAACAGATAATATGTATTTGAACCCACGTCTCCGGTATTTGCTTAAATAAACTTTAATCAAACTACAGATCGCAAATATGAATACATAAGTTTGATACATAAGTTTTCATTACTCCAAGGAAAAATTCTATTGAATTTACTTTGAAACTGTCCAAATTCAGATCTACCTCCCATGGATAAAGATCCTACCTGACATACAAAATCGTAAAAATCTAGTTGGATCTTATGGTTCTAAAGAAAATTGGACCATATTTGGACTGAATCTCCATATAACCACCCAGCTTTCCGTTATTTGATAGAATTAACTTTAGCATTTTCGTTCTATATTTTCTGACATATTCATAAAAAAAGAATCAGAACAATTTGACCCAAATTATGTGCATCAGGCACACTCAGCAAAAAAACTGAAAATTATGCTGTTATTACGGGAAATTTTGCTAATTTGAGCCCAGCGATATTTTTTGCCAATCTTAACAACACATGTCTGCTGGCTTGTAGTACAATGAAATCGGTAGTAAAATTTAGTAGCCGCTACTAAATTTTAGTAAAGCGGAATTTAAAATTAGGTTGCTAAACTCAGCAAAAAAATTTACTAATTATAATATTAATACAATCAAATTTATGCAAACAAATTAGTAAGCTTTACTAAATTTTAGTAAATTGAATTGTTGAATATAGCAAAATTTTAATTTATAAAAAAAAAAATTATTAAAATTCACAAAATTAACTCAATAATTTTTAGATACACTTTTAAGCTGCTGATTTCTTTTGAAATCACCTTACAAATTCGAATATACAAATTTATATTTTTTTATCGAACATTTTATTTAATTTTTTTTTTAAATAATATTTTAGACAAAATTAAAAAAAAATCAAAGGTTTAAAAAATCATTTTGTTTTTATTTCCTAATTTTTGTCTTGAAAAATCTTTTAGTCAATTTTTTGGATTTTGAGGTTAAATTTTAATGGGCTGATTTTTAGAACTAAAAAAGTTTTTAGTTAAGTGGATGTCCTATTTTTGGACATGAGTCGGTTAAGAAAAGTATCTTCACTTCCGATCCCTTTTTTTCAACATATGTAACATTTTAAGGCAATTGTGGTTTGTATGTATAAGTTGTAATTATTAGAAACAAAATTTCCTTCAATATCCACTTTTTTAAAATAACAAATCAGTTTCCAATAATTTGTAAAACGATTTTCAGTTAGCAACAAAAATATTCCGTAAAAGTCGTGTAATTTGTAAAATGTAAATAGCAAAAAAATTTGCTAAATAATATTTTTTTTTTTACTAAAAATCAGTACAAAAATGGTAAAGTGGAATTGAAAACCATTTACAACTTTTACTACTAACTTTTTTTCTGAGTGTAGGGTATCATATAGGCGGTATACCCGAGTTTCATCTTTTTTACTAGTTTTACTTACCTTTAATACAAATGTTCCATATTGTATTGGTGTCCTGCAAGAAATAGAATGAACTAATTCCAAATACAGGTTGGTTGAAAAGTTCCTGCGCTCACCAAGAGATGGCACTGCTAGCTCCAATCCAAGTTGGTATAACTGTCTTGCAAAGTTGCAAGTCATTCTATAAAATTCTTTTTTTGTTTGCAAGCCATTTGAAGTTGACGTGTCATTGTTTTTTTTTTAATATGGAAAAAATTTAATAACGTGCAGTCATTAGATTCTTTGTTTTGAAGAGTTTAAAAGCAAAGGAAATTTATGAACAATTGTAAGAAGTGTATAAGGAGTCCTCACCTTTAAAAGGCACCGTTGAATTTTGGGCTGGTGAATTTAAACGTGGTCGTACCAGCCTTGAAGACGATCCACGAGAAGGACGATCAAAAACTACAACCACAGCAGAAATCATTGAGCAGGTACATAATATGGTTAGTGAAGATCCAAGTTTGACTAAGCGTGAAATTGCTAATGCCATAGGCATCTCAGACGGACGAGTACTCCATATTTTACATGAAGAATTACGTATGAAAAAACTGTTTGGAAAGTTAGTGCCGCACACATTAACAATTCAACAAAAACTTGATCGAAAACAAATTTCTCAGCGTAATTTGGAGCGTTTTAAGCCGAATAAAACCGATTTCTTGCGTCGTTTTATAACTATGGATGAGATTTAGATCTACCACCATGATCCTAAATTGAAACAAGAACGTTTACAGTGGACTGAAGCTGGTTGTTCAGCTCCAAAGCAGGTGAAGTCACAACGATCAGCAAAGAGGTTATGACATCAGTTTTTTGGGATGAAAAAGGAATTTTGTTGATTGATTATCTTCAGAAAAGTAAAACAATCCACTCTGAATATTATTGCAGCCTTTTGGATCAGGTGGATGAAAAAATTCGTGAGAAAAGACCTGGTTTAAAGAAGAAAAAAATCATTTTTCATCAAGACAATGCACCTGCTCACAAAAGTGTTTTGATGATGGCTAAATTCAAAGAATTAAAGTACGAATTGCTTGAACATCCACCGTATTAACCAGATTTGGCTCCCAGTGACTACTATCTCTTCAGAAATCTAAAAAAATTCCTTCGTGGAAAGCATTTTTCGTCGAATGAAGAGGCCATAGCAGCCGTAGACGGTTATTTTGCAGTGCTTCCGGAAAACCATTATAAGGATGGGATAAAATTATTGAAAGATCATTGGAACAAGTGTATTGAGCTTCTAGGAGATTATATTGAATAAAAAAATATATTTCGTAACAAAAACAGTATTCTTTCATTTTGAGCGCAGGAACTTTTCAACCAACCTGTATAACGATGTTTCTAAAAACTTGAAAGATTGGTCCACCAAAAATTGGCCTACCAAAAATTTGGTCCCCTATGTCCAATAGCATTCGAGAAAATACGTACCAATAATTTTGAAAAAAATATCATATTTTTTTGATTTTGGCGTGATTCTTTTCGACTCTTAGACCATATTTGTCCAAGTGCTTGGTATCATCTGAAACCTACAGCTATCCCCATATGTTTCAAATATTCCTTAAACTAAAAATGGGACATATGTTAATTATTGGTCATCAAGAGGTAAACAATGGTAGCGGCACTTTGAATATTATTTGCGCGTTTTGTTTTTTCCTTAAATTTCAATAGAATTTTTCTTAAACCTTTTTTTTAGAAAAGTGGGCACCACTGCGTACACAATTGTGGGCGTAGTTTAAATGACCGTAATTTCAGGCAATATATACCTACCAGTGCTTAGATATCTATTGGTTTTTGTTCGCCTACACTGTAGATATCGTCGAGGGCCAAATTGTTTTTTAATAAATTTTTAAGGGCCGCAGGATACATTTAATGTTTTTATCGAATATTTGTATAAATTTGTATCAAAAAGAAAAACCCGGAATTTCCCAGTTTTAGAAATGAAATTTTAGAGTAAAAATAAAAATTAATATGCAGCACAAAACAAGAATAAAATAATCATGTAGACTTTATGAAAAATTTATATAAATCTTGTTTATTGTTTTTCTCGATACCAAGTTTTTGGCATATAGATGAATCCACTATAGGTTATTTTTGATTCAAATTGAATTTATATCAAATGTTTTTTTTACTGATGAATTTTAAACAAAGCATGAAAATGAAAAGAAAAAAATGAAATTTACTCGAGAACGTTTTTGTTGGTTAATATTTACGATTTTAAATTTGGCTTGAGCCAGCAGGAGTACTTTCAAGCACTTTGTTTGACTTTTGGTGGTAATTGCTTCATCTACAGGGTGGCGCAAAAATAACATTCCGATGTTTTTTGGCTCTAATTTAAAAAAAAAAAAATGAAAAACTTTGATTCTTCTTGTGGATTATTTTTATTTGGTCTTTTAATTTTTTTTACATCAAGTCGAGAATATGATGTCATGTAAATGACCGCCGCCACAGTTGATTGTCATTTGAGCCCTTTTTATGGCATTTTCCATCACTTTGGCCAAAACTTTCGGCGATAGGTCCTCACATTCTTGATGGATATTGTCTTTTAAGAGCTGCAAGAGTCTGAGGCTTGTTGACATAAACCCGCGACTTCAAATAGCCCCACAAAAAGAAGTCTGGAGCGGTCATGCTGGCCGGTGCAAATCGCCAAAACGGGAGATTAGGCGCCCGGGAAATGCATCCTTCAGCATATCGGTTGTGGCACGTGCAGTGTGTGGCGTTGCACCGTCCTGTTGGAACCACATGGTTTCCAATCCCAATTCATCAAGTTGCGGCAAAAAGAACTCGTTGATCATTGCTCTGTAGCGCTCACCATTCACAGTAACCGTTTGGCCCGCGACGTCTTCGAAGAAAAAAGGTCCGATGACTCCTCCAGCGAAAACAGCACACCATACAGTGACTTTGAGCGGGTGTAATGGCTCTTCGTGGGTTACACGCGAATTTTCAGTGCCCCAGAAGCGTAAATTTTGGTTATTTACGTACCCGCTAAGATGGAAATGGGCCTCATCACTCATGATTATTTTTGATGAAAAATCAATTGATTGCTCAAATAAATAGTCACCAATATTCCGCGTTCTGGAGCAGTGTAGCGTTACATTGTTTATTAACGTGTATTTCGCATGTGTTTACTACACAAATGTCAAAACAGAACTGAAATTAGGGGCCAATCGCAAAATTTATAGCATTTTCTGATAGGAGGATTACTTTTGCGCCACCTTGTATAAGAAATGTTTATTACTGGTTTGCAGAATTCGACAACTTTTATTCCAGTAAAAATCGATGCTGTGCAGTCAACGATTAAGCTTGACAGACATATCATGAACTACATACATCTCTAGGGGGTTCGGATGGCTGCATTCCAAAAAATCTTACATCAACATTCAGATATAAAAAATTAATGTTCCCGTTGAATTCCACATAAATAAAAAGATTTTCAAATTAAGCCTGCTTTAACAATTGATTATTTTAACCAAAAAAATATTAAAATTATGACACATTCTGCATAGGATTTTTATTTTTATCAAAAATAAATTGCTCGGAATTCGGTTTATAAAGCCAGAATCAATCAGTTTAAACTATAAATTTCTAAGATACTAAGTTCAGAGTGAGAAAAATGCTTAGAAAAACGGGGTTTTCAGAATGGAAATGTGGGAAAATAATTTGCAAAAATATAAAATAGAGAAATGTATTTTAAAAAATTGTTTTTTTTTTCTATGATTTTTCAAGAAAGAAAAACTTTTGGGATGACCCTCGTATACAACTACTTGCAATATTGTTCTTAAATTAGATTTTCTTTTATTGATAACTAATTTATTTTTTGAGCTTAAGATTCGTTTTTTACAAAAATATATTATTTATTTTTATATATTTCACTACTCCAAGGTGTAGTATCTTCAAGAAATAATTATTAATATTTTAATTATGTTTGTAATAATTATTATTTCCTGAAGATGCTACTTTTCCCAAAAAATTTCACATTTAAATTTCGGATAACTAATTTATTTTTTGAGCTTAAGGTTCGCTTTTTAAAAAAAATTATTGTTTATTTTAATTATGTTTATATTAATTATTATATCGATTTATGCAGAAAAATTATATATTTCGATATATTGAAACCTCCTAAGTAAAGATGTTATGATGTTCACTTTTTTCTAAAAAAAAAAAATAATTTATATATCAAAGCTATTAAGTTTCAATTCAAAAAGTTCAACACACATTTAAAACAGTTTTAGATTTATTTTAAATATATACGTTTATTTTACTAAACATTCTATTAATACTCGATATATACTCAATATTTAACATAACATATAAAACAGCACACTTTAATTGAGGGAATTCGAAAACTACACACACACACACTTATGTATAATTGGAAATTAATTTGTTAAACGACATCAATGCATTCGTTGTTAATTTAGATAAATAAAAATAAAAAACAATTAACATTTTCAACAAATTTTTACATTTTTCTGTTATTTGCCCAAACCCACCCACATGTAATTGGGATCTATAAATTGTGAACTATGAGCCCATTGACCATGTGGATTCATGGCCACTAACGAACGGATTTTCTGCGAGGGCCTATAGAAACGTATAGCCTTTACCCATTCAGCTGTTTGTTGATCCGTAGCAGTGTTGGGCTTTGTTAGATGATGATGTATATTGCCAAAATTAGGATCTCCTTCGAGTAGTTTTTGATCTTCGGCACCCCATTGGTATTTTTCACTAAAGTGAACATTTTTGGAGAGATCACGAAAAAATTTACCCAAATTTGTCATGGCACCTAAAAAGAATAATGATTATAAATCGTTTTTTTAAAGAAATTTAAAATTTTAAGGTTCATTCACAATTATGGAGTACTCCAGTCTGTAAAGTGAATTTTGTTTTCTTCTCTTTTGCCATCTCTATTTTACTACACTCGAGGCTTTAACGCAGAGTACTCCATTTTAGTGAATTTATCTTTAGCTTAATATAAAAAGCTTGTGAAAACTAATGAAAATGTAATTAATTGTCATTCAATAAAATATTTGATCATACTAATGAAAGGTATTTTTAAAGTTCTTTGTATTTTATTTTTCAAAATTATGATAAAATGTTTTGGTAAATATCACACAAATAAAAACATCGCTTAAAAATCCACCAATAAAAAATTTTGTTAAATAATAAAGCCATAATTAATTGATTTTATAATTGATTCAATTAAAAAATTATTAAATCATTTATAATATTTTTAATTGTATACCGAATGAAGTTACAAAATTCTGTTTGTAATATTAAAAATCTTTCAGAGAATATTTTTGTATATACAAATATTTTTTTTTAAAGGCACCAGCAATGAAATTTTTAAATACAAAAAACTTTTTGTTATTTTTTTGTAACTCAAATTTTTATTTTCAAAGAATTTTTATATAAAAAATAACAATTTACAAACATTTCATAGAAAAAATTGTTACAAATCAAATTAGAAGTTTAACAAATATTTTTAATTACTTAACATTTTGTTATACTTTTTTCTGTGCATCACCAAATTTTAAGTAATTAAAATTATTTGTTAAAATTCAAATTCGATTTCTTACAATTTTTTGTTTGTAAATTATAACATTTTATATAAAAATTCTTTAAAAATAAAAGTTACAAAAAAAAAATACAAAAAGTTTTTTTGTATTTACAAATTCCATTGATGGTGCCTTTTTAAAAAAAATTTATTTGTACAGGTTGGTTGAAAGTTCCTGCGCTCGAAATGAAAGAATACTGTTTTTGTTACGAAAATATTTTTTTATTCAATATAATCTCCTAGAAGCTCAATACACTTGTTCCAATGATCTTCCAATAATTTTATCCCATCCTTATAATGGTTTTCCGGAAGCTCTGCAAAATAACCGTCTACGGCTGCTATGGCCTCTTCATTCGACGAAAAATGCTTTTCACGAAGGAATAGTTTGAGATTTCTGAAGAGATAGTAGTTACTGGGAGCCAAATCTGGTGAATACGGCGGATGTTCAGGCAATTCGTACTTTAATTCTTTGATTTTAGCCATCGTCAAAACACTTTTGTGAGCAGGTGCATTGTCTTGATGAAAAATTATTTTTTTCTTCTTTAAACCAGGTCTTTTCTCACGAATTTTTTCATCCAGCTGATCCAAAAGGCTGCAATAATATTCAGTGTTGATTGTTTTACCTTTCTGAAGATAATCAATCAACAAAATTCCTTTGCATCCCAAAAATCTGATGCCATAACCTTCTTTGCTGATCGTTGTGACTTCACCTGCTTTGGAGCTGAACAACCAGCTTCAGCCCACTGTAAACGTTCTTGTTTCAATTTAGGATCATGGTGGTAGATCCAAGTCTCATCCATAGTTATAAAACGACGCAAGAATTCGGTTTTATTCGGCTTAAAATGCTAAAAATTACGCTGAGAAATTTGTTTTCGATCCAGTGCTCAATGATTTCTGCTCTGGTTGCAGTTTTTGGTCGTCCTTCGCGTGGATCGTCTTCAAGGCTGGTACGACCACGTTTAAATTCACCAGCCCAAAATTCAACGGTGCGTTTTGAAGGTGAGGACTCCTTATACACTTCTAACAATTGTTCATAAATTTCCTTTGCTTTTAAACCCTTCAAAACAAAGAATTCTAATGACTGCACGATATTCAATTTTTTCCATATTAAAAAAAATCAATGACACGTCAACTTCAAATGGCTTGTAAACAAAGAAAGAATTAACAGAATGACTTGCAATTTTGCATGTGTTCTCAGGACAGTTATACCAACTTGAGAAAAAAAAAGTTTGGAGCTAGCAGTGCCATCTCTTGGTGAGCGCAGGAACTTTTCAACCAACCTGTATTTACAAAAATATTCCATGAAAGATGTTTAATATTACAAACAGAATTTTGTAATTTTATTCTGTGTAACTTTACTTGATTCAGCAAAATTTTTTGAGAATGAAGGTGATTGCATCAATATCCATACTAAATCTCAAAATTTCAAAAGAGATGTTTGTACTAATAAATAGCTCTTTAAATTCCCTTTCATTTGAGTGTAATATTGAGTGGAACACTTTTATTGATTTTTTACAGGGATGGAAAATTGAATTTTTTCGGTAGCAAAAAAAAAATTAATAGTACTTTTTTGACCCTCAGAGTACTATTTTTTTTTTATTTTTAACAAAAAATTACATAAAAATAAAAATGAACATAAATATAAATTCGTTTTTACATAAAATTAACATACGTTATAAAAAATTTTTTTATATTAAATTGGAGATCAAGTTAATATGAACTTTAGTTACCCAAGCAAAAAAAAAAATAATCAAATCACATTTTGTTCAATCTAATTGTATATACCCAGTAAAAAAAATGGTAGTGATTCTGTGCCTATAACTTCTTTTATTGCTTCCTAAACTTCAGTTATCATTCTTTTATGATTGTTTGGTGTTCTTCAAAAGAGTTCATATGTTCATATTTCAAATGTAGTGATTTGGATATATAGCCGATGCATATCTTTAAAAAATCACTCCTTATTACTTTTAAAGCTTCTACAGTTATGGTAAATCGTATATTTTCTGAATCTAAAGAATTTATTGAAAATATTGTTTTCTGATTATTCAAGTCAAAAATTTCTGAAGACCTTTTATAATTTTTTTTATTAAATCTTTTTTATACTTTTGTTTAATGCATTTTTTCAGCATTAAGTAGTTATCGCGACAGAATCTGCATTTCACAGAATTTTCCAAAATAATTTTAAAATTGTGTAAAAATGTTTTAAAATTATCAAAAATAATTTTAAAATTGTGTAATAATTATTTCAAATTGTCCAAAAAGGTTATAAAATTGTTCAAAAACTATTTAAAATTATTCAAAAATATTTTAAAATTGTCTAAAAATGCTTCAAAATTGTATAACCAGTTTTCTAATTATCCAAAAAAAAATTTAAATTTGTTCATTAAAATTTTTGAAAAATATTTTAAAGTTGCCCAAAAATTATGCAGAATTATGTATTTGTTTTAATAAAGAGTATTTCTATATCAGTGCATAAAGTTCGATTCTTCAAACTTATTTTTCGCGTTCTTATTATATTAAGGGGAAATGTTAAAATAAGTGATTATTATAGTTTTATTTGGGAAAAGTGTGTGAGAGTATCAAATATGTCCCGGGAGTATCACAGTATTTTCTTAAATCAAATAGTAACAATAAAAGTACATACAATTGTAACTTTTCCATCTCTGATATACATTGTCTATATATGGGTACGTTCGTAAATGCAGTAGTTGCGCATCACTGCAGCATAATAAAATTAAAACGTTCAAAAAAGCATCATTTGGTAGTACTGATTTGCGTCAAACGTTTTTTTATGCAAAAAATTGACAGTGCTGCCGCAAATTTTTGCAACTATGGCATCATTAAAGTTTCTGATGCAATAGTGCGAAATCAGTTTTCTTTTTCGTTTTAATTGATTTTTTATAATCAAAAGTCGTTTCATCTTTCTTTTAATTCTTTTTTACTATGAGTTATTAAAAAGTTGTCAAGATTTTCAATAATATTCATTTTTTATTTTAGGAATCCGCCTTTTTTCGTTTTAATTGATTTTTAATAATCATAAGGCGTTTCATCTTTCTTTTAATTCTTTTTTTATTATAAGTTAAAAAAAAGCTGTCATTTTTACCATCAAGGTTTTCAATAATATTTGATAATATTATTGTGAACATGTTTTTCATCAAACGTTTTAAAAAGCAAACATTGTGCAGTTGTTGGGCAGTATGAAAGCATCTGCAACAGCTGATCACGCATCAGCAACAAAACATGGCATAACTGCCGCTGTGATGTACAAATTTACTGCATTTACGAACGTACCCTATCTCTCTCCCTTTCTCTATGTGTTTCGCTCTGTCCGTCTCTGTCTCTTAAACTATCTGTCTCTCTCACACTACATCTGTCTCTCTTACTCTCTCTATCTGGTCTCTCCCTGTCTTCCTCTCTCTAGGGCTAAATAGCCCTTTAATTTCCTTTTGAGTATAATATTAAGTCAAATTATTTTTTTTCGATTTTATTTTTTGCAAAAAAGAACAGTTTATACACTGTCTTAGAGAAAAAATGGAAAATTTGTTTTCACCCAATATTATAATCAAATGAAAGGGAATTCCAAGGGCATCCGATAAAAATACTTTTATTTCTGATTAAATGGTGATTATGAGCTATCGATTATGAAAATTTCAATGCAATGATGAAATATTTAATTGGACTTAAATTAATAAAACTTTTTATCAATTGTCTAGTAGATTTTTTAAAAAGATTCTAAAGTATTGTAATATTCGTGAATATCGCACAAAAAATATCTTTTAAAAATCCACCAACTAAATTTTTTTTTAATAATAAAGCCATTGATTCAATTGAAAAATTATCAATACCAACACATTTTATCATTTATACTTTTTTTAATTATGTCTGACTGACATATGACTGTTATTCAGCAAATTTTTTCATTTTTAAAAGAAAGTTTTTAAGAAACATTTTTTTTGTGTCTAATTAGAGTAATTTTAGATATAACATTTTTTTTGTGTATAAAGAAATATTTAATTGAACTAAAATTAACAAAACTTTTCATCATTATAATAAAGCGGAGCCGCGAATAACTTTTTAAGCTAAAATTTTTACAAATTCTGTTTTTTCTAGATTACAGTTAGAATAACTCTCTTTTATGAGCAAAATTATGCAGGATTTCGTTATCAAAATGCAATCTTAAGAAGTCAGTCAGTGGGATACACCACAAGTTCTAAAACAGTTCTTCCGATTTCTCAACTATTTCAATTTCGTCGCTTACAACGTTATTCATGGCTCTGCTTCAATTGTATAATAGATTTTTCAAAAATATTCTAGCTTTATCCTAAAAACAAATATTTTGAAAATTTTTCAGAACATTTTTCTTTCCTACCTCCACTAACGGCTGGTAAAAATGGTGTATAACCATATGATGATGTCTTGGCACGTTTAACATTTTTTAAATTCTCCCCTCCACTGACTGTGTATTTTCCATCATTCACATGATCCTTATAGTTGACATTATCTTTTTGTGCAATCATATAATTGGCATTTACTTCACTATTG
This sequence comes from Eustalomyia histrio, assembly GCA_949748255.1. Lineage (NCBI taxonomy): Eukaryota > Metazoa > Arthropoda > Insecta > Diptera > Anthomyiidae > Eustalomyia > Eustalomyia histrio. Next base: position 16,493,121 of record OX456527.1, read on the forward strand.
TCAGAATAATTTATATTTTCATTTCCGTTTCCGTAGCTTGAAGCAAAATCATTTTCATCGTCACCTTCATGTACATCATTTACAATTAAGGTGTCATCATCCTTTAAAGGAAATATATTTTCCTTTGAAATATCATCTCTGCCATCAACGACAATACCATCGCCATTCTCATTGATATTATTGAATATTTTTGGATTTTTTGTTATACTTTCTGTTGTAAAAGGTTTTCCTAAAACAATTGATAGTAAACTATTCTTGTAACGGATATTTGTCACTGGTCTTTGTTTGTCAGCAGTAGCAGCAGCAGCAGCAGCAACATCGTCAACAACAACACCAGTAATATGTTGTAAACTATGACGTAGTTGTTTGCTGATATCATCATCATCATCACCATTATCACTATTACTATTTAATAATAGTCGTAGTCGTTGTTGCTGTTGCTGTTGTTGTTGTCCCTTTGGCCAAATTGCATTTTTTATTTTGTAAGTACCAAAATCATTTAAATTTTCAAAAGTAATTTCATTCGATGTCATAGAGTTTCCTCCGTTTCTGCTTTCGGTAGCTGTTGCTTTCGTTAATGGCAAACTCTTATAGTAGAGGAGTTGATGGTGTTTATCTTTCGTCTGCCACATTGGTGTTGGTGCCACATTGTGTTCATTTAACAACTCAGCCGTATTGTCATCAAATATTTGATATGGATACGGTTTCATTAACAAAGTGGCTGCAGCTGTTGCAGTATCTGTCCGATACTCTGCATCCACGCATAAAACTATTAAAAAAAAAAAAAACAAAATCGATTAAATAGCCATTTAATATTTAACACCATATTTAAATTGATGGGATGATATTAGTTTTATAACAACAACAAAAAAAAAACTATTAGTATCAAATAATTAAACTATCATGCACTACGAAACTAAAGGTATCATTACACGCCCAAGTAAAAAAGTTTTGATATAACTTCATATATTTGCATACAATTATATGTTGAAAAATATATATATTTATACAAAATTATATAAAATTTTATTTTCAATATATTACTATATCTTTATATTACACTTAATATGTTATAGTGCAATATGTGACAATATCAAATTACATATGAGTCATTCCATGTCAGACCGAACACCTTTTTTACAACACTTCTTCCGATTTACTTTAAATAGGGCAGACGCGTATTAAACATTAAAAATATATTTTACACGTGTTTCCAGAAAAAAAAAATACATTTTTTTTTTTGAAAAAGTTATGTGCATTTGAAAATCGTCCAAATCGTGAAAAATCTTCCGACATGACAACTTTCAAACTAATGTTTCGCAAAAACTTGTAGATGGATTTGAAAGACCAATGGCTTATTTTAAAGGTATTTGAACCTCCTTTTTAAAAATTATTTTTATACCCTCCACCATATATGGTGAGGGTATATATCAGTTTGTCATTCCGTTTGTAACATGTCGAAATATAGGTTTAAGACCGCATAAAGTATATATATTCGTGATCCTTATGCAATTTTAAGTCGATTTAGCGATGTCCGTCTGTCTGTCTGCCTGTTGAAATGGCGATCACGACGCGAAGACGCAAGCGGGGTTGCCTATTTTTACCCAGATTGTTAAACATCCTCCCGAGCAGTTTGGTATTTAAAATGAGCAAAATCGGTCAAGCGGTTCAAAAGTTATGAGTGAAAATGTGAAGATACCTCTAAATTTTCCATACAAATTGGTACAATTTTTCTGTATCTATTTTTTTTTCAGTTAAGTAAGTAAAAATGTTAAAGTCGCTAACAGAGCAGACCTCTGTAAATAACATTACTAAAACTAAATAACAAATGTTCTGTTACATAAATCAAAGACATTAATTTTGTTAAAGATAGAACATTAGTTGAAACTATTTCCCAATAGGTGGCGCGTCTGAAAAAAATTCTCCCTATTAGGCATATTCTACTACAATATACAACAGGGTATTATTGATTTTTCTACTTCGTTCGTAACATAAAAGAATGTTTGCCAAAAGCTATGCAAAATATATGTTTTATGTGTATATTATACTTTAATTTGCTAAATCAATATTCATTTAGATGTTCAAGAGCACAGTATTGCAATTTTTCGTATGTGTATTTATTTTTTTGAAAGAAAGAAAAGGCAAGGCGCAGGGTATTGTTATCTATTTACTTAAGCACGATCTACTGCTAAGTATAGACACTAAAGCAATTATGTATTTAGCTCTATCTTTATGTATAAATGGCTTTGGCCCCATGGCTAGGTCCAAAGAAATTTATATATAAAGAAAGAGCAAAATGCATAATTGGTTTGGTGCCGCTACTTTTAAATAGGTGGCGCAAAATCACATTAAAACTATATCCTGCCCTATGGCGATATAGCCTTGGATTAGGCTTTCAATCAATTTATTTACCAAAAATATTAAATTAACTACATACTTAAAAATTATAATGCATTCAGATATTGCTAGTAGACTTATTACATAATTTTAAAGTCAATTTTTCAAATGTTTGACGTAAAAAAAGCATTTGTTTCACATTTTTATGTCAAAAAAGAAATTTTCATAGAGGAAAATAGTATTTTTTTAATTCCATTTGTATTTTTGAGAATTGAGGGATTGACAAATGTTTTTTTATATTATTTGTATCAAAAACAGAAGAGAACATCTTTTTAGGATATTGGTGAAGGGTATTCAAAGATTCGGCACAGCCGAATTTAGCCCGTTTTTACTTGTTTTTTTTTAATTTATTTTTTTTTTATTTTAAAAATTTGTTTTTTTTATTTATTTTCCGTTTTCCACCATCTTTGAATATTCCCTGTAAATTTTTTAATGGAAGTCGAATGGATTTTATTTTTTTCCGATTTTTTTCCATTGTAGTACCACGAAAAGTTACATTTTGTATGTGAACATTATATTTCCAAGCGTGTTAACGAAGATGTTAATGTAATGTTTATTAATATAAATAAATTAAAAAAAAATAATTTTTAAAAATGAGGTTCAAATACCTTTAAAATAAGCCATTGGTCTTTAAAATCCATCCACAAGTTTTTACGAAACATTAGTTTGAAAGTTGTCATGTCGGAAGATTTTTCACGATTTGGACGATTTTCAAATGCACAAAACTTTTTAAAAAAAATTTTAATTTTTTTTCTGGAAACAAGTGTAAAATATTTTTTAAGGAAGAATACATACGTACTAAAAGACATCGGAGACATCAAAGTCAATTTTTAGCAAAAATCGTAAGGTCTGACATGGAATGACTCATATTAATCCCTGTATGATATTCATCTTCATGTACATAATTATATATTTTTTACATACAACTGTATTTAATTTGAAATAATAACGGGGGCGGCTCAATAAGTCTGTGACTTTTTTTAAATTCCCGCCTCTTAACTGAAAGGCAATACAACTCTTGTCAAAAAGCATCTGTCAGTTAAGTCGTGTCAAAAATTTTAAACAGCTGCGTCATTAGTTTGTGTTTGACGTCCATTGGTTGTGATTTGATTTGAGGATTGAAGAGAAAATGGAAAATGGCAGTTTCCAGAGCAAAAATCTATGAACTGCTCCCTCGTCCGCCCCGGATGTAGCTCCAAGAAAGGATGTAACTTTGAAGAAATGGCTCAGCGGAAGAGATTTTTCTCCAACAATGAAATCATCTCACAAACAAACCCATTTTAATGACCTCGACAAATCTTATTTCTTGGAAGGGATAAAAAAAATTTTAAAAAACGTTGGACAGAGTATAAAGAGCTCAAAGGGGAGGGGGTTTTTTTTATCCAAAAACCTGTGTTTCATCCAAAAAGTCACGGACTTATTGGACTAGCCTTGTTTATTATTTTTAAAATGATGTGATACAAAATTTGAAAATTTCGGGTATTACACTGCAACTTAATTCATATTGAAAATATCAAATTGTACACTTAAAAAAGTTTGTAAGTTAAAATAACTGAAAATATCATTTAAAAGAAATGATATTTCATTTAAAAACCGGTCTACTTAATTTTCATTTAAATTAAATGTCATTTGTTATTTATTTTTAAATGTTGATTAATCAACTGACACATCCGTAAGAAACAAATGATATAATCAGTTAAAATAAATGTCAAAATTTTACCCACCAATCCTTAAAAAATAAATGTTTTTTTCATTTATTTGAAATTATTTCCGTTTTTGTATTTTTTTTTTTTTTATATATACTCGTACAATACAAAATGTATGTATGCATATGAAGCTATAAACACTTTTTGTGTGAATGTATTTGTATATGTATGTGTGTTTATGAATTTCTTGTAATTTGTATTGAAAAATTTTGTATATATACAACCAATTTAAATAAAAAAACAAATTGAAATTTTTTGAATTTTTTTTTTTGAAACAGACAGCAAACAAAATTTAAATTTGTAATAACTGTTACGGACACAAATAAACCACAAGTTTCCGTTTTGTGGGTAAATTTTTATTAAATTTCAAACAAATGAAAAAAATAAATGAAACTGAAAAAAATCGGTAAATGATAGTAAATTATTTCGAATAAACGTATAAAAAATTTAATATAGATATTTCTTTGAAAAATAAATGTATCTTCCTTTATTTTTAAATGGAACGGAAAACTTTTTAATTAAACTACAAACAGTTAACTACATAATATTCTGAGTGTATAAAATTAGATCCAATATATTCATTTTTCGGATAAAATTATATCAGAATATATATTTTTATATAGAAATTTACAATTTTTTAAAACCCATGTGAAAACCGAAATATATATGAGCACGCAGTATCATAAAGGGTGTCCCAAGAAGAACGCAATTTTTAAATCTGGCAACATTCGAAGTGTCATTATTTGACATTTGAACAATTGTTATTGTTTGCTAGTAGAAGTTACGAGGTTAGTAAAAATGGAGCGCTACACGAATGAACAACGCATTCTCATTGTGAAATTGTTTTACCAAAATGGTGAAAGTTTTGCGGCTACAGTTCGCAAATTGCGATCAATTTGGGGTCACAATAATGCTCCAAAAGAGTCAACTGTAAAGAGATTAATGGATAAATTTGCCGAAACTGGGTCTGTTAGTGATGTAAAGACAACAACGCGCCATCGACCAGGTCGATCGACCGAAAATGTCGCAGCTGTACGTGATGATGTCGCTCAAACTCCATCCACCTCAATTCGACACCGAGCTCAGCAAATTGGTGTCTCCAAATCAACTTTGCAGCGAATTTTGACGAAAGATTTGCATCTTCATGCATACAAAGTTCAATTGACTCAGGAACTGAAGCCAGCTGACCATGGACAGCGAAGGGAGTTCGTTAATTGGGTATTGGAGAGACAACATGAAAATGCTGATTTTGCCGATAAAATCATCTTCAGTGACGAGCCCATTTTCATCTTGATGGCTTCGTCAATAGGCAGAATTGTCGCATTTGGGGTGAGGAAAATCCTCGAGTGATTCACGAGAAGCAAATGCATCCTCAACGTGTCACTGTGTGGTGTGGTTTTTGGGCTGGAGGAATCATTGGACCTTTTTTTTATGAAAATGAGGCAGGTCAAGCGCAAACAGTCAATGGTGTTCGGTATCGTGAAATGATAACCAGTTTTTTCTTGCCTAGAATTGAAGAAATGAATGTGGAGGGCATGTGGTTCCAACAAGACGGCGCCACATGTCATACAGCCAGAGAAACAATTCAATTGCTGCATCAGTCATTTCCCGGTCGTGTTATTTCGCGTTTTGGAGATCAGAATTGGCCGCCTAGATCGTGCGATTTAATACCATTAGATATTTTTCTTTGGGGTTTTTTGAAGTCGATGGTTTACGCGAATAAGCCGACGACGACTCAAGCCTTAAAAGAGGAAATTGGACGCTGCATTAATGAAATACCGCAGCATTCATGCAAAACGGTCATTGAGAATTTCATTAAAAGATCGCGTGCATGCCAGCAAAGCCGCGGCGGCCATCTGCACGATATATTGTTCCATACATAACCTCATTCTGTCTACTTTACGATATAATAAAGTTTCACGATTTTTTTTTAAATATCTGTGTTTTATTTAAAATTTAAAAATTGCGTTCTTCTTGGGACACCCTTACAACTTCTTGCATATTATCATACATGGGCATACATGACCATATACGTACGTATGACAATACATATATAATCATATATCTATCTTCAAATGCAAAATTTCTGGGTATAATGCCGTATATGATCAAATGTGAAGATATATGAGGATACATTATTATTTATGAGTACACATGATCATATATGCCTAGACTCAGAAAAAAAAGTTTGTAGAAAAATTTGTAAACGGTTTTTAATTCCACTTTACTATTTTAGTACTGATTTTTAGTAAAAAAAAATATTATATAGCAAATCTTTTTGCTATTTACATTTTACAAATTACAGAGTTTTTACAGAATATTTAAAAATTTTTGTTGCTAATTTCAGGAATCATTTTACAAATTTTTGAAAACTGATTTGCTAAAATTAGCAAAAAAAAAATACTAATTATAAAAAAGTTGCTCTTAAAGGAAATGTTATTTCTAATTAAAACTTACACCTACAAACTTAAATTGCCTTAAAATGTTACATAGATTAAAAAAGAGATCGGAAGTGAATATAGCGACTCATGTCTGAAAATAGGACATCCACATAAAATAGTACTAAAAAGTTTTTTTAGTTCTAAAATCAGCCCTAAAAACAATTAAAATTTGACCTTAAAAGTATAAAAAATATTTACTAAAATATTTTTCAAAACAGAAATTACCAAATAAAAATAAAATGATTAATTCGTTTATGTTTTTAACAATTTTTAAGATTTTTAAGCCTTTTATTTTGTTTTTAATTTTGTATAAAATATTTTTTGAAAAAAATAAATAAAATAAAAAAAATTTGATGCTCGATAAAAAAAATAAATATTTAGTAATTTGTTTTGCTGATTTTAGCAAACCGGTTTTAAATTCCGCTTAACAAAAAGTTTACTAAAATTTAGTAGCGGCTATCAATTTTTCTACTAATTTCATTGTACTACACGTCAGCAGACATTTGTTGCTAAGATTAGCAAAAAATACCGCTGGGCTCAAATTAGCAAAATTTCCCGTAGTAACAGCAAAACTTTTAGTTGCCATTACGGACTTTTTTTGTTGAGTGTATATACCCTCAAATTTCGGATCCGAATAAATTGATATATATGAGATCATGTATGGTCACACATATCGTATATTGTACTATGCGTGGACATAAATGAACATGTATACCCTTGTAAAATCATATATAAGCCCGTGTATGTTTATATATATTTCGATTTGCATATGGGTAGTTTAGACAAGATGGGCCAATAAGTATCACTCTATTGGAAGTGATACCATTTTGCAAATGGCATCGTATGGCAGTTTGGTATTGACATTCGTGAAGTGGACACGTGCGAAATTAATAGTGAATACCAATGAATCGCTATAGGCCTAAACCGTTAGACGAAATGGATAATTTTCTAACAAAATTAATCATGAACGACGAGGCTCACTTTTATCTCATATGGTTCCAACAGGACAGGACCACCTTTGCGTACACAATGTGTATTTTGAAGGGTGCCTTTCCAGCGCATACAATCTGGCATGTCGCCAGATTTTCGTATTTTAAGTCGTTGGAATACGCGAGGAGTTAATAACAACATTCGAGGAGTTAATAACAACATTCGTGCAGAAAGTGGCAACGTGACACCACAAATACTGCGCAAAATGTAATCAAAAGAGCCCAAACTTGCATCAAAGACGATGGTGGCCATTTCTGGGACATAATTTTATACAATTAATCAAAAAAAAAAAAATTATGAGTGCGAAGATACATAATTAGTTAAAAACCAAATGAGTTCACACTTTGAACAAAAGTTATAGCGAAAGAAAATCAGATGATGTTTTTTCCTCACCCTGTGTGTAATGAAATTTTTATTATTATTTTTATTTTTAATCTACATATATTTACAAAAACAAAGCAAATAAACTATTTAAAGCTAGCCTAAAATATGTATTTCGATCTGTCAAAACATCTCTTCAGAACCCGAACTTTAAGACAAGCTTGAGCCTCTAGAAAAAGGCAGAGCTTGAACAAAGAAACCTATTAAAACGTATATTTTGCATTTTTGTCTTTGATTTTTTGAGATGCTTTATTTTATTTTCTTTGACAAATGAAAAGATCTAATATTGGATTTTTTTTTATATATTCATAAACATAAACCGGTTTTCGGTTTAACTGAAAATCAATTTTTTTTTTAAAGCGATTATGGTTTTTGAGAAAAAAAAACAGTTAACCGATTTTTTCCGGATTTTGTTTCTAAAGGTCTTTTTTTAAACCGCATTAAAAAATGTATGGTTGGCCTTAAAAATTTAAATAAAATAATAAAGTCTTGATTTAAAAAGATACCAAATGAAAGGATTCATGTAAATTGTCTTATTTTTATCAAAAATATTTTAGGAATCCTGCACCCCGTCTCAGTATTTGTCTAATCATAAAAAATTTCGTTGTTGTCCATCTTGCTGCTTTAATTTGCCTCTAGTGGACAAAATTGTCGATTAACCGAAAATACAGCAATGTTTTATCAGACGTAAATGTGATAAAATTCATAAATTGGTTATATTTTTTATGAAAAAAATTTTTTAAATTATTTTCTAAAAAAAAAACATATTTTTTTCAAAAGTAAAAATTTTTCAATAAAATTATTTATTTTGAAAGTTAAAAAAGTGATAATTTTAACAACTTTTAACAATTATTAATTAATATCTATTACTGCTGATTTCAATGACAATTTTTTTTTACTTTATTTAAGCAAATATGTTAAGGAATGACGGAATGTGCTTTAAAATTGTTAATCGGAAGATTTTTCGAGTCGCTGAACTCAAATCTAATATGAAATTTTTAAAATTCGATTTCGAGAAGTTTTGGAATTTGCTTTTTTAAAAATGTCAAATTCGAATTAAGTATTTTATCGGAAAGTTTCTGGCTTTGCTAAAACGAATCTGACACTAGATTTTGAAAATTCACAATGGCGTATAATTTTTTTTTTTAAAGTGATAAGTTTCGTTGTAATATTTATGTTATGTCCGCCGACGACATCGCTGTATAAAAATAATAACATTAGATGGCCTTCAACAGGACTTCAGTGGTTTCTTCTCTGGAGTATGTCCAACAACACCTGTTTCGCTAACAAAAGCTTTTCTATTTGTAAAGAGAATTCTAAAATATTTTTAATTTTCGGGGTTTGCAAAAATTTAAATTTTTTGATGCCACTTTGTATACATAGGCATAAGCTACTTAAGTCCATTCGCGTGCATTAATTTAGGCAAGGCCCACGAATAAAATAGCGGTTGAAACTTGAAGCAAGCAACCAAGTATCATTTTGGATCAAATTTCGCGAAGCGATCCAAATTCTGGGAACGGTCCTGTTTTTTTTTTTTTATGAACAGTGTGGAAAGTATAGAGCTAAATCTAAACGAAATTGCTGAAAAAGTTAATTTTTGAAAATACAGGGTATGTGGTTTTATATGGGAACCAGATCTAAATAGACACGATTTTCTTTAAATTTGGGGGTATGATACGATAATATAATATTTACAAACCAAATTTCAACCAGATATCTACGGTTTTGAATTCAAAAGAGTTAGTCCTGGAACCAATAAAAATTTATTTACCAAATTTTACGCAAATATCTTTATATTTGCGACCTGTAGTTTGATTAAAATTAATTTAAGCAAATACCGGGAAGACGGGTTTACACGGGAACTAAGTCCAAATATGATCCGAATTTCCTCAAATTTGGAGTCGTGATTTATGGTCCTATAAAACATTCACAACTCAATTTTTTTGTGCCTAAATGCCATTAAAGCGTAATTCAGAAAGGACCGTTCTTGGGGAGTTAGGTCTAAAATTCAATTGGGTTCGTCCCCACGAAAGCTCATGTACCAAATTTCCATCAAATATCTTTATATTTGCGGCCTATAGTTCGGACGGACGGACATATTTAAATTGACTTGGAAAGTAATTCTGAATCGATTAGTATACTTTTCTTAGGTGGGTATCAGTCCGATATTTTTGGTGGTTATAAACACCAGTACAAACTCACAGTACCCTGATCACTTAGTGGTGGTGGTTGTGACCACATAAATAGGACACTTTGTAGAGATTTTTAATTTCGGGTGTTATTTTTAAATGTAATGAAGAAATACAAAATTTATAGGAAATTAAACACAATATATATTTACATTTACACCATTTCCCTTAATGCCTCTATTTTGGATAATGTCAAAACAAATAATTTTAAACTCAAATAATTATTCGACCCGAAAAATCAATTAAATTTTTAATATGAACTTTTCTGTTATTTTTTTAAAAAATTCCCAATTTTCTTAACTTTGGCCAGCAAACCGTAGAAAAAACATCAACTAAAATACAATACAATTATTTTCAAATTGACTGAATCTAAGCAAATGTTATATAGGCTTTAGGAAAAAAAATAAATTTTAAATAATATAAAATTATATTTTCATGTCAAACAAATTTGAAATAGAGCTTTCAACCTCCGAATACATGTAGTATTTCGAGCTGACAAAAGATCTCATCAAAAGGTGAAGTTTTAGAAAAGCTACAGCCACTAAGCAGAGCTTTAACAAAAAACCTATTAAAATATGTATTTTTCTTCTTAGCAATGATACACGCGATGAGGTATATTTCTAACAAGCACTATGACGTTAATTATGTTATAAAATAATAATATAAAAATTGCTTTAAATTTGAAAGCTGTATTTGCTAAAAAAAACAGTAATTTAAAATTCTATAGAAAAATTTATAAAAACTAAAAAATAACATGGAATTTTGTTTCTAATTTGATTTATTAACAAATTTTTGATGAAATAGGAACTTTAATAGAATTAAGTTGTTTAACCAAAAATATTTAAGAATTCGCTTATCGGTGAGAACTTGTTTTTATATCTACCCAGCAAAAATGAAGCTGCCAACGAAGCAATAAAATCATCACTACTATGACAAAGGCATCACTTCTTTTCTAATGGTTTCATCGATGAATTTAACATTAGCGTGTCATAGGATGGAAGTATTTAAATGAAGCTACTAGCATTACTCATACTTAACTCTAAGGAAGCAATGATAATACAATGATTAGGTATTCTGATGCATGAGTGGAAAATGTTCATATACTTTGTGGTATTTAAGCTTTGATGAAAATTTATTTTATAAGAATGCAGAAAAAATAAATTTGAAGAAGCGAAATTTATGCATTGATATACAAATAATCTTTTTTAAAACAAATAAATAATTCTGCATTAGTGAAAAAGCATTTTTAAAACATTTTTAAAAAATTTTAATGAATTTTTAGACAAATTTTCAAATATTTTTGGATAATTTAAAAAACCGGTTGTACAATTTGGAAACATTTTTAGACAATTTTAAAATATTTTTGAACAATTTTAAATAATTTATGCACAATTTTAAAACATTTTTGGGCAATTTAAAATAATTTTTACACAATTTTTAAATTATTTTGATAAATTCTGAATTAAAACTGGAAATGGTGTAGTGTTAAATAATAAACATAATGCAAAAATGCACAAATTGCGTTGTCATTAAATATTTAAGGCTGAAAAAATGCAAACGACAGGCCAGCTAGTTTCAATTGAAGGTTAAAAAATTTTCTTGATTTTTCAAAACTTTTATAAAAATTGCAAAACTGCATAAATTCTAAACCTCATGAAATTTTAAACTAAATAATAAAAAATTATTCAGTTCAATTTCTTCGACCTTTTTAATACAAATTCCAGGTAATAAGTATATAAGCTTAAGATCTATTTTATACAAAATTATTTATTTGTTATCCAATATTTCGCTATCTCAATGGATAGCTTCTTCAGGGATTTTTTGTTTTTTTAATTTTAAACAAATTTTTTAACAAATCAAAATTAATGAAACAACAAAATTGTCAATTTTAAAAAATATTAAAAATTAAACACAGGAAACAAAAATTATTCTATTACATTTTTATGAACCTATTTAATTTCCTATTTTATTCTTATAAATTAAATGTCTGTAATTCTGAGCTACATTGTCTGTATCTGTTTTAAAATTAATTCTTTGTTCTATTGGTGTGTTGATAATTTGTAACATTTCTAACATGAAGCGTCTTTTGAAGTTTGTTTCTGTATTTAAAACTGTTGTATTTTCAAAATCTGGTGTATGGTTAAGAGTGGCACAATGTGATGATAATGCAGTTTTCTGAGAAGCTGTATTCCTATATTTCTGATCAGATCTATTATTATTATCCTCTAAAATATTTCTTATTCTTATTTTATTTTTTCTATGAAAAACTATATCACTAATATTTAAAACTTTATCTATAAGATTTTTGGCAGTATTTATAATAACTCTTCTCGGATGTTTTGAATAATAATTAATAATTCTACCCTGAAGAAGCTATCCATTGAGATAGCGAAATATTGGATAAAAAATAAATAATTTTGTAAAAAAAGACCTTAAGCTTGAATACTTATTACCTGGAATTTAAAATATAAAAAATGATTTAATAAAAAAAATTAAAAAAGTTCATCAGAACTATTTTTTCAATTTGAATAAATGCTTTAGATTCAAAAAATATACATATACCTTCTATAACTTATGCTAAAGAAGTAATGATGAGTGATTTTTTAAGATATGCATCGGGTTTATATCCAGATCACTGCATTTGAAATATGAACACATGAATTCTTTTGGAAGTGCCTTAGAATAACACCAAAAAATCATAAAAGAATGTCAACTGAAGTTTAGGAAGCAATGAAAGAAGTTATAGTCACGGAATGACTACCATTTTTTGCTGGGTATTCTAATAAATATATTTTTTAACTTTAAAACTTAAGCCAGGTAGTGAAAGAGTCAGGGATTAGTGGCAGTTCTATTAAACTTTGTTTGTGAATTTCGCAAAAACTATTCTTACCATATTTTTAAGAATTTGTTATTGAATTTTTTTGAAGGCAGCTCTAGTTTCTTTAGGCATTTTTTTTTTTTATCTTGGACAGTGTCATGTAAAAATATTAAAACTAATTTTATCGACAAAATGCCCCACTTCGGTAAAACTCTATCTACAATGCGTTTTTAAGGGTTTACATCCACTGAACATGTCTGACATTTTTAAAGAGTCATTAGATTCCTCTGAAAAACCCCAAGATCATAAGGCATGATTCTTTAAAAAATCTCAGGATGCTTTGAATTGTACTAAATAAACATTTAAGAAACCAACGCAATAAACTTAAGTTAATATTTCAGCAAAAAGCAGCTCTTTGTGTTCTTATCTATGAAAGAAATACATCTTTTTTGCATTAAACGATTAATCGAGTAATCGCATATTTTTCCGATTCATCAATTTACTTCTTTTGTCGAATAATGTCCTAACCGATTAATCGGCAGGGTTGAATAATTGGAAACACTAATTTTACATATTTATATGAATTGGAAATATTGTTAAAAAAGTGTTTCGCAAATTTGAAAGAAAAAAAATCAAATATTTTTAAAATTCCGTCTGTACATACATATTTTTAAATTGACTTTTTAAATTTCGTTTTTATTTATTTTATTTGTTGATTGCTATTAAGACAAAATACTTGAGAAAATATTTAATATCAAATCATTTTCATGGCTCATTATTAAATATAAATATATGCATTTAAAAAATACTTAATAATAATTAAAAAAATTCTTCTTAAAAGTATTAATGAAATGATAAAAAAAAATCATACTTTTAATAGGAGATTGACTTAATATCAATAATAATTATGAAACACATATCTTCGATTAGGAAAAGTCTTGAAATATACAAATGCTGTTTATAAAAAGGCCTTTAATACATTTATTAAGTTTTGCTGGTATATTTCTTAAATTATTTTTAAATATTTCTTAAACTGAATTCAAAGGCTGAAAATATTTGGTATAGAACTACTCGAAAGGTACATTTGATATCAGGTGAAAATCTCAAAATTTCGGGAATCTATGTTAGGCACTTAAATATTTTTTTTTTAATATACATTTATTTGCCAAAAACTATAACGATGATTATCTCAGAATTTGTTGATTTTAGCATTATTCTACAAACTATTTAGCTTCAATAAATTTTAAATCCATTTTATTTAGTTTACCTCTCAACGCAAATATCCATAAATAAATCGTTCCAAAATAGCACAATTTTTTAATAACTTTCATTTTTTTAAATGATCCATTAAAAGAAATGGAACAAAATTATTATTTTTTTTAATAATTTAAATTTACTGTTAAATATAACACATTTTAATTTTAAATTAAAATTGAAAAATATTTTTTAAAAAATTTTAAAAAATATGCTTAATAAATTTGAAGTGCTCCGATCTTTTTATTGACTCTTCTAAACGTTGATTAAATTCAAACTGCACGAATTTGTGGAAAACCAATGCTTTTTATAACCGAAATATACACCAATATACACACACACACACACATAGAAACACACAGACACAACAAAATGTATGCAAGAAAAACTTAAAATGTCATGTTTTACATTGAATGTAAAACTGACAATAATGGCAACAGGATATTATAGAGTTTAAATACCTGTTGGTTATATTAGCCAAAAAAAAATAAATAAATAAAGAAAAAAGTATGAGTGTGTGTGTGCATGTGTTTGTAACAAACAATGAATGAATTTTGCATGCAATACCAACAAAAAACAATACAAGAAACATTGCACGTATTGACTGGTGGGGTAATGCGCATGCGTTACGTAAAAGAAGTTTAACGCGCTTTTAATTTTTGGCCAAAAAAAAAAAATTCAAACTTTTTTTTTGTGTCCTTTAACATAAAAGACGTTATCTTGTATCTACATAAAAGCAATTATAACTAAAGGATTGTATAATGAGTTTTATTGTCATTATTTTCAGTTCTTTTGTGTTTAAAGTCCATTTAAAAAAAAAAGAATGAAAAACTGTTTAAGGAGGGGGTGGGTATTTTCAATTTATATCTTCAAACATAACTATGCATACATAGATACTCGTATTTAAGTGTCACAATTGTATTTTATTTAAACACATATTGTTAGGTGTTTGTTAAGTAACTTGACACCATCTATATAATGCTCACATAATATCTTTAAAGATAACAATAGCATTTTTTTATTTTGCTGTTGTATTACATGTTATAATATCAACGTCTTTTGTGAACCACTTATGTTTGGTTTTTCTATATCATAGGCAAAGGGTTATAATAATAAAAATTTCCCTATTGTTATATAAAATCAGGTGTTTAATATTTTTCGATTATTAATGAAGATTATGAATGGTGATGTCATTGAAAATAATGATTATTTTAATTTAAAAGTTTGTTTGTTTGTTTTGTTTAGTTTTTAAATAAAATGGATCTTTAAAAAAATTTAAGATAAACAAAAAAAAAAATTATATATAAAAATGTAAAACAACATAAGATATTTTTAAAGAAACCATCTTAAAAATTATGTATCAAATATGCAGATTACTACAGCGTATGAGTGATTTAATTATAAGTATAAATATTAAGTATACGCACTGTATTACAAGTTTATATGAAATTTGCTTAAGTACCCTGTGCAGTGTTGAGAAATGTAAAAAGGAGAAAGATCGTCTGAGTTTTTATTGATAGATTGAATTGTAATTCATAAAAAGCAACACTCAGAAAAAAAAGTTAGTAGAAAAATTTGTAAACGGATTTCAATCCCAATTTACTATTTTTATACTGATTTTTAGTAAAAATTATTATTTAACAAATCTTTTTGCTATTTACATTTTACAAATTACAGAATTTTTAAAGAATATTTACAAATTTTTGTTGCTAATTTCAGAAATCGTATAACAAATTTTTGAAAACCGATTTGCTAAAATTAGCAAAAAAAAAATACTAATTTTAAAAAAGTGGATATTGTAGGAAATATTATTTCTAATTAAAACTTACACCTACAAATTTGAATTGCCTTAAAATGTTAAATAGATTAAAAAAAAAAGGAACGGTCGTGAATATACCGACTCCTGGTCTAAAAATAGGACATCCACTTGAAATAGCACTAAAAAGTTTTTTAAGTTCTAAAAATCGGCCCTAAAAACAATTAATTTTTTTTTTCAAAACAGAAATTACCAAATTAAAACAAAATGATAAATTTGTTTATATTTTTACAATTTTTAAGCCTAAATAAAAAAAAAAAACAATAAATTTTGATGCTTGATAAAAAAAAAATAATTTGGAAATTTTGTGCTAATACACTCAGAATATTATGTAGTTAACTGTTTGTAGTTTAATAAAAAAGTTTTCCGTTCAATTTAAAAATAAAGAAAAATACATTTATTTTTCAAAGAAATATCTATATTAACTTTTTTATATATTTGTTCGAAATAATTTACTATCATTTTTTTCAGTTTTATTTATTTTTTTTCAATTGTTTGAAATTTAATAAAAATTTACCCACAAAACGAAAAAAAAAAAATACAAAACGGAAACAATTTCAAGTAAATGAAAAAAAAAAAATTATTTTTTAAGGATTGGGAGGTAAAATTTTGACATTTATTTCAACTGACTATATCATTTGTTTCTTACGGATGTGTCAGTTGATAAAGCAACATTTAAAAATTAATAACAAATGGCATTTAATTTAAATGAAAATTAAGTAGACCGGTTTTTAAATGAAATATCATTTCTTTTAAATGATATTTTCAGTTATTTTAACTTACAAACTTTTTTAAATGTTTCAATAATATTTAGCGATTTTTTTGCTTATTTTAGCAAACAAATTTTAAATTAAACTTTACAAAAAGTTTACTAAAATTTAGTAGCGGCAGATAATGTTTTCTAGAAATTTTATTGTACAGTCCGCAGATACGTGTTGAGCTGGGCTTAAATAAGCGAAATTTCCCGTAATAGCAGCAAAATTTTCAGTTGCCATTGCAAACTTTTTTTGGTGAGTGTATGAGTTGTATAAAAACTAGTGTTTCTAATTCGGTTAATCGATTCCTCGATTTCGGTTAATGTCAAACAGTGATGGAAAAGTTGATACAATTGTACTTTTTTTGATACTATTTGATTTAAGAAAATACCGTGATACTCCCGGGACATATTTGATACTCTCACACACTTTTCCCAAATAAAACTATGATATCCACTTATTTCAACATTTCCCCTTAATACTTAATATCATAAAAATGCCGAAAAATAGGTTTAAAGAATCAAATTTTATGCACTGATATAGAAATATTCTTTATTAAAACAAATACATAATTCTGCATTAATGAAAAAGCTTTTTGGGCAATTTTAAAATATTTTTGAAAAATTTTTGGTGAATTTTTGCACAAATTTAAACTATTTTTGGATACTTAAAAAACTGTTTATACAATATGGATATAATTTTAAATTTGAAATAATTTTTACACAATTTTAAAATTATTTTCGATAATTTTAAAACATTTTTACACAATTTTAAAATAATTTTGGAAAATTCTGTGAAATGCACAAATTGTGTTGCGATAACTACTAAAAGCTGAAAAAATGTATTAAACAAAGTATCAAAAAGGATTTAATAAAAAAATTATAAAAGGTCTTCAGAATTATTTTCACATTGAAATTTTTGACTTGAATTATCAGAAAACAATATTTTCAATAAATGCTTTAGATTCAGAAAATATACGACTTACCATAACTGTAGAAGCTTTAGAAGTAATGAAGAGTGTTTTTTTTAAGATATGCATTGGCTTTATATCCAAATCACTACATTTGAAATATGAACATATGAACTCTTTTGAGAGTTCCTTAGAATAACACCAAAAAATAATAACTGAAGTTTAGGAAGCAATAAAAGCAGTTATAGCCACAGAATGACTACCATTTTTTTTTTCGCTGGGTATATACAATTAAATTCAACAAAATGTGATTAGATTAAATTTTTTTTTGTTACTAAAGTTTATTTAACTTGATCTCTAATTTAATGTGTTACTCTTTTTTGTAAAAATAAATTTATACGCAGCAGAATCACACATTACTAAATAATGGGTAAAGTAATGTATAGCCATAGGGGCCGATGGATTACTTTACACCTTACTTCATTGATGAATTTTACAGGCGATGAGCCTCAAAGTAATGTATATACCCATTACTTTAGGGGTGTACATTATCAGGGGTTATTTATATTTCGCCAATTTTTCCGATTAATCGACCCGAATAACCGATTAATAAATTTTCTTAATTTTTCGAATTCATTGTAATAACATCTTTTTCTGAATGCATTTAAAGCGGTTCCTTGACTTGTAAAAGTTTGTTGTTGTACGGTGTAATAATTCGGAAAAATTGTTGTCTAGTATTGTTTGAAAATCAATTAGATTAGAAATACAAATGTTTCAAAATTGAAATTATACACTCACAATATATTTTCCGTTACCGACTGTAGTTTATTTAAAATGTAATACGTAAAGTTTGTTTTTAAATGAAGAATCAATTGAAATTCATAGAAATATATTTTTTAACTATTTGAATCAGTCATTCAAAAAACAAACTATAAAAATTTACAGACATTCAGTAGGAGTTGATATTTTCAGTTAAATGTAAAATTTTATGTTTTCTGTTTCAAAAAATATAAATTCATATAATTCCTTTTTGTTTTTTTACCAAAATAGTTTGTATATATACAAAATAATTTAAAAAAAAAACTACAATATATTATTCAAATATACATACACACAAAGTCAATAAAAATAAATGCATCTGCATGTGTTGTGTTCTGTTTTGTAATTACATGCAAATAAAAAAAACTTTAAATTTGAAAAACAAACCACAAAAGTAGTTTTTTTAACTTTTTGTCAGTAAAAATTTGATGGTTATTTTAAACGACTTTCTATTGTTTTTAGTTTTGTCGATTATCAAAGAATGATTAAAAATAAACAGCAAAATTAGTTGAATATAATGAAAAATCAGTTGTCCTCTTTTTGATTGTATTTTCGATTAATTTAATATGTATTTTAAGTTGTTTTTAACGAAATAATATTGTGAGTGTACTACCAAAAATTTTCATTCGGAAATTTGATTCATAAAAAATTTTCAATTAAAACATTTTCAATAATTCTACAGAAAACCACTTTATCAAGTAAATACGAATAGTTAAATGGAAAACGCGTATATTTGGTCGTAAAGGAGAATAAAAATTTATTCTTTAAAATTTGAAGAAAGAATTGGAATATATCCTTTGGAATTTGAAGACAAAAAGGAAAATTTCTTTTATATAGAGCGATCTCTTTCTTTTATTCGGGAGGCTGTGACTCATAAGGTGCAAAATATTTGCAGTGGTATTAAATCGTCAGTTGAAGAATTCTTAAGATAACGTTTCTGCATATAAATAATTATCTGCTCCTCCTAGCCAGGCAAACAACTACATTTTTATCAAGTTTGCAAATTTTAAACGATCCATCAGTGTCGGAGAAATAGTCACACCGAAAAAACGTTGTAAGCTTTCAACAAACACAGTGGTGATTACCACAAAACAACTTCGTTTCATCGTTGACTTAATCTGTTAAAGCAAACAGATCTCTTGAGTTTTTTTTATATCTTCATTCATTTTAATTTAATTTCTCAAATCATCTGCGGGTTGAAATATTATATTTATTTATATTTCATCCATCAATTTTAACTACATTTTTCTCAATTTAAACTTATTGCAAAACAAACGAATATTTAAATCTAATGTCAAAACTATGAACTATGTATAATTACTTACATACTTTAAACTTTTAAAAACAAAAATCTTAATTTGTGTATATAGTTTAATTTTTTTACCGCATTAACAATGTTAACCGCTTGTTTTGTTCAAGGAGTTTTTATGTAAAAAAAAAAAAAAATATTTTCTTTTTATAATTTGAATTCAATAATTTACTACTTTTATCTAACAACTTCAATTTTAATTATCCGTTAATACTAAAAAACCTGTAGATCTTCGTCGTCATCAGTGCAGTGATCACAGCAGTGAGGATAACGGGGTAAGTACATAAAATCCAATTTTTAATTATTTTGTAATATTATCAATATAGTTTGTTTCCTTTATTTTTAAAAAATGTTGACGTAATAAATTATTATGAATTTTAACGTAATAAAACAAAATTTTTATAAATTTTGTATATTATTCGATCCTGTTTTAATTATATATTTTTAATTTTATCAGGCTCGAGATCATAATTTTTAATGTTACTAAAAATTCGTTGGTAACATTAAAATTATGATCTCGAGCCTGATAAAATAAAAACTACAGAAAATTGTCATAATTTTATTATAATGAACTGTTAAAATTTTTATTTTTGGTTGGCGAAATCTAGAAATGACAGGTATTCGTATAGATTGAAAATCTTCATAAAATTATAACTTCTTCTTCGTCCCTTCTCTCTCTCTCTCACTCTCTTTTGATTATCTAACCTCCTTTTAAAGTTTTGTAACAGCTGGACCAAGATCCAAGCCAGCTTGAAATGAACAAAAAGTCAAGCAACCGCTATAAATGTACTCAGAAAAAAATGTTAGTACAATGACTTAATTGTGTGACCATAACTGTATATCAGTTTATCATTCCGTGTGTAACGTGTAAAAATGTAGATCTAAGGATTCCATACACCCAGAAAACAGTCAGTTGTGGCCACCGAATTTATTGCCAACCGGATGCTGTTGATTACCAAACCTATCTTTATATTAAATTATATTTTTAGTCGTGTACATTATTTTTAAGTTGACTAATTTAATATTTATATCCCACAAACATATTTTTACATTCCACAACATTTAATTTGAAAAAACATTTTATTTGTCGATTCATGGCATTCAGATTCATAGTTCACACTCTTATTCACTGCACCATAACTACTTTTAAATTTCTTTGCTTTATTTGGGTCAATAAGTCCGTGACTTTTTAAATGAAACACAGTTTTTTTTTTTTGCAAAAAAAAATTTATTTTTCAACATAATCTCCTTTTAGCTCAATACACTTATTCCAACGTTTCTCCAATTTTTGTATCCCTTTCGAGGTCCATACAATAGACATTTGTTTGATCAATAATTTCATCGTTGGAGCTTAATCTCTTTCAACCGAGCCATTTTTTTTAGGTTTGGAAATAGGAAATAGTGGGTAATAGGGTCGTTTTCCAATAGAAGACAGTCCAATAAGTTAGCATAATATTCGCCGTATATTGTTTTTTTCCCTTTTGAAGGTAATCGATGTAGATTATTCCGCGTGCATCCAAAAAAAAAAAAACTCGTTCGCATTGCGGTTAAACAACTCCAAACAATCCTTTGAAGTTGTCACACGATTACATTTATGGTCAATGGAAAGCAAACGCGGCACCCATCTTGCAGACAGCTTTCTTAAATCCAACTGATCATTTAAAATCGAAACCACACTGCCATATGAAATGCATGAGATTTTTGATACAACAATCTCACGCACTTTTACTCTTCGATCGGCCAACACCATATCGTGGACTTTTTTGACATTTTCGGGTGTATTGACCTCAATTGGCCGTCCAGAACGTTCAGCGTCATTTGTATTTGTGTGACAACAACGAGTCAGATAATCACTTTTTTACCATTGAAATCGATGGTGTAGAGTCCCCATAGTATTTATCAAGCTTTTCCTTGGTTTGATTGACGGTTTTTTTTTTCGCAAAAAATAATGTTTAATGAGCACTCGAAATTCACTTTTTCCATTTTTTTAATAATCCACGAGGTTGTATGTTTTGAACAGCTGTTAAACGCAAAGAAAATGACGGAACTTGCTCAAAATTTGGCAGTAGTCTATTAACAGGTGGTACTTGATGGGACCAGTGTTGCATTTCATATAACTACGAGGGAAGTTCGAAAAGTCACGGGCTTATTGATCCGCCCTCGTATTTAAACATTTGAATATTTTATTTAAAAAAATATATATATTTTTGATGTTTGAACTCGGAGATTCGAAGTACTAGGCTGCCTCTCTACTCACTACACCACAAACATTTATAAATGTTAATGGCTAATTTTAAATTGAAATAATTTTTTAGAAAACAATTATTGTCTAAAATCATTAGTTTCGTTTATAATCAATATAATACGGTTGGTTCTACTGAAACCCTAATTTAATGGTATATTTGATGGTATACCGTATTTGTAGTTACCGCTTTTGAATAGGGCATGTACTAGAACATGCACTAAAAGTTGTACACAATTACTAAATGAATTTTATTATTAATCGATTATAGATAGTTCTAAATAAAACAAATACATTTTAATGGTTTTGATCGAATTCTAACCAATCTTATCTATTGAGTATAAAGTATATAAAGTATATATTCGTGATCCTTATGAAATTTTAAGCCGATCTAGCGATATTAGTCTGTCTGTTGAAATGGTGATCACGATGCGAAGATGCATGCTGGGTCCCTGTACACAGAAAAAAAAATCACAAAATTTTAAATTATGAAAAATATTTGTAAAAATTTTGAATTGTTAAAAATCAAATTTGAATTTTAACAAATAATTTTAATTTTATTTTATTTTTCAGGGACCCGAAATAACTGTTATTATTTTTTAAATATGCAATAGGTTGATCCTGTAATAATAATTATAAATTAACCAGAAAATTGTAGTCCTGCCATAAACATTATGAAAGATTATTATTATTTTTATTGGTCTTCTATAACCGTTATAAAAGATTTTTATTCTTATTGTTCTTCTATAACCACGCTACAGTTCGCAAATCTTAAGATATTTTTATAAAATTTTGCACACTGACTTACATTTGCACAAGGACCAACTTTGTTTTATTGATTTTCGTTAGGATTCGCAAATTTTTTGATATCTTTCTCATATTTGGTAAATAGAAACAAATTATGCCACACAATCATGGTGCTGAGTTTAAATAAAATCGCTCCAGTTTTAGGAATATTTTCCCGATTTTTTTTTTAAATACACGAATTTTCGCACTTAAATTGTATTGTAGTGAGTGCTGTTGGTGTAGCAGCTAAGATGTGGACTCTGAAACCAGTAGGACCCCGATTCGATTCCTGCCTCGAGAGACCAAAAAATACTGGTACTATTATCAGTTATTTCTGCAGAGGATTTCGCTATTTCTACTGACATTTTTTTATGAGTGTAAACAAGCGTTTAAAATTAATGAAAACCTCATCGATTCTAAAGTAAGGATGAAGAAATCTAAAACAAAAACCGCAACAAATACAAATATTGCTAGTAATACAAATTGTAATTCCATGGCAAAAAGCATTTAATGGAGCTCTTTTTTGGAATGACTTTTATGAAACTGTTTCATAGATTCTATAAAATGATTCATTACCTGACGATTTATTTTTTCTATAAAGAGTTTCATTAATTCTATGAAGCTTTTCATAAAGATTGACTGTGACGAAACCTGTTTCATAGATTTTATTGGGAGTGTCATTGGCTGAACTCCAACGAATATTTTCATAAAATCTGTGAAGAAATTCAATAATAAAATGAAGATAATTCCCTAATAACAGAAACGAAAAAAAGAAAATATTTGAAAAGAAATAATACGGAAACTTACATGTCTTTGAGCAAGAACAACATTTAAAAAAAATGCAAAAAACCAGGTCCATGCGGCCAAAAAATCTTCTGGTTATTCATAATGAAAATTTTTTTGAATACATGAAGACCGAAAAAAAAATCTTTCATAATGGTCACAGAAGACCACAAAAAATTAAAATTTTTTTAATGGTTATAGAAGACCAAAAAAAAATACACTTAAAATAGTTTGAAAGTTAAAATAACTGAAAATATCATTTAAAAGAAATGATATTTCATTTAAAAATCGGTCTACTTAATTTTCATTTAAATTAAATGCCATTTGTTATATATTTTTAAATGTTGATTAATCAACTGACACATCCGTAAGAAACAGTTAAAATAAATGTCAAAATTTTGCCTTCCAATCCTTAAAAAATAAATGTTTTTTTCATTTATTTGAAATTGTTTCCCTTTTTGTATTTTTTGTTTTTTTTTAATATACTCGTACAATACAAAATGTATGTATGCATAGCTATAGACACTTTTTGTGTGAATGTGTTTGTGTATGTATGTGTTTTTGAAGTTCTTGTAATTTGTATTGAAAAATTTTGTATATATACAAACAATTTAAATAAAAAAACAAATTGAAATTTTTTGAATATTTTTATACCCTCCACCATATATGGTGAGGGTATTTGTCATTCCGTTTGTAATATGAAATATAAGTTTAAGACCCCATAAAGTATATATATTCGTGATCCTTATGCAATTTTAAGTCTGTCTGTTGAAATCACGATCACGACGCGAAGACGCAAGCGGGGGTGCCTATTTTTACCCAGATTATTGAACATCCTCCCGAGCAGTTTTGTATTTAAAATGAGCCAAATCATTGCTAAAACTAAATAACAAAAGTTCGTTACATAAATTGACAAAACATATTCATATTACAGTTCATGCAAAATTTTGTATATACGTATATCATCTTCATCCCCTTTGGTGGAGGGTATTCAAAGATTCGGCACAGCCGAATTTAGCCCCTTTTTACTTGTTTTTTTGTAACAGACAGCAAACAAAATTTAAATTTGTAATAACTGTTTCGGACACAAATAAACCACAAGTTTCCGTTTTGTGGGTAAATTTTTATTAAATTTCAAACAAAGGAAAAAAATAAATGAAACTGAAAAAAAATGGTAAATGATAGTAAATTATTTCGAACAAATGTATAAAAAAGTTAATATAGATATTTCTTCGATAAATAAATGTATAATCCTTTATTTTTAAATGGAACGGAAAACTTTTTTATTAAACTACAAACAGTTAACTACATAATATTCTGAGTGTAAAAGTCTTTTGTAATGGTAATGCAAGCAAAACCAACTATAATGCTTATCAAAGACCAAAAAAATATTGGTTATTTGTTACTATTATTCAGAGAGCAGGTTTTAAAAATTCGTGATAAATTATTATTTCAGGATTTTTTTCAAATGTTGGTTATAACAGTTATGTACCTGATTTTAGATAAATTAATTTCGTTCGTATGCCAATGCTATAGAA
The DNA here is from genome assembly GCA_949748255.1 of Eustalomyia histrio. Taxonomy (NCBI): domain Eukaryota; kingdom Metazoa; phylum Arthropoda; class Insecta; order Diptera; family Anthomyiidae; genus Eustalomyia; species Eustalomyia histrio. The sequence continues at coordinate 16,518,255 of OX456527.1, forward strand.
TTGTTAATAATGAAAAGCTCTTTAAAAATGTCCCCTATGACCCTGTTATAATCCTACACGTAGGCGTATACTTAATATTATTAAATATATGTATTCATATTCCTCATACGTACTCTAGGCCTTAATACAAATGTAAGCATAAATAAATATCTTTATTTCACTCATAAATATTTTATTCAAATAAACTATATTAAATGCAACCAAAAAAACAAAAAAAATAATAAATGAAAAACCATAAGTTTCTATAAAAACAATCTGCTCATAACTTATGATACACAATGCACACGGGTACACACAAGCATAGAACAACAAAAGGAATCTAATTGAATACAGGCACTAACAATTTACCTCTTGTTGCTGTAGTTGTTGCTCTTTTGCCTTTTTTGAAAAGGTGTTTTTAGCAACAAAGGTGTTGGTAAAAACTAAAGCAGACAATAATAAAAGGAACCAACACAAAACTTAACAAAAGAGGTAACAAATCTAATTAACTTTGTGCGATTTTTTGCCTGTTATGGCCAAGAATTATGCTAAAGGTTGCTACTTGTACCGAACTGCTACTATAATACTACTCTCTCACAACAGCTACTAAACATTGGGCAAATAATTTACATGGATGTAGGTACAACAACAACAACAACAACATGAGTAGATTGTATGAAATAGACTAAAAGTTAAGTGCTAGTGTTGGCTAAATTGAATGTTACAACAAAACTGTATTAAGTATGAAAAACATATTTTACATTAGAAGTTTATGTTAAAAAGGTGTGTCTGCCTTTTTATTGTATTCAAAGGATTTGATACACTGAAAAAAGTTTGTAAGTTAAAATAACTGAAAATATCCTTTAAAAGAAATGATATTTCATTTAAAAACCGGTCTACTTAATTTTCATTTAAATTAAATGCCATTTGTTATTTATTTTTAAATGTTGATTAATCAACTGACACATCCGTAAGAAACAAATGATATAATCAGTTAAAATAAATGTCAGAATTTTACCTACCAATCCTTAAAAAATAACTGTTTTTTTCATTTATTTGAAATTATTTCCGTTTTTGTATTTTTTTTTTTTTTTAATATACTCGTACAATACAAAATGAATGTATGCATATGAAGCTTTAAACACTTTTTGTGTGCATGTATTTGTATATGTATGTGTGTTTATGAAGTTCTTGTAATTTGTATTGAAAAATTTTGTATATATACAACCAATTTAAATAAAAAAACAAATTGAAATTATTTGAATATTTTTTTTGAAACAGACAGCAAACAAAATTTAAATTTGTAATAACTGTTACGGACACAAATAAACCACAAGTTTCCGTTTTGTGGGTAAATTTTTATTAAATTTCAAACAAATGAAAAAAATAAATGAAACTGAAAAAAAATGGTAAATGATAGTAAATTATTTCTAATAAGTGTATAAAAAAGTTAATATAGATATTTCTTTGAAAAATAAATGTATTTTCCTTTATTTTTAAATGAAACGGAAAACTTTTTTATTAAACTACAAACAGTTAACTACATAATATTCTGAGTGTACAAACGTTTTTAAAATTTGTAATACATTATAAAGGTTAGATATGGATTATTAGCTTGGTATAGAAGATAAAGTGTGTCATAATTTAATTATGTTTTAAAAATGTTACGTTTAAAAAGTTTTCCATAAAAAAAACGCATCAATTTTAAAGCATACGATAAATGAATATATTATAATTACACTAGTTTACAAAAATTTTTTTTTTTTACACCAAATGCAAATCGAGGGTCATAAAACAAATTTATAGGTCGCGGTTTTTCTTCAAATATTTTGTTCGTTGAAAAACAAAATCTTTTTAATTTTAAAAATTAAATTTTTATTTTACAGAAAATGCACAAAAAAATCGATAAACTCTTTCCGCGAAAAAAATTTTCTTAGCCTTTTTTATACCCTCCACCATATATGGTGAGGGTATATATCAGTTTATCATTCCGTTTGTAGCATATCGAAATATAAGTTTAAGACCCCATAAAGTATATACATTCGTGATCCTTATGAAATTTTAAGCCGATATCGGTATGTCTGTTGAAATGGCTATCACGCAAGCAAGTGTGCTCATGTTTACCTAGATAAGGGACATCTAGCAGTTTGCTATTGAAAATGAGCACAATCGGCCAAGCGGTACAAAAGTTATGAGTGAAAATTCAAAGGTACCTTTAACTTTTCTATACAAATTGGTGTATTTTAGTACAATTTAATTTTATAGTAGCGACTGGCAAGTAAAATATTTTTTCTCTTGTTTTTCACCAGTTGCTTAGAATTGAACATATAATATTCACCTGAAATATTTATTTATATATGTTTTCACTTTAAAAAAATTTTTTTCAACTCAAATTTTTTTTCCACTAGAAAATTTCATTTCACATCCAATAAAGTTTTTTACCTCAAAAAATAACGATTTTTTTGACCTCCTGACTGTATATACCCCTTAGAAAAACAAGAGTGCGGTAAAAAAACTGAAATTTATGTCACATGCATAACTTAAACACAAACCAACTACAATTTCCTGTACAAATTTGAGAAAATTTGTGATCGAAAAACTAATTGAGTAGCAAAAAAATTGGACATGGTCGAATATGTTTTATACCAGTAGATGCGTCTACAAAAATAAACAGAAAAATAAAGCAATTTTTAACAACTTTTTTTTTAAATCCCTAAATATGGGATTGCTCCGCTAAAAAAAAACATGTATCTTATTTTTCCCCCTTTAAAACATATTCATTTCAATGGGCGGTAACCCATTGAAAGTACTTCTTTGTTTCTTTGTTAGTTTGATTTAAAAGATTTTTCTATTTTATTATTATAGTTATATTCAAATATGGGTCGAAGAAACTGTAAAGTAAATAAATTTTTAATCATTATAAATACAATTTTAAGGAGATTTAGAGATGTTCACCTGTCTTTTGACCTGCTTAAATTCCGATTACAGTAAGAAGATTTAGGCGGAGTTGCACATTTTCAACTATAAAAATGACATCCTCCTGAACAGTTTGGTATTGAAAATAAGCAAAATCGGTTGAGCGAATTATGTGCCAGGATGGCAATTTTTTTCCAAAAAATGTAATACTTTGCAGGTGCTAATTTTTACCACCGTGTGGGGTGTTTATTGGACCTTATGTATTAGAAGATATTACGGTGAAAGACGACATTACAGTGAACGGCAACCGCTATAAAGCTATGCTGACTGAATTTTTATTACTGTACAGAGAAAACAGATTCATTGTGGCAACCGAATTCCTTGCCAACGGAATAATTTGGTTGCAGCAACTATATTATTTGGTTGTGATAATCAAATATATCCTGACACAATTGAAATATTTTGTTTTAACTGAAATTCTGTTGTAATAAACTAATTTATGTTGTATTTACCGAATTTCTGTTGCCACACTGAACCATTCGGTTGGCAAAAAATTTGGTTATCACAATGAATCTGTTTTCTCTGTATGGAATTTGACGATCTGGATTTTGGGGTCATTTAGTTCAAACAGGACGAGGGTCACTTGTAATAATGCTTGGCTAGCCAGATCTCCCGTACTTCTTCCACTGGGGATATTTGAAGTCGTTGGTGTACGCGAACAAGCTCCGCACCTTGGCAAAGTTAAAGAACAACATTCGAGCTAAAATTGACAACGTGCGTACTATTATGCAAAATGTAATCAAAACAAATCAAATTTGCCGGTCATTTGTCGGTCATAATTTTTCACAATTAATTGAAACAAAATTTATAAGTGCGAATAAACATAATCAGTTAAAATCCAAATAAGGTTTTATTTAAAAAAAAAAAAGTTAAAGCGAAAGAAAAACAGTTGATAGTTTTTGCCCCACCCTGTAGTATACCAATCGACTCAGAATCACTTTCTGTGTTAATTTAATAATATCAATCCGATATTTGGACGAAATTTGGTAGCAGGAACAACCCGGTAGAATTTCGTCAAAATTAATTTTTATTCAGACAGAACTCCCATAGAAAGGTCCTTTTTGGATTTGGCTTAAATAGTATTTAAATACACAAAAACTTAGATCTGGCTGAAATTTGGGTTTTGAATGTTATGTGGAACTAAAGGTTACAATTTTTAAAATTTTTGGATAAAAGTACTACATAAGTTTCTATTGGCCCAAGCCAATAGAAAGGTTCTACCTAAATTGGGCTTAAATGATATTTAGACATATTGGACAGATATCTCGATGAAATTTGAGATATGACTATAAATCTTGCACTTAAATTTAAAAAAACTATAGTCCTCTTCCTCATAGAAAAAATATTTTCAAATCAAGCAGAAACAAAACAAGTAAAAAAGGGCTAAATTCGGCTGTGCCGAATCTTCACCATAGGGGCTGAAGATGATATACGTATATTTTAAATTTTGCATGAACTGTAATATGAATATGTTTTGTCAATTTATGTAACGAACTTTTGTTATTTAGTTTTAGCAATGTTAGTTACAGAGGTCTGCTCTGTTAGCGACTTTAACATTGTTCATTTTTACGTTAACTTAGTTATCATAGTATGTAAGACAATAAATGTAATCGAACAATAAGAAGACTTAATAACATTTTTACTTACTTAACAGAAAGAAAAAAATAGATACAGAAAAATTGTACAAATTTGTATGGAAAATTTAGAGGTACCTTCACATTTTCACTCATAACTTTTGAACCGCTTGACCGATTTTGCTCATTTTAAATACCAAACTGCTCGGGAGGATGTTCAATAATCTGGGTAAAAGTAGGCACCCCGCTTGCGTCTTCGCGTCGTGATTTCAACAGACAGACAGACAGAAAGACAGACAGACAGACGGACATCGCTAAATCGACTTAAAATTGCATAAGGATCACGAATATATATACTTTATGGGGTCTTAAACCTATATTTCGACATGTTACAAACGGAATGACAAACTGATATATACCCTCACCATATATGGTGGAGGGTATAATTAAGTTAAATAGAAACAGCTTTAAAATAAAACTAAGTAATCTTTTTAATTTAAATATGCTTTTATTTATTTTTAAAATGTGGAACAAAGTGTGAAATTTTGACATATTGATTTAAATGCAAAAAAATTTATTTTAATTAGAATCATATTTACTTAAATAGGATTCCTACACTCAGAAAAAAAAGTTAGTAGAAACATTTGTAAACGGTTTTAAATCCCCATTTATCATTTTTGTACTGATTTTTAGTAAAAAATTATTATAGAATTTTTACAGAACATTTACAAATTTTAAAAGCAGCTACAAAGTGTAACAAGTGTATCTAAAAATAATTAAGTTAATTTGTGCATTTTAATAATATTTTTTTATAAATTAAAATTTTGCTATATTTTACAATTCATTGAGTTTACAGCAATTTACTAAAATTTAGTAGCGCTTACTAATTTTTTGTACTAATTTCGTTGTACTAATATTAATAATATTTTGTAGCGGCTACTAATTTTTCTACTAATTTCATTGTACTACACGTCAGCAGACATGTGTTGCTAATATAAGCAAAAAATACTGCTGGGCTCAAACTAGCAAAAATTCCCGTGAGTGTAATTAATTTAGAAAAGTTTCATAAAAAAAGACCCCTCACGAAATTTGACCCAAATAATACTTAGTGTACGCGAGTTACAATATTTATTGTAACTCCTATATTTTTATACTCTTCCTTATTATCTTCTAATACTTATTATTTTATTTCTTTTGTTACTTATATTATTAATTACTTTTTAATCTCTCTTTATCCAAAACCATTAGTTTAAGTTTTTATTTCCCAAATCATTCTTTCGACATAGTTTTAAAATTCAGTCTTATTCTGACCTTTGAACAATAAATTTGAATTTGTTACATTGAAAATATAAAAATATGTGTTTCAATTAGTAATTTCATAAGTCGCGCAGAAAAAAAAACATGGCTGCTACTACATTATGCTTGCTGCATTCGGGTATGGCAGTAACAATCAAGTAATTGGTTTATAAAAAGATTCTAATCATAAGTATGGTCACTACCATCATTATTATAGTAAATATTTTATCATTTCATGATTGAAACATTCTATTCTGTAACATGATTGGATGTAACCATAATGTGGTAACAAAAATTCTGATTATGAAAAATATATGATAATTATGGAACTATAAAATGCTGACAACAATCAATGAATAATTTTAAATTAAATAAAACATGACTTTGATATTTACAGTCATAACACTGTACTGTTAAAAGAACTCAGAATATTTATAAAATATTTTTTTTTATAAGATTAAGTCTGTAAAACCCAAGAATTGTTTTGTACGAAAAGTTTTCTTATAAAATGAAATAGATTTTTGGAAATTTTTCTGATAGAAACATTTTTAGATTATACAAGGTGGCGCAAAAGTAATCCTCCTATCAGAAAATGCTATAAATTTTGCGATTTGCCCCTAATGTCAGTTCTGTTTTGACATTTGTGTAGTAAACACATGCGAAATACACGTTAATAAACAATGTTACGCTACACTGCTCCAGAACGCGGAATATTGGTGACTATTTATTTGAGCAATAATGAAGATGATTTTTCATCAAAAATAATCATGAGTGATGAGGCCCATTTCCATCTTAGCGGGTACGTAAATAAGCAAAATTTACGCTTCTGGGGCACAGAAAATCCGCGTGTAACCCACGAAGAGCCATTACACCCGCTCAAAGTCACTGGAGGAGTCATCGGACCTTTTTTCTTCGAAGACGTCGCGGGCCAAACGGTTACTGTGAATGGTGAGCGCTACAGAGCAATGATCAACGAGTTCTTTTTGCCGCAACTTGATGAAAATGGGATTGGAAAACATGTGGTTCCATCAGGACGGTGCAACGCCACACACTGCACGTGCCACAACCGATATGCTGAAGGATGCATTTCCCGGGCGCCTAATCTCCCGTTTTGGCGATTTGCACTGGCCAGCAAGATCGCCTGATTTGACCGCTCCAGACTTCTTTTTGTGGGGCTTTTTGAAGTCGCGGGTTTATGTCAACAAGCCTCAGACTCTTGCAGCTCTTAAAGACAATATCCGTCAAGAATGTGAGGACCTATCGCCGGAAGTTTTGGCCAAAGTGATGGAAAATGCCATAAAAAGGGTTCAAATGACAATCAACTGTGGCGGCGGCCATTTACATGACATCATATTCTCGATTTGATGTAAAAAAAATTAAAAGACCAAATAAAAATAATCCACAAGAAGAATCAAAGTTTTTCATTTTTTTTAAATTACAGCCAAAAAACATCGGAAGGTTATTTATGCGCCACCCTGTATAGACTTTTCCTTAAAGTAAAATTCTCAGATTCAGCAAACTGTTTCTTAGATAAAAATTCATATATTCTTAAAAAAAATGTAGATTCCATGGCCTTTTTTTGAATGAAAAATACTTATATTCTGAGCACTTTTCATTATAAAAAATACTATGACTCTAAGGACATATTCTTAGATCATAAATATTCTTAGATCTTAAATATTCTTAGATCTTAAGGACTTTTTCTAAATGAAAAATTCTGAGACTCTAAGGACTATATAAAAAAACTTAAAAATGTCTTTAAACTTGATTTACATTACGCTCGAAATCTAGGTTAAACTAGGGTTCGAAATCCAGTTTAAACTAGATTTCGAGCGAAATGTAAATGCAGTTTTAGAATCTAAGAATTTTTCTATTAAAAAAAATCCATGTAATAATCCATGTTTTTTTTTATTAAAAAAGTCCTTAGAATTAAAATTTTTTTTTAAGTATTTTTCTTTAAAAAAGTCAATAAAATCAAAGAAATTTTTATGAAAAAATCCTTAACATCAAAATTTTTTTAAGGAAAAATATTTCTTAATGAAATATTCCTCAATTTAAAGAACTTTTTCATAGTTTCGAATTATATGATAAATAGTTCGACTATGGTTATATATTTATAAGTTCCTGTGGTACTTATAAGGAGCATAGGGCCTCAACAAAAGCATTCCATTCTGATTTATTTCATGTTGTGTTCTTTAGTTTTTTCCAACGAATATCTAGGTTTTCAATTTCGATTTCTTGTTGGCGACGCCATGTTTGTGAAGGACGTCCTCTTCGACGACTTCCTTGGGGGTTCCAGTAAATAGATAGTCTGGTAACATATTCTTGAGGTCTGCGTAGGCCATGACCAATCCATCGCCACTTGCGTTTTCTAATTTCAAGTGCGATGAATTGTTGTTTAGACAGCTCCCATAGATGTACATTGCTAATGGTGTTTGGCCAGAAAATCTGTAAAATTCTACGTAGGCAGCGATTAGTAAAAACTTGGAGTGCATTGATATCTTGGGAAGCCGCGTTCCAGTATTCGCAGCCATAAAGAAGCACGGACTTGACGCAGGAGTTGAATAGGTTGAGTTTAGTTCGAATTGATATGTGGCTGGATCTCGATATTGCGTTAAGTTGCCCAAAAGATTGTATAGCTTTATTAATGCGGCAAGTTACATCCGCCCTGGATGCTCCACTTGCTTTTATAATACTACCCAAACGAGAGTCAACTTCATCTAGTTCATTGTTGCGAATTGTGAGTTTTTTTTTGCTTGTGGTGTTGATCTTCATAATCTTTGTGTTATGGATGTTTATTTTAAGTCTGCATTTCAACAGCTTCAATAGCTCTCAATTTTAATTCCATGTCGAAAAAATTGTGTACCAGCAAGCAAAAATCATCCGCATAATCCAAATCCTCTAAACGGTGGTTCAGGAACCGAATGGTGCCTCTGGGTTCGGTAGTAGCGGCTTTCATCACATTGTCTATAACTACATAAAATAGGAGAGATGACAGTGGACTATGGTTGGCATAAACATAAGCTCTTCGAATATGTTTGCCCCAACCATGTTTTCTCTCAGTGTGTAAGAAATCAAATAGTCGACATGGCCGATTTTAATCTTTTTTTACTAGTTTAAAATAACTTTTTACAAATAAAAAGTTTTATATATTTAAAGGGGTATTAAAGATTACATACTTAAAATATAACGTTTGTATTTCATAACGGATTTTTTCAGTGTGTTTTTCAAAATAACGTTAAAACAAAGCTTTTTTTAAAAGCTTTAATAAAATCTCAATTCCATAATGTTTCTTTTGGCACAAACACAAACTCTAGTTTAAGGGTATTTGGGAAGTGAATTTGTTAAAGCTTTAGATTTGTTATTCAAACTCACGTGCTTTACTATCATAGCAAAGTTGTTAAACAAAACATATGTTAATGAACAAAACTTGAGCAGCATTTGGCCACTATGGAGTACAAATTTTTGTATAAAAACCACTTGGAGAGAAACATCAAAGAAATATTAAAGTAGTGTGCCGGCCGATGTTTAATATTCATGCAAAAAAAATAGAATCAGTTGCTTCTAAGCGGCGGTGGTGACTACATGTTGTTTGGAGAGTTAAAACTTTGGAAAAACCGGTATACCAATAAATAATTAAAAAAAAAAAGTAATAAAATTGTTTAATAAGTAAAGAGTTCTATACAAAAAATATATACATTTATAAATATTTAAAACTGGGTTGGTTTTTATTTGCACAATATTTAAATAAATAACACATATCACAAAAAAAGCCGGTTAAATTAAATGTGTTGGGAATATTAATTTAATTCAAAAATGTTAAAAGTTTTATAAGAAATAAGAAAAATAAATCAATGAAGTTATTTTATTAGAAAACAACAAAAAAAATTCATGTTAAAAAATTTCGATAGAACAAAATGAAAAATTCCGGAAGTGCAAGTGAAAATCAAAGAAAAACTACATATAATACATCCCCTTTTTTAATTTAAGGGTGGTGCTTTTACCGTTATTTACTTAAACTCTCTACAAATATTTTTAACTTGCTCTCTTACTCTAAATTATTTAATATTTAAGTAAATAGAGCACTATTTTGTTGTGTTACTAAGTTCCGTGTTTAACTGCAGTTAAGTTGCTCACTTTTTTTTCAGTTTAATTCCATAGGAACTCGACAGATGTAAAGCACGAGTGAGTTAATGATGATGTATTCATATAAGTTGACATTAACTAATAATAACTACTTACACGTCAGGTTGACGACCCATCATTTTGAATTTATACATAAACAGTGAAACCTCTTTATCTTTCACCACCTTTCATATCTCCTCCATTCCCTTTCCAAAGAAAGCAACACACTAATTAGTAGGAATACTTTCCAGAGTGTTGCTTCTGTTTAAAAAAAAGACGAACTCCGGGGGACAAGAAAACTTATTTTTTCCTTTTTTTCTTTTTATTTAAACAAATAAAATTTAACAACCCATCTAAAAATCGAAATATATATGAGCATACATGATCATACATGGGCCTGTATATGATCATACATGGGCATACATGGTCATATACGTCCATACATGATCTCATATATGACCATATATCTTCGGATCCGAAATTTGAGGGTATATGGTGATATATGTGCATATATTATCATACATGCTCATATATTATTCATGTATGCTCGTATATGATCATATACGTCCATATACCCTCAAATTTCGTATTCAAAGATATATGATCATATATGAGATCATGTAGGGTCATATATTGAACAATGTATGGACGAATATGACCATGTATGCCCATGTATGATCATATACAGGCCCATGTATGATCATGTATGCTCATATATATTTCGATTTTTAGATGGGAATGTTTAAATTTAGCACTACGACTAGTAATATATACGTTGATTAACAAGTAGTTTGTTTTTAGAAAAAAAATTTACAAATTATGCAGCTTTGTGAACATTGAAGTGTCACTGCTGGTTAAAGCGCCTCATCAGGTCATGGGGCTTATATCTGTTTAGACTTCTACGCAGCGATGATAATAAAATAAACATAATTTTCTCCTAAAGTTAGGGTGTCCCAAGAAGAACGCAGTTTTTAAATTTTAAATTAAACACAGATATTTAAAAAAAATCATGAACTTTTATTATATCGTAAAGTAGACCGAATGAGGTTATGTATGGAACAATATATCGTGCAGATGGCCGCCGCGGCTTTGCTGGCATGCACGCGATCTTTTAATGAAATTTTCAATGACCGCTTTGCATGAATGCTACGGTATTTCATTAATGCAGCGTCCAATTTCCTCTTTTAAGGCTTGAGTCGTTGTCGGCTTATTCGCGTAAACCATCGACTTCAAAAAACCCCAAAGAAAAAAATCTAATGGTGTTAAATCGCACGATCTAGGCGGCCAATTCTGATCTCCAAATCGCGAAATAACACGACCGGGAAATGACTGATGCAGCAATTGAATTGTTTCTCTGGCTGTATGACAAGTAGCGCCGTCTTGTTGGAACCACATGCCCTCCACATTCATTTCTTCAATTCTAGGCAAGAAAAAAACTGGTTATCATTTCACGATACCGAACACCATTGATTGTTTGCGCTTGACCTGTCTCATTTTCATAAAAAAAAGGTCCAATGATTCCTCCAGCCCAAAAACCACACCACACAGTGACACGTTGAGGATGCATTTGCTTCTCGTGAATCACTCGAGGATTTTCCTCACCCCAAATGCGACAATTCTGCCTATTGACAAAGCCATTAAGATGAAAATGGGCCTCGTCACGGAAGATGATTTTATCGGCAAAATACCCAATTAACGAACTCCCTTCACTGCCCATGGTCAGCTGGCTTCAGTTCCTGAGTCAATTGAACTTTGTATGCATGAAGATGCAAATCTTTCGTCAAAATTCGCTGCAAAGTGGATTTGGAGACACCAATTTGCTGAGCTCGGTGTCGAATTGAGGTGGATGGAGTTTGAGCGACATCATCACGTACAGCTGCGACATTTTCGGTCGATCGACCTGGTCGATGGCGCGTTGTTGTCTTTACATCACTAACAGACCCAGTTTCGGCAAATTTATCCATTAATCTCTTTACAGTTGACTCTTTTGGAGCATTATTGTGACCCCAAATTGATCGCAATTTGCGAACTGTAGCCGCAAAACTTTCACCATTTTGGTAAAACAATTTCACAATGAGAATGCGTTGTTCATTCGTGTGGCGCTCCATTTTTACTAACCTCGTACCTTCTACTAGCAAACAATAACAATTGTTCAAATGTCAAACAATGGCACTTCGAATGTTGCCAGATTTAAAAATTGCGTTCTTCTTGGGACACCCTTTATAATATGATTGAAAACTTAACGCAACAAAAAAGTCTGTAATGGCAACTGAACATTTTGCTGTTATTACGGGAATTTTTGGTAATTTGAGCCCAGCGGTATTTTTTGCAAATCATAGCAACACATGTCTGCTGACGTGTAGTACAATGAAATTAGTAGAACAAATTAGTGGGCGCTACTAAATTTTAGTAGACTTTTTGTAAAGTGGAATTTAAAATCCGTTTGCTAAAATCAGCAAAAAAAAATACTAAATACTATTAATATTAGTACAATGAAATTAGTATAACAAATTAGTAAGCGCCACTAAATTTTAGTAAATTGCTGTAAACGCAATGAGTTGTAAAATATAGCAAATTTTAATTTATAAAAAAAAAAATCACAAATTAACTCAATTATTTTTTGATACACTTGTTACACTTTAGGTTAGGTGAGGTAGATGTGGTAGCCTGCCAATCACACTCACTTAGACTACAAAGTCCCTTGTGATACCACGGAAGCTAGTAAAATTATATCACTGGCTTCCCCCGTCGAACCCCCGAAATCCCCTTAGTCGGCCGATATCGATATCAGCCAATTCACCCAGGTCCTCAAAGAAACAAGAGCCCAAATGCAGTCATCTCCTGCGAGCCAGGGTAGGACAAGTGCAGAGAAGGTGCTCCACAGACTCCTCCAACTCTTCGTCACTACAGCTTCTGCAAAAGTCACTAGCTGCAACCCTGAACCTCTGCGTGCCTTCTAATCAGACAATGTCCCGTCATGACGGACACAAGTAGAGATATATCGGGCCTTGACAGTGACAGCATCCTGTGCTGTTAATTTCTTTTGAAATTGCCATACGAAGTCGGATAAACAAATTTATATTTTTTTCCGAACAACATTTTTATATTTTATTAATTTTTTGCAAAAAAATATTTTAGACAAAATTAAAAAAAAAAAAAAAAAAATCAAAGACTTAAAAATAGTAAAAACATAAACGATTTTATAATTTTGTTTTAATTTGCTAATTTTTGTTTTGAAAAATATTTTTAGTAATTTTTTTTGGATTTTAAGGTCAAATTGTAATTGTTTTAAGGGCTGTATTCAGAACTTTTTATTACTATTTTAAGTGGAGGTTATATTTTTCGACATGAGTCGGTTGTGAAAAGTATATTCACTTTCGATCCCTTTTTTCAACCTATATAAAATTTTAAGGCAATTTAAGTTTGCATGTGTAAGTTTTAATTATTAGAAATAAAATTTGCTTCAATATGCACTTATTTAAAATTAGTAAATTTATTTGTGCTAATTTTAGCAAATTGGTTTTCAAAAATTTTGTAAAATGATTTTTGAAATTAGTAACAAAAATTTGTTAATATTTTGTAAAAATTCTTTAATTTGTAAAATGTAAATAGCAAAAAAATTTACTAAATAATAATTCTTTTTACTAAAAATCAGTACAAAAATAGTAAAATGGGATTGAAAATTGTTTACAAATTTTTCTACTAACTTTTTTTTCTGAGTGTATAAAAAAGTTCTTTAAATTTAAGAATATTGCTGTAAGAAATGTTTTTCCTATATAAAAAATTTGATATTAAGGACTTTTTCAAGAAAACTTTTTTGATTCAATATCAGAATATTTCTTTTAGAAAAAGTCCTTAGAATCAAAGTATTATACATGATGAAAAATCCTCAGAATATAAGATTTTTTTTTTTAAATAGGTCACAGAATTTTTCTTTTCGAAAAAGTCCTTAGAATCTAAGAATATTTCTATTAGAAAAAGTTTTTAGAATCTAAGTACTTTTCAGGATGAAAAGTCCTCAGAATCTAGGAATTTTTTAGAATCTAAGTTTTTTTTCAGAATATATGAATTTTTATCTGACAAACAGTTTGCAGGAAAAGTTCATAGAATCTAAAAATGTTTCTATGAATATTTTGAATAACAAAACAACTCTACAGAGTTTTTTTTATAAAAAATTATTTTATTAATATTCTGAATACTTTTTCCACAAGAAAATCGTTATTTTACAAGAAATTATAATCTTTTTGAGATAGAATTTTTTCGACAATGAATTGATTTGTGTAAATTATATTATTATATGTATAAGAAATTTTCAAAAATAAAACCCCCAGGTGAAAATGATCATTTATTATAATTTTTACATGGGTGACTGAACTGATACAATTTTTTTTTATGAAAACAGTACAGTGTTATGATGTAAATATCAAAATCATGTTTTATTTAATTTATAATTATTCTTTGATTGTTGTCAGCATTTTATAGTTCCATAATAATTATATTTTTTTATGGTCAGAATTTTTGTTACCACAGTATGGTTACAGACAATCATATTATAGAATAGAAAGTGGCAAACATGAAATAATAAAATATTTACTATAATAATGATGGTAGTGACCATATTAATGATAAGGATCTATTTATAAATCAATAACTTGATTGTTACAACCATGCCAGAATGCAGCAAGCATAATATAGTAGCAGTGATTATTGCAACCATGTTTTTTTTTTGGCGTAAAAACGAGGTAATATTAACCGGGGTAAAATTTGTTTACAATTTTTCAATTTTCTCCAAAATATTCCTTAAAACATTTCAACAACTTGTACAATTCTTTCATTTGATTTCTTAAATAAATTGTCTGACGATAGATTTAAGATATAAATTTGTGTGAGTTCGGTTTAAAATTTGTCAATATACAATTATAAAAAATGCTTGATTTCGAAAAATTTGTTTTAAAAAGGAAAATTATATTAAAATTACTGCGATTACTGGGAACAGTTAAAACGAACTGACGGTTTGCTTTAGAGAGTTTTTTATATTAAAATTGTTTACAAAACGTAGGGACGCGATTGGTTCGAGTTCATCTTATTCAAGTTTATCTTAAACGAGTTTGACTGTAAATGGTAAATAATTGCATTAAATTGTGGGATAACGGCATATTTTTTTATATACACCGTCTATGGGGTTTAAATGTGTATAGCGTGTTCAAATCACCCCGCTTGTTTGAGGTTTTTCAAAGAAAAAAAAACCTGTCCGATAAACAAGAGTTTTGTATTTATTCAATTTTATGTTTAATTGTATCCAATACAAATATTGCCATATGTTCTGCTCATATGCAGGGCACCCGAAGTAGTGTTAGGGGTCTAATATGAAATATAAAGAATTACACCACTCGACAAGGTTTCTACTAGAATATTCAATAAACCGGCCTTTTGAAAAAACCGGTTTCGGTTTTCTTCGAAAAATAGAATTTTAAAAAAACCGGTTTCGGTTTTTGCAGAAAAAACCGGTCAACCGGTTTTTTCGTTTTTTTTTAAATTAATTTATTTAAAAAAAACAAATTTAATATATAAAGTAATAAAAATAAAAAATACATTCTTTGAAAAAAAATATTTTATAATATTTTTGTATTGTATTTCATTTCAACATTTTATTTAATGGTTTTAATATTTTTTAATATAATATCTTAAAAATTAATATTATAAAACTATATTCATATCAAATGAATAGAGATTATAAAGTTTGTAAATTGGGTAAAATTAGGTATGTTAATAATTTGAACGTTTAAAACGTTTGGCATTAAATAAGTTTTTTTAATATTATATTTTAAATATGTAAAAAGAAAATCTATTTTTCAGTTTTAAAATAATATTTTAGAAAAAATATGCAATTTAAATGTTTCGTTTTAAGACGATTTTTTTTTTGTTTGCTTTTGATAAAGCTAGAAGGGGAAAATAGTCAAAAGACAATTATATAAATTTTCCAACTTTTCAGTTCTTTTGTCGCATTTATCAAGATATATGAAATTATCATATGTGACCATCTTCAAGAAAAGGGACCTAATGTGTGAAAAAATGGGTTTGGACTTAAGAGTGGATTTTGGTACCTAAAAGTGTGTAGAATAAGATGAAATGAGTTAGATTTCTGATAAAAATTTATTTACCCCATAAAAACGTACAAATCGAACTTGGGAAAATCGATAAAAATGAGAAACATTTTTTTGATTTTTTGGTTTTAAATTGTCACTCTAAAAGCGAAAAAATAAGTCACCACATAGGCATGACGTCACCAAAGTCGGCACCCAATCATAACTAACCATATCAAATCGCATCTCCCAACTGAAGGTGTGTTCACAGTGATAATGCGTTATGAAACTTTAAATGCGTTTTTCTCAAAACTTCATTTTCACACACTAGGTCCCTTTTCTCGGAGAAGGTCACATATAATGATGAATGATTTTGTGCAGTCTCTTTTTTAGGATTTTGAATACTTTTTATTGTGTTATTTAGATCACAAATTAAACTATTTGAATTTGGAATATCAAAAGTTAAGTCTTCATCGGAATCTATCAGACTTACATCTAAATCTTCATAACAAAACAAACGATTATGTGTTCGAAAAAAATAGAAGAGACCAAGTAACCCAGTTGGTGATGTAATTAAAAAAACCGGTTAACCGAACAAAAAAGACCGGTTTTCGGTTTTCTTCGAATTTACAAAATAATCGAAACCGATCGGTTTTTAAAAATAAAGAAACCGGTTGACCGGTTTTCGGTTTCGGTTTTTAAATACTCTAGTTTCTACACAGACAGACTTCTACTAAAACTTCTAAAAAATATTTTAGTCTCATAAACTTGAATTTAAAAACAAAACAGTTTCTTTAAATCGCCTTTCCCTTTCAATTTTTTAACCCCTGACCCAGAGAAATATATGTTATGGTTTAATTTTGCTGAAAAATTCTTTAAAATCTTTAAATTTTTTATGCACAGAAAAACGTATCACAAAATTTTAAGTATGTAATTAAAAATATTTGTTAAAATTTGATTTCCCATCTAAAAATCGAAATATATATGAGCATACATGGGCCTGTATATGATCATACATGGGCATTAGACCGTACCACCTTACAGGCAAAAAAAAAAAGTTCACCGTACACCCTCAAATATAAAGTATTTTAACAAGAAAATTTCGAAAATGTTTTTTTTTTTTTTTTTTGGCCGAACGTAGGGGTCGCCATTTTACATTTTTCTTTATATCTTCGCCATTTACCGTCGGATCTTAAAGTGTTGTATATCAATGTTTTTTGTCTCGGGGAGACCGATGTTTTCCTCGAAGGAGCCTTTGACCTCAAGTAACCCGTTCTAGTATTAACCCACCAGATCTCAGTTGCTACCACCTTAATGAACTACCCTAATATTTTAAAATGAAAGCTCGCAAAAAAGCAATAAACTTTTGCTAGGAAAGTATTCCAATAATTCCAGCGGAACTATTATTTTATTTTTTTTTTTTTTAATTTTTTTTGTTGCCGAATGTAGGGCATTTTTAATTTTTTTGTCATATCTTCTGTATTTACAGTCGGATCTTAAAGGGTTATATATCAATGTTTTTGTCGCAATGATACCAATTTGTTGCATCGAAAATCATTGACCTCAGCTCTAAGTCAAAAAGTATTTGACTTATCAATAACTCCTACGCGCATCCAAAGATAATTTAGTTTTCCATATGCATTATAAATTTCAGAGAAATCCATCAAAAATTGATTAAGTAATGCTGCGTGCCATGGACCTCTATACTAAATATACTATCATTTTGTAAAACTTTGTGAAAAACAAATATTTTTTTGTACTCCTTCATAAATCTTGTGAAAACCAATCTTTGTTAACACATCTCCGTAAATAAAGAAAATAAAAAAAGGAAGTTTTTATATATAGGCTTTTTACGTAGGTTTTACCCCTTAAGTGGTATAAAGAGGTGCTTGAGGTCAATGATTTTTGATGTAAAAAATTGGTATCATTGCGACAAAAACATTGATATATAACCCTTTAAGATCCGAATGTAAATACAGAAGATATGACAAAAAAATTAAAAATGCCCTACATTCGGCAACAAAAAAAATTAAAAAAAAATAAAATAATAGTTCCGCTGGAATTATTGGAATACTTTCCTAGCAAAAGTTTATTGCCTTTTTGCGAGCTTTCATTTTAAAATATTAGGGTAGTTCATTAAGGTGGTAGCAACTGAGATGTGGTGGGTTAATACTAGAACGGGTTACTTGAGGTCAATGGCTCCTTCGAGGAAAACATCGGTCTCCGCGAGACAAAAAACATTGATATACAACACTTTAATATCCGACGGTAAATGGCGAAGATATAAAGAAAAATATAAAATGGCGACCCCTACGTTCGGCCAAAAAAAAAAAAACATTTTCGAAATTTTCTTGTTAAAATACTTTATATTTGAGGGTGTACGGTGAACTTTTTTTTTTGAGGTACGGTCTAATGGGCATGCATGGTCATATACGTCCATACATTGTTCAATATATGACCATACATGATCTCATATATATCATATATCTTCGGATCCAAAATATGAGGGTATGAATAATATATAAGCATGTATGATAATATATGCACATATATCACCATATACCCTCAAATTTCGGATCCGAAGATATATGGTCATATATGAGATCATGTATAGACGTATATGACCATGTATGCCCATGTATGATCATATACAGGCCCATGTATGATCATGTATGCTCATATATATTTCGATTTTTAGATGGGTTCTAACAATTTTCTGTTTGAAATGTTTGTAAATTGTTATTTTTCATATAAAAATTATTTGAAAAAAATTTAAGTTACAAACAAAAAAAAAAAAAAATAAAAAGCTTCCGTCTTCAAAAATTTTATTGTTGGTGCCTTTTTAAAAAAATTTTTATTTGTATTTACAAAAATATTCTATGAAAGATTTTAAATATTACAAACAGAATTTTGTAATTTTTTTCTGTGTGGATTTGAATTTAAGATAAAATTTCATTTTTAAATTCCTTTTTTCAAAACTGAATCTTTTTATTTTTTCTTTTTGTGAATATAATAAATATGAAACTATGATTATACACATGGATTTGGATCAATATTAATGCAACGTCAAGACGATAAAAAATTTCATCCTGTCGCATTCTTTTCAAAGTCAACTTCTCCAGCAGAATCACGGTATCATAGTTTCGAATTAGAAACTTTGTCAATTATTTATGCCTTACGACGCTTTTGAGTGTATTTAGAGGGAATTCATTTCGCAATTATAACAGATTGTAATTCCCTTACTATGACATTAAATAAGAAACAGGTAAATCCTCGTATTGCTCGTTGGGCTTTAGAATTGGAAAATTACGATTATTCAATACATCACCGAAATGGAATATCAATGGGGCACGTGGATGCATTAAGCCGATGTGTAGGTGATAATGATATAAAAATATGCCACCTTGTTTCAAATTGTAATATTGTTGGTGAGGTAGATTCAAACGAGTTGGATATTCAAATCCAATTGACTCAAAGACGTGATGAAAATATAAAGAAATTAATTTCAAAACTTGAAAATGGAGTGATTGAGGGTTATGAATTAAAAGATGGGCTAATTTTTAGGAAAACTGACTCTGATCAATTATTATTATATGTACCTTCTGAAATGGAGGAAAACGTTATTAGATTAATTCACGAGAAAATTGGGCATCTTGGCCTGGATAAATGTTATGATCAAATACGATTCAATTATTGGTTTCCAAAAATGAAAACGAAAATTGCTGCGTTTAATAAAAATTGTATAAAGTGTATCATATATTCGGCTCCGGCACGTACAAATGAACAGAGTTTATATAGTATTCCGAACCGACACCATTTGTACAATTCATATAGATCATTTTGGCCCGTTGCCATGTTTAAAATCAAAACGAAAGTACATACTTGCTGTAGTAGATACTTTTACCAAGTTTGTTAGATTATATCCTGTTAATTCAACAAATACAAAGGAAGTTTGTTGTGCTTTGGATAAATATTTTAGTTATTATAGTAGACCTAGGCGTGTTATATCGGATAGAGGTTCATGTTTCACATCAAATGAATTTTCAGAATTTTTGCTCAAAAACAATATTGATCATGTAAAAGTAGCTGTCGCATCACCCCAAGCCAATGGTCAGGTTGAACGAGTTAATCGTGTTATAAAGGACATGTTATGCAAATTAAGTAATCCCATCGATCATTCTGACTGGTCACTAAAGCATCGACTATTTTTTGACGGTTTTGGGCGTAAATCCATTATTTATTATTTTTGTTTGAAAGACCCCACACCTGAACTTTAAATTCCTTTTTTCAAAACTGAATCTTTTTATTTTTTCTTTTTGTGAATATAATAAATATGAAACTATGATTAATATAAAATTATATTAAACAAGTAATTATAACAACAAGTACATTACACATTTGAATATAAAAATGTTGGGAAATGGCTCCGTCCTGTTGGAACCAGAACCAGGTCCTCCAAATCCAGATTGTCAAATTCCGCTCAGAAAAATTCAGTCAGCATCGCTCTATAGCGGTCGTTGGTCACCGTAAGCGTTACCGTCGGATCCATCGAAAAAATAATTTCCAAACTGCACATCACACGATGACTTTAAGAGAGCGTAATGGTGCTTCATGAATTATACGTTTATTTTCCGTCTCCCAGAACCAAGAATTCTGTTTACTGCCGTAGGCGCTGAGAAAAAATGGGAAATTTCACTGATGAATTTTTGCGCGACAATATTGTCTTAATCATCACATGTTCTTGAGTCATATAGAGTTTCATTGTTATTCACTATAAATTTCGCAGGTGTCTACTTCTAGAATTTCAAA
Organism: Eustalomyia histrio; assembly: GCA_949748255.1. Classification (NCBI taxonomy): domain Eukaryota; kingdom Metazoa; phylum Arthropoda; class Insecta; order Diptera; family Anthomyiidae; genus Eustalomyia; species Eustalomyia histrio. Next base: position 16,539,097 of record OX456527.1, read on the forward strand.
ACCAAACTAGCCTACGAAGCCATTTGCAAAAATCGCAGCAGCACTTCCCAATAGGGTGTTACTTATTGTCTAAAGTTGTATCTTGGTCTCTGAAGTCTGAAGTCAAAAAAAGCTCTGTCGGATCAATCAATCAAATTTGGTTCAAAGTTTTGATATATTATTTTCGAATCTTCTAAATGAATTTGCAAGTTTGACCCCTGGATTTGTTAATTGAAGTAAGTACAGATTTGATAAGTCCACACTTTTTAGAAAATTTTAGAGCTTTAAAGACAATTCCAAAAAAAGACAATTTTTAAGATCCGGACAGAGTCTTTAAAACACGCTTGAACATTTCCCGACATTATTATATTTTAATGAAAGGTAATTTAAGGTGAAATTCAAATACATGAAAAATGCTAAATATTTTTAGGTACTTCCCATGAAGTATTTTTGCCTCGGTCAGGGGTTACAAATAGACAGGCCCACAACTCGAAAGAAACTTAAGTTACACACAAAAAAAATACAAAATTCTGTTTGTAATATTAAACACAATTCATAGAATATTTTTGTAAATACAAAAAAAAAAAATTAAAAGGCACCAAAAATGGAATTTGTGAATACAAAAAATTTTTTTTATTTTTTTGTAACTTACATTTTTATTTTTAAAGAATTTTTATATGAAAAGTAATAATTTGCAACATTTCAAACAAAAAATTGTTAGAAATCAAATGTAAATTTTAACAAATATTTTTAATTACTTAAAATTTTGTGGTACTTTTTTCTGTGTAGAACATTTTTGATAAAGTTTTTTTTTTTTTTTGTTAATTTATAATGAGCTTTGGGATTCTCCGTATATTTCAAAAAAAAACAAGTTTCGCAGTTTTAGGTTCATAACCTGAAATTTAAGACGAGCTGTTTAATTAAACCTATTAACCCGTATATTTTGCTCCATTTTTGTCTTCTGCTTAGCAATCAAGCACAATAAGGTTTAGGAAACCAAAATATTTTAAAAAATTTTAGTAGAAAACTGTAAAAAATGTAAATTTTTGTTGAGTAGTGTTATTTTTGTGTGTAATTTTTTTTATTATTTATTTAGCATGCAAACTATTTTTTTAAGTACAAAGTTAATTGGTAATTGTTCCTAAATTTTTGCATAAAAACACAATTTTTTGATGAAAACACAGACGCACCCTACACTGAAGGAAAAAAATTCTGTAAAAAATGTTTGCTGAAGTTATACAGAAAAAATTGTTTTATTGTAATAACTGGATTTTCTGCCAATTAAATAGTATGTTTTGCAGCAATCAAATTATATGGTTGCCGCAACCAAATGTATTCCTGATACAAATGAAGTGTACATTATAGTCATAACCGAAATTTTATTGTATTAATCGCCACAAACAAATATATTCGGTTGACGAAAAATCGGTTGTCATAATGCAGACTGCATATTAAAACCAAAATTGTATTTAGATTTTATAAATCGAATAACAATCTTACCTTCTGAAATCTTCATTCTACTAATATTAAGAAAATATTTCAGTTGATTATAGCAGCATAGATCCCCTGCGGGAAAAAAGGTGTCAGTTGGGAATTGGGACCTGTCTCGGCATAGGTGAAAACTGAACCGGTTGCGAAAAAACATATCACGAAATAGGTAAAAAGAGCACCGGTTCCTAAAGTACCTATCACGTGGCCGGTTTAAAAGTCACGACTTGTCCTTTTAGACCAGTCCTGTGACATGTCACAGAGGGCAATTGACCCCCTCCTAGGACAAGCCCATGTTAAAATGATCGGTCCCGTGACCGGTCCCTATCACAATGAACCGGTCATATGACGTGTTCTGGGATAGGTCCTTTTCCCGCAGGGTTGTTATCTGCATTAAACAAAATTAAACTAAAATTAAAATTTTCTAATATAACAGTATTTCTGGTTTTTGTCTACTAATATTCGGTAAATTTTTTTTGAGGATTTTAGCAAGGTAAATTTTCATTTGCAATTAACTGAAAAATAACTAAAATATTGTAGATTTAAGAATTTAATTTTAGCTGTTTTTACTGCAGGACCCTTTTTAACTAATTTTTAGTATCATTATCTGTTACTTCAACAGATTTTTTTCTATGTATGAGCAGCTGCCCTGCTGATTACATATTTTTTATAATTCACAAAATTTTTTCCATTAAATTCCGAAAAAATGAATGCCCAAATTTTATAAATACCCTGCGTTCAACGCCTCACCTACACACTTCACTTTCTAATGCCAACGCGAGTGTAAACAAATCAAATTTTATAAATCATTGCGTGTTAACGTAAAACGTTATCACTTTAATTGTCAAATTAAAATAATTCCAGTGTTACCTGCATTTATGCATATATGGAATTTATGTTCAATTTGTTACATTTATCCCTACTTTTTTGCTATTGACAACACCAATGTTAACAGCTGATTGAAAATCATTTTTGTTTTTATGTAAATATTTAAGGCCGCCTTAAACCTAAACCCGCAAACAAATTTATGAAGCAAATTTTTTAAATTTTTTTTATTTTTAAGATTTTTTTTTTTTTGAGGAATTTTTACTATATCCACGACATCTGGACCCAAGAATAAAAAAAATACACAAACTGCTTATTAAAAGTAAAATTTATTGCAAATTTATTACAAATTTCGTGTTTTTTTATACAGTTTGAAAAAAAAAAAATCAAACCAACGCTCAAACAATTCAAGTGATGATTTTGACATCTCAAGTGATTAATTTTTCAGCGCAATGATTTATGAAATTCTAAGTTGTATTTCAAATAACGTAACGAACAGTTGTTTCAACTCGAGCAATCACCTACTTTATTCAAGTGATTTACAAAATAGAATTTTTTAAAAAATTATGCGAAGTGGGGCATTGCGTTTTACAAAATGAGGGTATAACTTTAAAAATACAATAGGGTCATTCCATGTCAAACCGCACAGCATTGTAAATAGGTAGTGTTTATCAAATCATTAACCTTTCGACCCCAAACCCTTTCGGTTTTCGAAATATGACGTCATGAAAATTGGCAAAAACATCAAAATATCGAAAAAGTTTCCATACAAAGTCGTCCATATTTTCTTTAGCATACAACCTAAAATTTCTGTTGGTACCATTTTAAAGGTGAAAACCATGCCGTGCCAACAGTTTTTGTATTAAAAGGTTAAATGTCATTTTTATAAGTTTAACCTTCAAAGACCCATATCTCAAAATCCAATTTTTTTAAAATTCTGAAAAAAATATATGTTAAAAACTAAGGCCTCTCTATATTTTTGGCAAAATTTCAAGGTGAAGACTCATTTGGTTCCTGAGTTATGAAGAAAAACGTGGTCGTAAGCAAATTTATCTTGACGGTTTCATACAAAAAATCTTTTACATGCTATGAGTGTGTATTTGTGTACAATGTTTAGTATACAAATTGTTGTAGTGTGTAAGCTTTTGCATGAACTCGTCGACGAAACACAACCCATTTACAATATTTGTGGCGAATTTCATTAAAATCGGAGATAACAAATCCGAAAATGACAGTTTTCTGTGCGGTTTGACATGACTCAATAGTTCTTACTAATTTTTTTAATGAAATAAATTTTTTTTAATGTTTTGTAAAAATTAGTGTCACTTATTTTTACGACATTGTTAGTTAAAAATAACCAACAAAGTTGGTTGTTTTTTTAACAGTTAGTTTTTTAACAGCTTTGTTTTAACTATAATTTTCTGTGAATTCTATCGAAAATTTTTTTGGAGTGTATTATTTTATATAAACAAATATAATCCATCCTTTCCCTAAAATAGCATTTTCATTTTATGAAACACCCCTATTGTTGATAGCAACCTTAAAAAAAGTCCTATAATCAAATGATCACCAGGGTTGCCACGTTAGTCTAAATTTGAAATTATGAATTTTCAAAAATATTGTATACAATGATAGCAAACTTCTTTATTTGGTATAATTAATTGTTTAAATATAATTGTTTTTATTGATTTCTTAAGTGGGCAACAAACGCCTTAACTGACACAAAAGATAAGAGTTTGTTGAAAAATAATTATTTTTAAACGGCCATTCAACTCATTAACAATGTTCAACTCAATAACAAAATGAGTTGAATGGCAATGTTATGCATAAAATTTTACATGATAAGAACATTTTAAAATTGTGGGATGGGGTTTGCACAAAAATGTCTTAACAAATAGCATCCAGATTTTAATTCGGACTAAAACGCAAATAAAAATGGACTCAGACCACATTCAAAATAAGCTGTTGATAGCATTAACTTTTTTAGTAGGGTTTTTTTTTTTATAAAATTTCAATTACAGGGAATTCAGAAAAAATATTCCCTAACTCAGTTGTGATATTTTGTTTAAAAAAACCGGTAAAATTTAAATTATTTTATAAATTAAATGATTAAAATATATCAATATGTATTGTTTATTAATTTGGCAGTTATGTTATCTCTTCAGTTATAGCTATTTCCAATTCAGCAAGTGTTTTCGGAAAAAAGGCATTGCTCGATGTTTTTTCTGAAATTATCTTGGTTTTCAATTAAATTTTTATTTTTTTGATCCGAAAATTCCTCCACTCTGAAATTTGTCACAGCTGTAGAAAAGAAAACCATCTTTAACACATTTTTTTTTTTTAATTTTTTAAAAGCTCGCTTTCGGAAATATAGGCTCCCGGGTTATTGATCTATAATAGTGACCTTTGACCTTTTCAAAAAAAAAATCAAGTTGCATATCAAATCAAAGGTAATTTAATAACCTTTCAATAACCGTACCTTTAATACTTTTTAAGAAAATGACAATTAAATAAGTACAGGTTGGTTGAAAAGTTCCTGCGCTCACCAGGAGATGGCACTGCTAGTTCCAAACTTTTTTTTTTCTCAAGTTGGTATAACTGTCCTGAGAACACATGCAAAGTTGCAAGTCATTCTGTCAATTCTTTCTTTGTTTACAAGCCATTTAAAGTTGACGTGTCATTGATTTTTTTTAATATGGAAAAAATTGAATATCGTGCAGTCATTAGATTCTTTCTTTTGAAGGGTTTAAAAGCAAATGAAATTTATAAACAATTGTTAGAAGTGTAAGAGGAGTCCTCAGCTTCAAAACGCACCGTTGAATTTTGGGCTGGTGAATTTAAACGTGGTCGTACCAGCCTTAAAGACGATCCACGCGAGGGACGACCAAAAACTGCAACCACAGCAGAAATCATTTGGCAGGTACATAATATGGTTAGTGAAGATCCAAGTTTGATAAGCGTGAAATTGCTAATGCCATAGGCATCTCAGACGAACGAGTACTACATATTTTACATGAAGAATTACGTATGAAAAAACTGTTTGGAAAGTTAGTGCCGCACACATTAACAATTCAACAAAAACTGGATCGAAAACAAATTTCTCAGCGTAATTTGGAGAGTTTTAAGCCGAATAAAACCGACTTCTTGCGTCGTTTTATAACTATGGATGAGACTTGGATCTACCACCATGATTCTAAATTGAAACAAGAACGTTTACAGTGGACTGAAACTGGTTGTTCAGCTCCAAAGCAGTTGAAGTCACAACGATCAAAAGAAGCAAAGAAGGTTATGGCATCAGTTTTTTGGGATGCCAAAGGAATTTTGTTGATTTATTATCTTCAGAAAGGTAAAACAATCAACTCTGAATATTATTGCAGCCTTCTGGATCAGCTGGATGAAAAAATTCGTGAGAAAAGACCTGGTTTAAAGAAGAAAAAAATCATTTTTCATCAAGACAATGCACCTGCTCACAAAAGTGTTTTGACGATGGCTAAATTCAAAGAATTAAAGTACGAATTGCTTGAACATCCACGGTATTCACCAGATTTGGCTCCCAGTGACTACTATCTCTTCAGAAATCTCAAACAATTCCTTCATGGAAAGCAATGCAGAGGCCATAGCAGCCGTAGACGGTTATTTTGCAGAGATTCCGGAAAACCATTATAAGGATGGGATAAAATTATTGGAAGATCATTGGAACAAGTGTGTTGAGCTTCTAGGAGATTATATTGAATAAAAAAATATATTTCGTAACAAAAACAGTATTCTTTCATTTCGAGCGCAGGAACTTTTCATCCAACCTGTACATCTTGTATATTCTTGTATTATTTTTTTCGATTTTCAAGTACTCATATTTCCGGATCCAGGTGTGTCAGTGCCCTCAAACTTTTTATTTGTTTTAGTGTTATACTGTATTTCTACAAAAAATCATAAAATTCGGAGAAGGTGGGTTACAAATACAAATTGTTAAATAATATTTATAATAATACTACTATTTTAATTAAAAAAAATATATATAATTTTTTTTTGGGCCCATTCTGTTTAACAGCTGAGTAAATACTTTCCCCTAACTTTTTTAAATCCAGTCTCAAATTATTTGTATTTTTTGTAGTGTTGAGTTGTAAATATAATAAATATTTAGTTTAATTCACACTGTTCACGTTGGTAATAACTAGGGTACGGAAGTTCATGTAAATACATATTTGCTGTTGTTAGCTAAAGAACAACGTAAATCAAATATCTTTGCGAATCAAAAAAAAAAAAAATAGCAAGAAAATGGCATCGATTTTTAATGCATATTTTACTACAGTTAGCGAAATTTAAATAGATGCACTAAAATATCTGCATTAATACAAATAATAATTATTGAAGGGTAAATTTAAATTTAGCCAATACATGAAATTACAGTTATATACCTCATTTAAGGTAAAATAACTGTGATTTTTTAGGAAAACATTAAATTTAGAGCGAAATTTTATTAGACCAACATCTAAGTTTTTTATTATTTTGTTAAAGGAACTGAAGTAAAATTAAATTTTTGAGAGCCCTGGTAAGCTAGTTGGTAGCGTGCTACACTCACCAAAAAAAGTCTGTAATGGTAACTGAAAGTTTTGCTATTATTACGGGAAATTTTGCTAATTTGAGCCCAGCGGTATATTTTGCTAATCTTAGCAACACATGTCTGCTGACGTGTAGTACAATTAAAATAGTAGAAAAATTAGTAGCCGCTACTAAATTTTAGTAAACTTTTTGTAAAGTGGAATTTAAAATCTGTTTGCTAAAATCAGCAAAAAAAATTACTAAATATCGATGGCTTAATATAAAAAGGACCTAACTCGATTTTTTGTTACTTGACAGGAGAAATAAAAAACTTAATAAAATACGTAAAATTTTAGATACAAAAAAAGTTTAAATGCAATTTTTAATAAAAAGAGGCAACACATTTTTGGAAATTGCATTAAAACTTTTTTTGTATATAAAATTTTACGGATTTTATTAAGTTTTTTCCTTCTCCTGTCAAGTAACAAAAAATCAAGTTAGGGCCTTTTTATTAAGCCATCGATATTATTAATATTAGTACAAAATTTTAAATTTATTTTTTTAGTCAATTTTTTTTTACTCTTGAGGTCAAATTTTAATTGTTTTAGGGCTAATTTTTAGAACTAAAAAAACTGTTTGTCCTTAAAGTATCCTTTAATTAACTAATATTTTAATACCCTCAAAGTATACATTAGAAAATAAATATTTACGTATAAATTATTCGAAAGAATTTTTAAACAAAACTTTATTTTATAATGGCCAAATTTACCACGAATTCGTTAAATAAATTATCATTGATATTCTTATACGAGTATTTGCCAAAATTATACACAAACAAAAATAACCAGCCAAAATTTTTAGAACTAAAAAAACTTTTTAGTGCTATTTTAAGTGGATGTCCTATTTTCAGACATGAGTCGCTATATTCACTTGCGATCCCTTTTTTAATCCATGTAACATTTTAAGGCACTTTAAAGTTTGTAGGTGTAAGTTTTAATTAGAAGTAACATTTCCTTCAATATCCACTTTTTTAAAATTAGTAATTTTTTTTGCTAATTTTAGCAAATCGGTTTTCAAAAATTTGTAAAATGATTTTTGAAATTAGCAACAAAAATGTGTAAATATTCTGTAAAAACTCAGTAATTTGTAAAATGTAAATAGCAAAAAGATTTGCTAAATAATATTTTTTCTACTGAAAATCAGTACAAAAATAGTAAAGTTGGAGTGTATGCTATTGTTGCTAGTGCTCGGCTAGGATATTAAACTCACCAAAAAAAGTCTGTATTGGCAACTGCTGTTATTACGGGAAAATTTGCTAATTTGAGCCAAGCGGTATTTTTGCTAATCTTATCAACACATGTCTGCTGGCGTGTAGTACAATGAAATTAATAGAAAAAATTTGTAGCCGCTACCTCGGTTTGCTAAAATCAGAAAAAAATACTAAATACTATTTATATTAGTACAATAAATTAGTTTAAAAAATTAGTAAGCGCTACTAAATTTTAGTAAACTGCTGTAAATTGCAATTTTAAATCGATCTGCTAAAATCAGCAACAAGTTTTACTAAATATTGGTGAAATGGAAATAGCAAGAAAGTTAATAACCGCTACTAAAAAAAATTCTATACAAAGTTTATTAAAATAAATCAGCCCTAATTAACAAACATTTAAATTATAGTCAACTAAACTCAATGAATTGTAAAATATAGAAAAATTTGAGTTTACGAAATAAAAATTATTAACAAATTAACTGAATTATTTTTTTTAATTCACTTGTTGCAATTCACAGCCGCTGATTTATTTTGAAATTGCCTTACGAAAAAAATCACAGATTTATTTTTTTGTCGAGCAACATTTTTTTATTTTATTTTTTAAAAAATAAAAATATAAAAATGTATTTTTAGTTTGGTTCGAGATCATAGAAAAAGTTTTTTCAAATGAAAAATTTTTTCTTTATTTTTTATTTAAGTAATCATGGAGAATACACAGAAAAAGTTATAAAACACTAGCCGAATGGAATGCATTTCCTGGTCCGCTACGACTTTCATCAACATTCCTCGTGCCCTTGAAACTGCCAATTATAAATATCTCTATTTAACTCACAAACCAACGGAAAAAGCTATTATGCTCACAGTTGATTTTTATTATTGATTTTTATTATTGAGTTAAGATAAAATTTACTTACTATTTTTGTGTTTTTTACATTATCCTTTTTTACCGTATGTCCAAATTAGCTATTAGCTAATATTAAAGACATGAGTTTTTAAATTGTTTTTTACATATACATATTTAAGCAATTCTTTTTTAACCGTGCCAAGTTATATTTTAATAGTGGAGTTTATATTTTATAGTTGACCTTTTTAATACTAATATGTATTAAAATATATTTTTAGTCTGGTTCGAGATCATAGAAAAAAAACAAATTTATTTATTTATTAAAAACTACTTTTAGAGTCAAATTTTTGGATTTTAAGGTAAAATTTTATATGTTTTAATTGCTGATTTGTATAACTTTTTAGTGCTATTTTAAGTGGATGTGCTATTTTTTGACATGAGTCGAGTGTTAAAAGTATCTTCTGCTCCGATCCCTTTCTTTAACCTAAGGCTATTTAAGTTTGTAGGTATAAATTTTAATTATTAGAAATAAAACTTCCTTCCATAAAAATAATATTTACTAATTTTAAAAAAGTGTAAATTTTTTTTTTTTTTTTTGCTTATTTTAGCAAATCGGTTTTCAAAAATTTGTTAAATGATTTCTAAAATTAGCAACTCAAATTTGTTTATATTCTGCAAAAATTCAGTAATTTGAAAATGTAAATGTAAATGGAAAAAAAAATACTAAATAATAATTTTTTTTACTAAAAATCAGTACAAAAATAGTAAATTGGGAATAAAACTCGTTTACAAACAGACCTTGAAAAAGATAAATCTTTATGAAATTGATTCGCGAAAAAAATAATTCTTTTTGTAAATCAGCGGGTTGATTTAATGTTTTATAAATCAATTTATTAAATCAGATTTAAAAACATAATTGATTAAATCAATTTCATTTGAATCTTTTTTGATTCAATTGAATCAAAATATTTCAAACAAAATTATTTTTTCTAACTCGCGAGTTAAAAAAGTTTGATTTGATTTGCGAGTTAAAACAAAATAAAAAAAACATTAAAATTGACTTCCAAATCTCGCTTAGTTTTCTAGATAATTGCCATTTTGTAAAATGGTATTTTTTTATAATGACAACTATCGAGATAGGGCAAAACGAACAAAATTTTTGCTCTAACAGAGTATTAATATACTACGATAATAAAAATACGTCACGCGCGGAAGACATCCCGGGGTATCTATTTTTTTGTAAAACGGCCACAGGGTGACCCGTTTTTATACAAACAAAATGGAACGGAGGTTCATTTATATTATCATATAAATTGATAGAAAAAACTAGTCACCCTGTAGCTGTTTTATAAAAATTCCAGAAAACCCTTCGGGTTTAAAATTGAATTAAACGTAATTTAAAAAAAAAATTATTTTAATTCGCGAATCAAATCATATTCGAGAACCATAATAGTTCTTGTTTCAATTCGAAAATCAAATAAAATTTTTTTTGATTTAAGCTTGATTTATTTCATTTGATTTATAAAAACAATTATTTAAATCATTTTAATTCTTTTAATAAGTTAAAGATTGAATCAGGGTAGTAAATAATTCAACTAGAAATATGAATTTGCGAATTAATTCGTCAAAATTTAAATCAGATTTGAAAATTGATTTAAGGAATTATGTTTTCAAATGTGTGTTTACAAATTTGTTTATTAACTTTTTTTCTGATTGTAAGATATAATTTGTAAATATAAATAAAAAAATTAATTTAATTAAATATTTTTTAATTTTGAATAATTATAAATATATAAACTTCCTTGCCCTAGTTATAACGTTAAGATGGAGGTGTTAAATTTAAAAATTATTTATTTTAAACCACAAAATCAACATATTCATGTTCATATGTTGTATACAATTTATTTGAAATTCTCATTACAAAATGTCCGTCCAATAGTTTTTTTTTGTTTTTTATGTTTTTTTGGGGGGTTCTCTCAAGTTGTTTTCAATTACTCAATAGATTTTGTGTTCTTATTTGTGAAATGTAGGTGTAGTGGGTAGTTTTTATGGGTACTTATCGTTTCAAATTGCGGTTGTTCTTTTATATAAAGTTTTTTTTTTTTTTTTTTTTTTTGTTTGAACAAGAATTTTTGTCAAGTACGAGTATTTTGTATTATTATTTTTTTTTTCATTTTACGTTAAGTAGTTACAGCCTAAATTCAAATACATACAGTTCATAAAATACTTTGTTTTTGTGGTTTGATTGAAATGTGTTGTGTTGTTTTTTTTTCGATGCCATCATATTTTCAAGGGTTCTTAGCAAGGATTTAGTTACATTATGAAATGAATTTGTATTTTGTGTCCTTGTTTTTTGAAAGTAGTTTAAAAAAACGAAAAGTTTTTGTTTAAAATGGAAAATTTTAAATTGTAATATCTTACATGAATGTTAAAAACAAATTGAAAAATCATATTTTTTTTAATACATTTTACAGTATTAAAAAATTTAAATGTTATCCTTTCACATTTCTATAAGCGATGGTTTTCTAAAGGTTTCTTATATACTGATAAATTTTAAAGAAAAATTTTTAAAAAATCCCGTCTTAGCAGATTTCTACATACACTCAGAATAAAAAGTTAGTAGAAAAATTTGTTAACGGTTTTCAATCCCACTTTACTATATTTGTACTGACTTTTATTAAATAAAAAATATCATTTATTAATTTTTTTTTTTGCTATTTACATTTTACAAATTGCAGGACTTTAACAAATTTTTGTTGCTAACTTCAGAAATCATTTTACGAATTTTTTGAAAACCGATTTGCTAAAATTAACAAAAAAAAAAAATTAAATGTTATCCTTTCACATTTCTATAAGCGATGGTTTTCTAAAGGTTTCTTATATACTGATAAATTTTAAAGAACAATTTTTTTAAAAAATCACGTCCTAGCAGATTTCTACGTACACTTAGAATAAAAAGTTAGTAAAAAAAATTGTTAACGGTTTTCAATCCCACTTTACTATTTTTGTACTGACTTTTAGTAAATAAAAAATATCATTTATTAATTTTTTTTTTGCTATTTACATTTTATAAATTGCAGGACTTTAACAAATTTTTGTTGCTAACTTCAGAAATCATTTTACGAATTTTTTGAAAACCGATTTGCTAAAATTAACAAAAAAAAAATTACTAATTTTAAAAAAGTGGATATTAAAGGAAATGTTATTTCTAATATTTAAAACTTCTACATACAAACTTAAATTACCTTAACATGTTACATAAGTTGAAAAAAGGTATCGGAACCCTGAAGGAAATGTCCACAGTGAAACTGTACTGATTTACAATTGATTTTGTCACCAGTACTACTGACTAATTATACCTTAGACAACGCTGTAGACATTTAACAAGTGCTAGGTGTAGACATTGGAACCAGGGATTCACTAGTACATTTTAGTAATACCAGTCTACACTTTTGGAACTTTTTACAAGATTTCCACAGCAGGAAGACAAATAAGTTTAAACTGGTGCATTTATTTAGTTAAATTAAATATTTTATTAATAAAAAATTTTATTAATTTATAAATAAGTTTTTCGTGTAAATTTAATTTTGAAGTAGACAAATCTTTATCAGGTTCCACAAAATCTCTAGAGTTATAACTTTCACTAAAAATTGTTGCCTCTCTCGTTATATTAATTTTTATACAACATTGATTGTTTTTTCACCAGTCTTTCGTAATTTCTTTTGCTCATTATATATTTTGTTCAAATTTAAATTTAAAGTCACTTTTCTTTATATTTTTATTAAAAACTATAAATTTGCATGCAGCTATACTTATTTATTTTCAACAAAATGAAACAAATAAAAAATCAAGAACAAGCACAGTTTTGCAGCTGCAAAAAATGAATGTAAAAAGTGCAGACGCTTTGTTGACATGTCATCAAAAAGTCACCAAAAATTGTAGACAAAAGTGGACATGAAGACACTTGTGACTTGAAGGTACTTTTCACAACTGACTCATGTCCAAAAATAGGTGGACATGAGTCAGCACTTAAAACTTTTTTAGTTCTAAAAATCAGCCCTTAAAACAATTCAAATTTTACCTTAAAATCCAAAAAATTTACTTTAAATATTTTTTAAAACAAAAATTAACAAATTAAAACAAAATGATAAATTCCTTTATGCTTTAACTATTTTTTAAGCCTTTGATTTTTTTTTATTTGTCTAAAAAATTTAAAAAAAATAAATAAATAAAAAATGTTGTTCCATAAAAAATATATATATAAATTTGTATATTCGAATTCGTAAGGCAACTTCAAAAGAAATTAGCAGCTTTAAAGTATAAAAATTGTATCTAATTGAGTTAATTTGGACATTTTAATAATATTTTTTTTTTTATAAATTAAAATTTTTCCTTATTTCACAATTCATATTTACTAAAATTTACTAGCGCTTACTAATTTTTTATACTACGAGTAATTTGGTTTTACACTCAGAATATTATGTAGTTTACTATTTGTAGTTTAATAAAAAAGATTTCCGTTCCATTTAAAAATAAAGGAATATACATTTATTTTTCAAAGAAATATCTGTATTAAATTTTTAATACATTTATTCGAAATGATTTACTATCATTTACCGATTTTTTTCAGTTTCATTTATTTTTTTTCATTTGTTTGAAATTTAATAAAAATTTACCCACAAAACAGAAATTTGTGGTTTATTTATTTCCGTAACATTTATTACAAATTTAAATTTTGTTTGCTGTCTGTTTCAAAAAAAAAAATATTTAAAAAATTTCAATTTGTTTTTTTTATTAAAATTTAAATATATATATAAAATTTTTCAATTCAAATTACAAGATACTTCACAAACACACATACATTCACAAACACATTCACACAAAAAGTGTCTATAGCTACACTCACAATATTATTTCGTTAAAAACAACTTATAATACATATTAAATTAATCGAAAATACAATCAAAAAGAGGACTACTGATTTTCCTTTATATTCAACCCATTTTGTTGTTTATTTTCAATCATTGTTTAATAACCAACAAAAGTAGTAAAAACAATAGAAAGTCGTTTAAAAAAACCATCAATTTTTTACTGAGAAAAAGTTAGAAAAAACTACTTTTGTGGTTTGTTTTTAAATTGAAGTTTTTTTATTTGTATGTAATTACAAAACAGAACACAACACACGCAGATGTATATGTTTTTATTGGCTTTGTGTGTATATATATTTGTATAATTTCTTGTAATTTTTATTGAAATAATTTTGTATATATACAAACTATTTTAGTAAAAAAACAAAAAGGAATTATATAAATTTCTATTTTTTGAAGCAAAAAACATAAAATTTTACATTTAACTGAAAATATCAACTGCTACTGAATGTCTGTAAATTGTTATAGTTTGTTTTTTGAATGACTGATTCAAATAGTTAAAAATATATTTCTATGAATTTTAATTGATTCTTCATTTAAAAACAAACTTTACGTATTACTTTTTAAATAAACTACAGTCGGTAACGGAAAATATATTGTGAGTGTATGCATACCAGAGAACTGCATTTGCTGATTGCAAAACGTTCATACGCAATCAACACAAGAATAAATTGTGTTTGCGTTCAAACGCTGAATATACTCCAACACACATATTTGTTGATGATTTTAAATCAATCAAACGACGTGCAAATTGTTTTGTCACTGATTTATAATCATCGGTCGTTGTTAAACCATTGTTTTATTCTGTTCATTCGAGCCAACAATAATTATTTTGATGTAGAATAAATCAGAAAAAACAACAAACAACGTGTATGAGTGTAATCATAATTAAAACAAAATAGTTTCTTATCTATAAAAAGGGGGTGGTTTTGTAAAAAAATATATTTTAACGTTATATGTATATTAGGGTGGGTCTAAAATACGTTTTTTTAGAATTTTTATTAGGAATACAAAAAATATTGTTCTTTGTGAATATTTTTTTTTTTAATTTAGGTCGACATCTCAGGCTCGCCCAATCCGGTTAAAGTTAAATATTGCCTAATTTTCCAATCAAAATAGATGAAAAAAAAATTTAGACAATATTTAAATTTTTCCGGATTAGGCAAGTCTGAGTTATCGACCTAAATTTTTTTCAAAAAAAATATTTTTATTTCACAAAGAAGAATATTTTTAGTATTGTATTACTAATAAAAATTCTAAAAAAGGGGGTTTAAGTCCCACCCTAATGTGTGTTTCTATTTTTTTGTAATTATCAATAAACTCATATGCGTTGTTTGTTGTTTATCTGATTTATTTAACGCTGACTTTTTGTTAAGTGATTACATTTGCATAAAACATAAACGACAGATGATTCACACTGATCCCAATTACGCGTTCAGTAACATGATGCTGATTTTATTCTACAGTTAATTTTGTTGAATTATTAAATGTGAACAAGAAATTTGTGTATGATTAAATCAAGAAAAAAGTTGATTTTTCAGTTCTCTGATGCATATATACATAAACAAAAACAAACAAAAAATATACAAAAATATACAGAGAAAAAATTTCAAATTAATGATAAAAACATTTATTTTTTAAGGAATTGGTAGGTAAAATTTTAACATTTATTTTAACTGATTATATCATTTGTTTCTTACGAATGTGTCAGTTGATTAATCAAAATTTGAAAATAAATAACAAATGGCATTTAATTTAAATGAAAATTAAGTAGACCGGGTTTTAAATGAAATATCATTTCTTGTAAATGACATTTTCTGTAATTTTAACTTACAAACTATTTTAAGTGTACTAATATTAATAGTATTCAGTATTTTTTTTTTTTTGCTAATTTTATTAAACCGATTTACTTTACAAAAAGTTTACTAAAATTTAAATTTTTTCTACTAATTTCATTGTACTACAAGTCAGCAGACATGTGTTGTTAAGATTAGCAAAAAAAAATACCGCTGGGCTCAAATTAGCAAAATTTCCCGTAATAACAGCAAAATTTTCAGTTGCCATTACAGAATTTTTTTTGGTGAGTGAAGAAGGAACTAACCTATTTTGCAAATTTCAACTTCTTAACTCCTGTGTTAAGTCGGTCACATTTTATTGCTTTTAAATATAGAAAAATTAAGGGTATAAAACATTCGAAACAATTAATTCTCATTTTTTTATTTTTCTAACATTTTTTTTTACCTTTTTGAATTTGCAATAATTTTTAAAACTAAATTAATGTTTATCCTATACCCTACAATTATTATAATGACTGTAAATATGCACAATAGCTCAGGTAGGTAGCAATGAAACATACTTTTGTTTTGTGGAATATCATTTTGAAAAACAACAAACAAACCGCAAAAAATTATGATGCAAGTTTTCGTACATGATTCAGTAGTAGAACATAATAAATTTAATTTTAAAATTATTAAAAAAAAAAGAACCTTGAAATTATACTATAATGACAAGCCAACCATCATATTGTATTGTATAAAAAAAAACATGTTCGTTCAACATAAAACACAGACAAATAATAGTACAAACAATTATCACATTACAAAACGTTTAAGATTTCTATGATACTAAAAATACATACCGTATGTAAGTACTGCGAGACAAAATGTAATTTATAGAAAACTAAAGTAAAATGCATGAATGAATAAAATACATACTACAGTGGTTATATAAATATGTATGTACGAGTATGTAGGTACTAATACAAACTATAGTAAACCATAATTTTTTAATAGTCATAAAGACGACAAATATATGACCATAACGAAATCCCAAACGAGACTCTTGTTTAGCCATTTGATTTTGCTAAAAATATTTTCCTTTGCAATTTTTTATTGAATTTGAATATAAACAATTGGATTGTTTATTTCTTTTTGTAAAAATAGTGAAATTTTTTTGCGACAGTATTTTTTAACGATTGTGTTTTAATGTCATTTGTTTAGAAAATGTTAAAAAATAAGCAAATGTTGCAAAAAAAAAACCAACAAGCATTTAAATAGCCATAAAACGTGCCACTTGAAAATTATGTTCGCATATGTAGTTTATTTTAGTAAGTACTAGAGGTAGCATAGTACTACAAATGTACTCGTACCTATATGAATGCATTACCCCCTTTTTTCATATTTTTTGACATGCTTAAATGCACAATTATAAACAATTTATAAAGAAAATTAAATAGAAAAAAAATTGTGGGCATGGGATGACCATATAAGACCCTTACACTTAAGTCAAAGAAGAGAATTTATTTTTTTTTATTTCTATTAATCATAATCATAAGCGTAAACATCTCGGCACTAATAAGCTAGCACGCCGCCAACTAGCACACCGGAGCGCTCGAAGTGAATTTAGTTTACCTAAACACTCACCAAAAAAGGTCTATATGGCAACTGAAAAATTTGTTGTTATCTCAGAAAGTTTTGCTAATTTAAGCCCAGCGGTATTTTTTTTTTTGCTAATCTCTGCAACACATGTCTGCTGACGTGTAGTACAATGAAATAAGTAGAAAAAATTAGTAAACGCCACTAAATTTTAGTAAACTTTCTGTAAAGTAGAATTTTAAATCGGTTTGCTAAATTCAGCAAAAAAAATTCTTAAATATTATTTTTATTAATACAACCAAATTAGTATAAAAAATTAGTAAGCACTAGTAAATTGTGCTACTAAATTTTAGTAAAATGCTGTAAGCTCAGTGAAGTGTTAAATATAGCAAAATTTTCATTTAGAAATTAAAATATTAATAAAATGCCCAAATTAACTCAATTATTTTTAGATACACTTGTTACTCTTTAAAGAAGCTCATTTCTCGAATTCGAATATATTTTTTTAACGAGCAACACTTTTTTCATTTTATTTTTTATTTTCAAAAAATATTTTAGCCAAAATAAAAAAAAATCAAAGGCTAAAAAAATAGTAAAAACATCAACGAATTTCTTCTCATTTAGTTATTATTTGCTAATTTTTGTTTTAAAAAATATTTTTAATAAATTTTTTGTATTTGAAGTTAAATTTTTAATTAATTTAAGGGCTGATTTTTAGTATTAAAAAAAGTTTTTAGGGCTTTTTTAAGTGGATGTCCTATTTTTGGACATGAGTCTCTTGTGAAAAATATCTTCACTTCCGATCCCTTTTTTCAACCTATGTAATATTTTAAGGTAATTTAAGTTTGTATCTATAAGTTTTATTAATTAGAAATAACATTTAATATCCACTTTTTTAAAATTAGTAAATTTTTTATGCTAATTTTAGAAAATCGGTTTTTAAATATTATAAAATGATTTCTAAAATTAGCAACAAAAATTTGTAAATATTCTGGTAATTTGTAAAATATAAATAGCAAACAAATTTACTAAATAATAATTTTTTGTCTAAAACTTAGTACAAAAATAGTAAAATGGGATTGAAAACTGTTTACAAATTTTTTTTTACTAACTTTTTCTTCTGAGTGTACACCACAAATATATGGTGAGCAGTGAGTTCCAGTGGTTCGTGTAAATCTATTCGTCACCTACTTTCCTGAGAATTATCGACGGTAGCATGCCAATCAGGTTACTCAGCTGCATGTTCGCCATCTCACTCTACACTCACCAAAAAAAGTCTGTAATGGCAACTGAAAATTTTGCTGTTATTACGGGAAATTCTGCTAATTTGAGCCCAGCGGTATTTTTTGCTAATCTTAGCAATACATGTCTGCTGACGTGTAGTACAATGAAATTAGTAGAAAAATTAGCAGCCGCTACTAAATTTTAGTAGACTTTTTGTAAAGTGGAATTTAAAATCTGTTTGCAAAAAAAATTACTAAATACTATTAATATTAGTACAAAGTTTTAGATTTATTTTTTTTATCGAGCATCAAAAAATTTTGATTATATTTCTTAAAAGATGTTTTATACAAAATGAAAAAAAAATCAAAGGCTTAAAAATCTTAAAAATTGTTAAAACATAAACGAATTTATCATTTTGTTTTAATTTGGTAATTTCTGATTTGAAAAATATTTTAGTCAATTTTTTTTTTTACTTTTAAGATTAAATTTAATTGTTTTTAGGGCTGGTTTTTAGAACTGGATGTCCTCTTTTTAGACATGAGTCGGTATCTTCACTTCCGATCCCTTTTCTAATCCTTTGTAACATTTTAGGACAATTTAAGTTTGTATGTATAAGTTTAAATTATTAGAAATAACATTTCCAATATCGACTTTTTTAAAATTAGTAATTTTTTTTGCTAATTTTAGCAAATCGGTTTTCAAAAATTTGTAAAATGATTTCTGAAATTAGCAACGAAAATTTGTAGATATTCTGTAAAAATTCTGTAATTTGTAAAATGTAAATAGCAAAAAGATTTGCTAAATAATAATTTTTTTACTAAAAATCAGTACAAAAATAGTAAAGTGGGATTAAAAACCGTTTACAAATTTTTCTACTAACTTTTTTTTCTGAGTGTAGGGAATGCTTGATCGCCATTACCAGTTAATACTTGGTCTAAACCGGAAGTAGTGAGCTGCTTGGGAAATCCGACAGAGGAATCGCTTTTTGCTATTCCCAAGTGAATAGCAGACAGAAGGCTTGCAATTCCCTTGTCAACATTAGCCACAATAAAGTACGAAAAGCGCTAAATGCAAATGAACAATCGGAAATCAATCGATTGCGACGATGGGATTTTGATAAAAGTACTCGTATCAAAATAAACCCAATGCAATACAATACAACCCAATACATGGGAGTGTAAGGCGGCCAGTATGTGTTTATTTAACTTTCATAGAGATTTCATAGAGAGCACTATAAATAAAACAAATTACCTCACATTTTTAAAAGATAATTTGCTACTGATAGGCTTTTTACACTGAACAACATCTTTGTGAAACGCGTGGAAGATGTTGAAAACGTGAAACATGTATTTACATTGGCAACATCTTTCATCTTTCATCTGCCATTTATTCAGCTGTCAAAAAAAAAGACGCATATTTTTTGTTAAAAATAAAAAATGGATTTAGAGAAAGCATTAATCATTGGAGTAGTTGTTGTTGTGTTTGCAAGAAAAAACCCGAATTTTAATGCAGTACATTGAAATATTAAAGGTCATTCTGGAAGATGATGATGAAGAAGAATTTTTGGTAGACATAAGAATGAAATTCTTACATGTGACGCTCATTTTCCTTGGTAGAATATTTTTTTTTTTTTGTTTATTTTCTGCAATCTATCTAAAATCTATTTTTTTTGCCATTTTTTTAGTGATGACACTTAACGAAAGATGTAAAATGAAACTAAATGGGAAATAATCATTTTTTTGCAGATGTAGAAAGAAGTAGAATTTTTGGCCTGTATAATTCTTATGTGAAGATATTAACATCTTTGCAAATTGATGAAAGATGTAGCTCAGTGAAAAAAGGCTATTAGTGTCGAAAAATAAGACTTTAAACAAGACAATGATCTCAAGCACACCGTAAAAAAAGTAAGGGAATGGCTGTATTCTTATAAAATGAGAAAAGAGAAAACTAAGTGGTACAGTTACTTTTGACACATCCAAAAGCAAGACAATTTATTGTACTGCTCGCTCAATATTAAATCAATCGAATGACCGAATCCAATTTTTAAGCGCCTAGGCACCCACCGATTTTAATGAAATTTATAAGATCCAAAAAAAAGGCCCTTTTTTAATCCTTAATCTAGTTTTATAAAGTTTAGAACTGAAATAATTTTTCGTTTTTTGATTTTCTCATCTGATTTCTTTCGCTTTAACTTTTTTTAAAGTGAAAAAACTTTTTTGGTTTTTAACTGATTATGCTTATCGCACGCGCAGCATTTGTGGTGTCACGATGTTAATTTTGGCTAGAATTTTGTTCTTAAACTCCTCCAAAAAAAAAATTATATAATTTCCCTGAAGAAGTCACCCAATGTGGTGACGAAATATTGGAGGAAAAGAAATAATAAATAATCATTATTATTATTTTTTTATAAAAGGATCTTGAACTCGATTTTAAGTAATAATATATTATAATATTGAAGATCGAATAAAGGAGGATAAATATTTTTTTTTTTACTTTTAGGGTAAAATTTTAATTTTAAAATCAGCCCTAAAGATTTTTAGAACTAAAAAAACTTTTTAGTGCTATTTTAAGTGGATGTCCTGTTTTTAGACCTGAGTCGGTATCTTCACTTACGTAACATGTAACATTTTAAGGCAATTTAAATTTGTAGGTGTAAGTTTTAATTATTAGAAATACGTAACATTTTCTTTAATATCCACTTTTTTTAAAATTAGTAAATTTTCCTGCTAATTTTAGCAAATTGGTTTTCAAAAATTTGTAAAATGATTTTTAAAATAAGCAACAAAAATGCTGTAACTTGTAAAATGTATGTAAATAGGAAAAAGATTTGCTAAATAATATATTTTTTTACTAAAAATCAGTACAAAAATAGTAAAGTGGGATTGAAAACTGTTTACAAATTTTTTTACTAACTTTTTTTGTACACTGTGGTGCAATATTATAGCCGCACCCAAATTTTCGGCATTTTTTATCTTTAACGGTGTATTTAAAAAAACTTAATAATATCAAATTGTCGGCAATAATAACGCTATAAATATTCAATATAGTTTTTTAAAATAAGTTAATTTTATTTACAGTTATAACACAAAGTTTGTTTTTTTCTTGGTGCAAAATTATAGCCGCACTTATAAATATTAATAGAAAATATTAAAAAAAATAAAAAGCAATGAATTATTTTAAAATTTTTTATACATTAGTAGTGTGTTGGGCCTCCCTTGTTAGAGATGAGCTCAAAAATTCGTTGTGGCATACTGTTGACTAGATTTAAACGAACTTCACTTGTGATGGATTCCCAAGCTTCAATTACCGCGGCTTTAAGTTCCCCAATCGTGTCATATTGCTTGTTGCCACCATATATTTTGTGTACAATTATTTCCCAGATGTTTTCAATGGGGTTCTGATCAGGGGAACAGGCTGGCCATTGCAATTGAGGGATGTTGTGCGACTCTAACCACATGCGAGTATGGTTACTCTTGTGAACAGCTGCATTATCCTGCTGGAAAATCATATTTTTGTCACGATTTCGATCAAAAAATGGTTTTAGGTTTGTCTGGAGAAGAGTTGTGTACTCTGCCGAATTCATTTTGGTACTTGGGAAAGCCAACTCAAGCATGTCATCGGCACAAAACGCTCCCCAAACCATCAATGATCCACCACCAAAATTTCTTTGGAAAAATATAGCGGTTCCTTACGTAAATCTCTCCAATATGAATTGTACCCATCCGGACCGTCTAAGTTAAACTTTTTCTCATCCGAAAAAATTATCTGTAAAAATAAATTCAAATAAATGCTGACTAGAGATAGCTAAATGTGACTTACCTTATTCCAGTCCGAATTCATGTTATTATTTGCAAAATCCAAGCGTGCACTTTTGTGCCGTGGCAGTAATCGTGGTGCATTCTTAATTTTTTGGCGGCAGATAACTGAAGACTGCTTTAGCACACGATTTACAGTCCAACGGGACACATTTAAATCACATTCGTGTGCAATTTGTTTGGCATTTTTCGTGGAGTTGCTAGCGCTTCTGATAATCTTGCGTTTATTACGACCTGAAAGTTTGGGTTTTCGTCCAGCATTTTTTTTCTTTTGTCCGTAATTTGAAGGATTTTTTAAAAAATTGCGTACCACCTTTTCAGATCGCTTTATTCTCCAAGCAATTCCTCGAAAACTAACGCCTTCTTC
This sequence comes from Eustalomyia histrio, assembly GCA_949748255.1. Lineage (NCBI taxonomy): Eukaryota > Metazoa > Arthropoda > Insecta > Diptera > Anthomyiidae > Eustalomyia > Eustalomyia histrio. Next base: position 16,561,750 of record OX456527.1, read on the forward strand.
TTGAAAAGCAGAAATTTTGCCTTTTTCAATATCGGACAAATAACAACCGCGTGGCATTTCGAAAATTATCAAATTATTTATTATTTGCAAATTAGCGAATAATAAATAATCAAAGCAAATAAGAATAAAAGAAAAAAAAAAACTAAAACTGGCTTAACCGTTAGCTGAGTAAATTGTTTTTATAATCTGCGGCTATAAATATGCACCAACAAAAAAACTAAGAATTTGTTGTAACTGTTTTTTTATATACAAAAACAAATATTTGTTTGTTGTTTTTGTTATTATTTTTCAAGGTCTTTCAGATGTCATACACAGATTTCTGCAATTTTTTATGTAAATGCACAAAATTGGTAAAAAGTACATGCGGCTATAATTTTGCACCACAGTGTAGTTTTGAACTTATTTTTATGTAGTTTTGAACTTATTCGAAATATTGTTACAATTTCTAAATTTCTCACACTCAAAAGCGTTTCATCATATTTCTGAAACGTTCCACAAAATTTATGAAACTTCTTTAGAATTTTTATGAAGCCTGCCATCGTTTGATAATTCAATAAAGAGAACCAATATAAAAAAATAGTATTTCAAAAACAGAATATTTCGAAACCATAGTCGTCTACTTATTTACAGGTTGGTTGAAAAGTTCCTGCGCTCACCAAGAGATGGCACTGCTAGCTCCAAACTTTTTTTTCTCAAGTTGGTATAACTGTCTGAGAACACATGCAAAGTTGCAAGTCATTCTGTCAATTCTTTCTTTGTTTACAAGCCATTTGAAGTAGACGTGTCATTGATTTTTTTTAATATGGAAAAAATTGGATATCGTGCAGTCATTAGATTTTTTGTTTTGAAGGGTTTAAAAGCAAAGGAAATTTATGAACAGTTGTTAGAAGTGTATAAGTAGTCCTCACCTTCAAAACGCAACGATGAATTTTGGGCTGGTGAAAACGTGGTCGTACCAGCCTTAAAGACGATCTACGCGAAGGACGACCAAAAACTGCACCACAGCAGAAATCATTGAGCAGGTACATAATATAAGCGTAAAACTGCTAATGCCATAGGCATCTCAGACGAACGAGTACTCCATATTTTACATGAAGAATTACGTATGAAAAAACTGTTTGGAAAGTTAGTGCCGCACACATTAACAATTCAACAAAAACTGGGTCGAAAACAAATTTCTCAGCGTAATTTGGAGCGTTTTAAGCCGAATAAAACCGACTTCTTGCGTCGTTTTATAACTATAGATAAGACTTGGATCTACCACCATTATCCTAAATTGAAACAAGAACGTTTACAGTGGACTGAAGATGGTTGTTCAGCTCCAAAGCAGGTGAAGTCACAACGATCAGCAAAGAAGGTTATGGCATCAGTTTTTTTTGGATGCAAAAAGAATTTTGTTGATTGATTATCTTTAGAAAGGTAAAACAGTCAACTCTGAATATTATTGCAGCCTTTTGGATCAGCTGGATGACCAAATTCGTGAGAAAAGACCTGGTTTAAAGAAGAAAAAAATCATTTTTCATCAAGACAATGCACCTGCTCACAAAAGTGTTTTGACGATGGCTAAATTCAAAGAATTAAAGTACGAATTGCTTGAACATCCACCGTATTCACCAGATTTGGCTCCCAGTGACTACTATCTCTTCAGAAATCTCAAACAATTCCTTCGTGGAAAGCATTTTTCGTCGAATGAAGAGGCCATAGCAGCCGTAGACGGTTATTTTGCAGAGCTTCCGGAAAACCATTATAAGGATGGGATAAAATTATTGGAAGATCATTGCAACAAGTGTATTGAGCTTCTAGGAGATTATATTGAATAAAAAAATATATTTCTTAACAAAAACAGTATTCTTTCATTTCGAGCGCAGGAACTTTTCAACCAACCTGTATATTGGACAAAAGCCAAACTTTGTTGGAAACCTAGTATTCCCTTTTAAACAAAATAGGGCTTAAATAACAACAACAACAATAATAATAATAGCACTAACAAATATAAAAAAACGACACTTTAAAGTTAACAACAATACAAAATTACTGCACTGCACATTTATATGAATACGAGTACAATAATGTAAATGAATAATGTAAAAGTCCAAGTGTGTTTTGTTATTTTTGTATGCATATTGTTGTTTTTGTTTAGGTTTATATTTTATTTTTTTTTCTACTTTTTTTCCAAACAAAACTTACTAGAATTAAAGCGAAAGTTTGTAGTTATGCAAACATATGTATGCAAAAATTATAAAACCACTAAAATGAATGAATATTTATAAAGAAACTTAACCCATGTACACAACTAAAAAAACAGGCCACATTACAATTGAAGTGTAAAAACTGGGGGACAAAGAAAATAAAGAAAGAAAATAAAAACTTGGTTAAATGTTACTAAATGTTTTAGAATACTCGTGTATAATGTATATTCTACTTCATTTGAGTATTCTAAACCCATTGACTACATTTGATATACAATAAAACTACAATACTATGTATAAAATAAGTATTCATCAGATTAAAAACGTGACTTTTGGGTTAACAACCCAACAATCATAACGGCAAATACCAGAAGTGTATACCGTACGTATGAGTGTTGTGAATTGAATTAAATTAAATTATCTAAATAGAATTATTGTTGTGTTGTTTTGTTTGTGTTGTCATATAAAATTGGGTTAAAATTAAAGAACATGTCTGTACTCTATTTTCTTTTTTTTTTTTAACATATATTTCATGTAATTTACTTTTAATGTTTTATTACAAATTTCTTTTTTAAATCATCATAAATAAATCAATTTTTTTTATTTAGTTTGTTTATGCTTCATTCCCTTTGAAATATGATATTAATTTGTTTGTGTCGTGTTATTGTTATATTGGGGAGGGAGTATATAAGGATACATATAACAAAAATAATTTCAAATGTTAAAAGACACACACAGTGGTTTCAAATAAATGATTTTTGAAAATGTCATTTACAAGAAATGATATTTCATTTAAAAACTGCTCCACTTACTTTTCATTTAAACCAAATGGCTTTTGCTGTTTTTTTTTAATCTACAAAATGTATGGCTATAGACACTTTTTGTGTGAATGTGTTTCTGTATGTATATGCTTTTATAAAGTTCTTGTAATTTCAATTGAAATAATTTTGTATATAAGCAACCAATTTATATAAAAAAAAAACAAATTGGAATTTTTTGAATATTTTTTTTGAAACAGACAGGAAATTTAAATTTGAAACAACTGTAACGGACACAAATAAACCACAAATTTCCGTTTTGTGGGTAAATTTTTCTTAAATTTCAAACAAATGTAAAAAATAAATTAAACTGGAAAAATCGGTAAATGATATTAAATCATTTCAAATAAATGTAGAAAAAAATGCAGAATAATAAATTAATTTTCCTTTATTTTTAAATGGAATGGAAAACTTTTTTATTAAACTACAAACAGTAATAATATTCTGAGTGCAGTTTTGCAGATTTTTTTTAATGAATCCTTGCTATGAGTGAACAGAACAGACCCAATTTTGGCTCAATTTAAATCTCGAGCAGAAAAATAATTCCTTTTGTAAATCAGCGAATTGATTTAATATTTTATAAATCAATTCATTAAATCAGATTTAAAATCATAATTGATTAATCAATTTCATTTAAATCTTTTTTGATACAATTGAATCAAATCATTTCAAACATAATTCTTTTTTTAATTCGCGAATTAAAAACAGATTGATTTGGTTTGCGAATTAAAACAAATTTAAAAAACATTAAAATTGACTTGCTTAGTTTTCTAGATATTCGCCATTTTGTAAAATGGTAATTTTTTAAAATGGCCGGTATCTGGTAAACAAATTTTGATAAGGGGGTGGGGGGGGGGGGGGGGGGGGGAAACGGTCAAAATTTCTGCGATAATAAAAATAGGTCAGATCCGGTTTCATGAAATTTTTATAAAACAGCCACATAGTAACCCATTATTATACGAACGAAACGGGAAACAAAATTTATATTATCGGAGTGTGTTAATTTTTATTATGATACAAATTTATAAAAAAAAAAAAATAGTCACCCTGTGGCTGTTTTATAAAAATTTTATGAAACCTACCGGATATGTTCTATCGAAGAGTAACCTTTACCGAGCTTTGCAAAAATTTTGTCCGTTTTGCGCTATCCGACATATTCGCCATTTTATAGAATGACCTGTTTTTAAAATGGCCGGTATCTCGAAAACTAAGCGATATAGGGCAAAACGGATAAAATTTGTTCTCAATTAGAATTAGAGTACAGTATATAGAGTATAGAATATAGTGCCATAATAAATATAGGCCAGATCCGGAAGATATCCCGAAGGAGGAATATATTTTTAAAAACAAGCTACAGGATGACCCGAATTTCGATGCCAATGAAAAAATCACAAGTATGGTTAACAAACTAATATATAAATTAATCGTGATTTAAAAAAAAATATTTTAATTCGCGAATCAAATTATAGTATTTTAAATTCGCAAATGAAAATAATTCTTTTTTGATTCGCAAATCAAATCAAAATGAATTTGATTCTTTGAAAATTGAATTATTTCGTTTGATTTATAAAAAAAACTATTTAAATCAATTTAATTCATCCTATAAGACAAAGCTTGAGTCATGGCAGTAAATAATTTAATCATAAAAATTAATTCGCGAGTTAATTCGTCAAAATTTAAATCAGATTTGAAAATTGATTTAAGGAATTATGTTTATAAAGGTCTGATCTCAAGTATTTAGGGCCATTATCTTCATGAATTAAATTAACTGTTTCAGAAAATCAACAAAGTTTTTTTTAAATTAAATTTTTCCTTAAACTAATTACTGGTAATTTAATTTTTGACTTTTTTCAAAATTTATAAGTCATTTTCGGTTCCAGATGAAAATTTTTATTTTATATAAGAAAATCTTCAAAAATTTATTAAAAAAATGCTTTATAAAAAAGCAATCATCATAAAAATTATGAAAAATTTGCATTACGGCTTTGCAATTTCAGATTTATTTTGAAAATAAAATTTTCATTAAATAAGCCAAAAGTTCTGTCTGTGGATATGCCATCTAAGCCACTGTCCTCTAATTACCACCTCTATTTTGTTATTGACAAGACGGAAGCCAAATAAATAACTCAACATATTTAGGGGCAAAAAGGATATTCATACGCAGCCGCTTTGGGTATATAGTATATACAAATAAATATTTGTAGTGAGTTATTTTTAAAATAATCCAAGGAAATGTTTTAAAAAGCTAAAAAAAAAACATGGAATCGATAAGGTTTTCAATATATGACCCTATATGATATCATATATTTCCATATATCTGCGAATTTGAAAATTATGGCTGTATATGGTCATATGTATATCAACGGTGGGCAAATCCGGCTTTTGGTCGATTTTACATAGTGTTCCATTTCGTTCCCTGAGTTTATAATTTTAATTCCACTCGTTTCCGTTCCATTCATTTTCATTACATTTCAGTCCATATGTCTAGTTTTTCAATTCCACTAGTTTCCCGTTCCATTCCATTTCGTTTTCAATTTTAGTGTTTCAATCTTACTCGTTCTTTAAGTTGCCAGTCTCTAGCCAAATTTTTTTGAGCGGGCCGTTAAGGTCGGCACGTTTCGTCTTATGAATTCCTTTTTTGCCACTTTCCTGGCTAAAATTTTATAAAGTATCTTATCAGTGAATTTACCCGAAAATGTATAGTCCAAGGAACGCTGATTTAAAATTTCAGATTTCCAGCAAACGGAGTTTTGGCAGATCGTCAAGGAGGAGACTTTCCCATTTATGCCCGTGAATTTTTTAAAAAATAAACCGGCCTAATCGGATGTCTACTACGGAGGATGAACCACATACCAAATTTCCAGTTGCTAGCTCCTGAGGTTTAAGTTGGACAATGTTAAAGTCAGTGGGTGAAAAAATACACCACTTTTAGTACCTTTATATTTTCGACAATATGGGTATTAGAATGTTTGTTTTCTCGAGTACTTTAAATCTACCCTGCGGGAAAAAAAGGGTCAGTTGTGAATCGGGACATGTCCCATGATAGGTGAAAACTGGACCGGTTCCGAAAATACATATCACGAGATAGGTGGAAACTGGACCGGTTCCTAAAGTACCTACCACGTGACCGGTTTAAAAGTCATGACATGTTCTTTTATACCAGTCATGTGACATGTCACAAAGGGCAATTGACCCCCTCCAAGGACAAACCCATTTTAAAGTGACCGATCCCGTGACCGTTCCCTATCACAATGAACCGGTCACGTGACGTATCCTGGGATAGGTCCTTTTCCCGTAGGGTATGTACAAATAAATATAAATTTCGTGAATTCAAACCTGTTTTAATACAAAAATGAAGCAATTTTTGAACCCACAGATTGCGTACACTCAGGAAAAAAAGTTTGTAGAAAAATTTGTAAACGGTTTTCAATTCCACTTTACTATTTTTACACTGAGTATTAGTAAAAAATTTTTTTTTTGCTATTTACATTTTACAAACTACAGAATTTTTATAGAATATTTACAAATTTTTGTTGCTAATTTCAGAAATCATTTTACAAATTTTTGAAAACCGATTTGCTAAAATTAGCAAAAAAATTTACTAATTCTAAAAAAGTGGATATTTGAAGGAAATGATATTTCTAATTAAAACTTACACGTACAAACTCAAATCACCTTAAAATGTTTAAATGTTACATAGATTAAAAAAAGGATCGGAAGTGAAGATACCGACTCATGTCCGAAAATAGGACATCTACTTAAAATAGTACTAAAAAGTGTTTTTAGTTCTAAAAGTCAGCCCTAAAAACAAAGATTTTACCTTAAAAGTAAAAAAAAAATTACTAAAATATTCTCAAAACATAAATTACCAAATTAAAACAAAATGATAAATTCGTTTATGTTTTACAATTTTAAAGTCTTTGATTTTTTTTTAATTTTGTCTAAAATATTTTTTGAAAAAAATAAATTTGAAATTTTGTACTAATTATTAATATTAAGTAAATATTTTTTGCTGATTTTAGCAAACAGATTTTAAATTTCACTTGGCAAAAACTTTACCTAAATTTTGTAGCGGCTACTAACTTTTCTACTAATTCCATTGTACTACTCGTCAGCAGACATGTGTTGCTAAGATTAGCAAAAAATACCGCTGAGCTCAAATTAGCAAAATTTCCCGTAATAACAGCAAAATTTTCAATTTCTATTACAGACTTTTTGGTAAGTGTACCTAAAAATATAGGTGTCAGTTATTGTAACTTTTTGTTCTCTACAACATATCCAAGTTTCATTCAGATCTGGTGGTTGCACCACATAGTAATACCTATTTTTATTTACATCCTAATTATAAATGTAGCGGCAGAATTTGAAACACTCTATAAAATATTTTCACCCAAAATAACAGAAACAAATATTTTTGGTAGATTTTTGGAATCAGATAAGTTGTCCACTTTACCCCACATTACTTTACACTTGGGATAAAAACAAACAAAAATTACTTTTCAGTGGTTGGCATTTTTGAAGAAATTTTATCAAATTCCGAAACATTTTAATTTGTATTACTATATTCTAACCATTTTACACCTTAATTTATTATCATTTATTCCCTCATACCAAACACCTTCGGGTGTAAATTTCAAATGGGTTTATAATACACACTTGATAAGCCTTATTTCCTTATTAAACCATGTCCTATCAAACATTGATGCGTGTCCTTCAACAGTTTGACAAATAAAAAAGTACGTGCTCTTTAGCTAATGTCAGGGCTGATTTAAGCAAAAAAAGTTGTATGTTTCTTAAGAAATTGAATTAGTATTTAATGTTTGATATGTACAATAAGGAAGTATTTATTTTGAAAACTTCGCTGTGGGAAAAAGGGATTAGTTTAAATTATAGCATCTGTTCTATGGCCCGTGCAAACAGAACCGGTCTAAAAGGACCTATATCGAAAACGGTGAAAACAGTAGTGGTTTGAAAGTACCTACCACGTGAATAGAGCAACAGGTCCAATGTGAAAGTGCTAACCGTGTGACATATCCCATAACTGATAAAAAGAACACAGATCTGAAAAACCTACTCCGTAAGTGGTGAAAACAGGACAGATGTAAGTGAAGTATTACAAACCTACTTAAGAAAATGTATATTTTTAATTAATTTATTAAATACATTTATGAAAATATAATACAAATTTAATAATTTGTTTTGTAATCATTGCTGATTTTTTTGTTGTACTTTGAGTTGGGTTTTGTTTGACTTAAAATCATTTGTCATTTTTTATTGTTAAATCGTTTTTATTTATTACAATGGAATTGTATTTAATTTAAATTTTTAATTTACACTAATTTTTTTTTATTCAAAATTTATTTTATCTGGTGTTTTAATGTAATTATCTACATTTCTACATTTTGTTAATTTAAAAACAATTTTTATTTAAATTTACATTTTGTTTCTCAATATTTTGTCACCCTACGGGGAATGAATAGTCAATTAAGCTATCCCGTGTCCGGTCACCCGAGAGCATATTACTTACTATATTGATAGAAAGTACTTTTTTTTGTAGTGCTAGTATTTTTCCCATTTAAATAATTTTTTTTTCAACACATTGACAGGAGTGCACTTTGTGTCAGTTCTGTAATTGGTTATTTTTACGTAAGTCTTGTGACAGGTTCTTTTACGTTAGTCGTGAAATAGGTTATTCAGGGTCAGTCCTGCGATATCGCACAAAGTGTATTTCACCTCCTCCTATGACAAGTCTAATTCATATAAAAGGACCTGCCCGATAGGACTAGACGTGTACTGTGACGAACGTTTCCCACAGGTTTATTAAAGATTTAAGCATTGAAACAATTGAAAGATAAATCGTTTTTTTTTTTTCTTAGAAAAACAGATCTTATATTTTTCAATGAAATTCTAAAAAAGTTAAACATTTTTTAAATGATAAACAATACTCTTAAAATTTAAAATATGTTCTCAAAAATCAATTATATATTTATTTCCTAAATAACTTTGGCAAAGGAAGTGAACTGAAAAATTGTGAAAATTGTGTTTTATAAAATAACCCACATTTTATTCATAAAAATAAGATCATATTGAAAATTTTAAAAGCATATAATGCACATTCAGGGAAAATGATTCAATAATAATGAAACTGTTCACTCACCATTAAAAGTCCGTAAAGTGAACTGAAAATTTTGCTAAAAATTAACTCAATAATTTTAAACATTTGTTACACTTTAAAACTGCTAATTTCTTTTGAAATTGCCTTACGAATTTTATTTTTTTATCAAACATTTTTTATTTTTTTTTTTCAAAAAAATATTTTAGACAAAATTAAAAAAATCAAGTCTTAACAATTAGTAAAAACATAAACGAGTTTAGCATTTTGTTCTAATTTGCTAAATTTTGTTAAAAAAAATATTTTTAGTTAATTTTTTGGATTTTAAGGTCAAATTTTAATTCTTTTAAGGGCTGATTTTTAAAAATAAAAAAGTTATTAGTGCCCTATTTCTGGACATGAGTGGGTTGTGAAAGGTATTTTCACTTCCCATTCTCTTTTCAACCTATGTAACATTTTACAGGTTGGTTGAAAAGTTCCTGCGCTCACCAAGAGATGGCACTGCTAGCTCAAAACTTTTTTTTCTCAAGTTGGTATAACTGTCGTCTTGAGAACACATGCAAAGTTGCAAGTCATTCTGTCAATTCTTTCTTGGTTTACAAGCCATTTGAAGTTGACGTGTCATTGATTTTTTTTTATGGAAAAAATTTAATATCCTGCAGACATTAGATTCTTTGTTTTGAAGGGTTTAAAAGCAAAGAAAATTTATAAACAATTGTTAGAAGTGTATAAGGAGTCCTCACCTTCAAAACGCACCGTTGAATTTTGGGCTGGTGAATTTAAACGTGGTCGTACCAGCCCTGAAGACGATCCACGCAAAGGACGACCAAAAACTGCAACCACAGCAGAAATCATTGAGCAGGTACATAATATGGTTAGTGAAGATCCAAGTTTGACTAAGCGTGAAATTGCTAATGCCATAGGCATCTCAGACGAACGAGTACTCCATATTTTACATGAAGAATTACGTATGAAAAAACTGTTTGGAAAGTTAGTGCCGCACACATTAACAATTCAACAAAAACTGGATCGAAAACAAATTTTTCAGCGTAATTTGGAGCGTTTTAAGCCGAATAAAACCGACTTCTTGTGTCGTTTTATAACTATGGAGGAGACTTGGATCTACCACCATGATCCTAAATTCAAACAAGAACGTTTAAGTGGACTGAAGCTGGTTGTTCAGCTCCAAAGCAGGTGAAGTCACAACGATCAGCAAAGAAGGTTATGTCATCAGTTTTTTGGGATGCAAAAGGAATTTTGTTGATTGATTATCTTCAGAAAGGTAAAACAATCAACTATGAATATTATTGCAGCCTTTTGGATCAACTGGATGAAAAAATTCGTGAGAAAGGAACTGGTTTAAAGAAGAAAAAAATAATTTTTCATCAAGACAATGCACCTGCTCACAAAAGTGTTTTGACGATGGCTAAATTCAAAGAATTAAAGTACGAATTGCTTGAACATCCACCGTATTCCTCAGATTTGGCTCCCAGTCACTACTATCTCTTCAGAAATCTCAAACAATTTCTTCGTGGAAAGCATTTTTCGTCGAATGAAGAGGCCATAGCAGCCGTAGACGGTTATTTTGCAGAGCTGGGATAAAATGATTGGAAGATCATTGAAACAAGTGTATTGAGCTTCTAGGAGATTATATTGAATAAAAAAATATATTTCGTAACAAAAACAGTATTCTTTCATTTCGAGCGCAGGAACTTTTCAACCAACCTGTAATGCAATTTAAGTTAGTATGTATAAGTTTTAATTATTAGAAATAACATTTCCTTCAATATCGAAACTTTGTAAAATGATTTCTGAAGTTAGCAAAAAAATTGTAAATATTCTGTGAAAGTTGTGTAATTTGTAAACTGTAAATAGCAATAATAGTAAATAATAATTTTTACTAAAATTCAATACAAAAATAGTAAAGTGGGATTAAAAACCATTTACAAATTTTTCTTCTAACTTTTTTTTCTGAGTGATTCATAAATAGCTTAGCACCAATTCTTCATCACATTAATAGAAAAAAGTCTGTCAAATTATTGCTAAAATTACTAAATATTAGTTCAAAAGAATTCTGCCGAAAAACTGCTAAAATTAGCAGATTATTTGCAAAACAAATAATAATAAATATACAATATTTTTGTGAATTTTTAGTTAATTAAAAATAACAATTTTTCATGCTAAAATCTAAGAAAAAATTACTGTATATTAGTAGATTAAAAGAAATAAAAATTCTCAGTTTTTTTAAATTTGTTTAATGCGTATATAAATAAATCTACCCCACGGAAAGGAGCAGTCTTTTTAAACAGAATAGACATTTAACTAAAATTTTGTAGATATTACGGATTTCTATGCTGCTTTTGATTTACTAATATTCAGCAATTTTTTTTTTAGATTTTAGCAGGTTAAATAGTCATTTTCAATTAACTAAGATTTAACACAATTCTAACTAAAATTTTGTACTTTTAACAGTTTCATTTTTGCTGTTCTTATCGTACTGATATTTATTAAGAAAAAATTTGCTAATTTCAGAAAACCTTTTTTAGCTTATTTTTTGAAGATTTTTTTTAGCTATTTTTACACACTTATTTTTTTGAGTGCATGTCTAAAGAAGTTTCCATATAAAGGGTGGTTAAATTTTAAGGGCATATGTTGATTTTGAGTGAAACACAAATTATTTAGGAAATTATTGTCATTTCTTTTTATTTTGATAATATAATACACTTAAAAAAGTTTGTAAGTTAAAATAACTGAACATATCATTTAAAAGAAAAAATATTTCATTTAAAGACCGGTCTACTTAATTTTCATTTAAATTAAATGCCATTTGTTATTTATTTTTAAATGTTGATTAATCAACTGACACATCCGTAAGAAACAACTGATATAATCAGTTAAAATAAATGTCAAAATTTTACCCAGCAATCCTTAAAAAATAAATGTTTTTTTCATTTATTTGAAATTATTTCCGTTTTTGTATTTTTTGTTTTTTTTTTTATATACTCGTACAATACAAAATGTATGTATGCATATGAAGCTATAAACACTTTTTGTGTGAATGTATTTGTATATGTATGTGTGTTTATGAAGTTCTTGTAAATTGTATTGAAAAATTTTGTATATATACAACCAATTTTAATAAAAAAAACAAATTGAAATTTTTTGAATATTTTTTTTTGAAACAGACAACAAACAAAATTTAAATTTGTAATAACTGTTACGGACACAAATAAACCACAAGTTTCCGTTTTGTTGGTAAATTTTTATTAAATTTCAAACAAATGAAAAAAAAATGAAACTGAAAAAAATCGGTAAATGATAGTAAATTATTTCGAATAAATGTATAAAAAAGTTAATATAGATATTTCTTTGAAAAATAAATGTATCTTCCTTTATTTTTAAATGGAACGGAAAACTTTTTTATTAAACTACAAACAGTTAACTACATAATATTCTGAGTGTATGGTTCAATTATGTATGAGAGAAAATATCGGCCAAATGGCCGCCGCGACCTCGACGGCACACCTCCATCCGATTGTCGTTGACGCTGAGGCATAATTGAGGTTCTACGCCGTTAATGTGCCGAACTATCTCACCTCTAGCTCTTGAATTGTTGCTGGCTTATCGACGTACACCTTTTCTTTCAAATAACCCAAAAGAAAGAAGTCCGTTATGATCTCGCGATAGCGAACACCGACGACAAGTCGAGGTTGACGGCTATTCTGTCACACTATCGCGAACAATGTGCACAATTTTCCCAATTGTGGACACATTTGGTCGATTATGCTGACAAAAAAAAACAAGAAGTGCACGAAATGCATTTTGATTTGAAAGCCCATTTTCATAATAAGCCTGAATAACTTTAACGCGTTGCTCGATTGTGTATCTTTCCATTGTTCAAATTGAGTTAGTCTGAAATTGAAAAATGTCAAATGGAATGCAGAAAAAAAAACTTGAAGTTTAGGTATGGTTTACATTCAACATCGGCCCTTAAAATTTAACCACCCTTTATATGATATGATAAAGTGTTTTATATAAGTTTATGACAAATATTTTATAAATCTTTATTACTTTATTAAAAAAAATTAATTTATTTATTTCGGTTGCAAAAAACTGCTGTATGTAATTCTCATTAAGTTTGCATTTTTATTAAAACCAAAAAAAATTAAAAAAAAATAAAATTAATAAAACTTCTTAATGACTTAAATTAAACTTTTTTATAAATATTGGTTAGAACTATTTCATAAATATGAATAAATTTATTCATACCCAGCAAAAATGAAGCTGCCAAAGAAGCAATAAAAGCATCACTACTATGTCAAAGGCATCACTTCTTTTCTAATGGTTTCATCGATGAATTTAACATTAGCGTGTCATAGGATAGAAGTATTCAAATGTAGCTACTACCATTACTCATAGTTTACTCTAAGGAAGCAATGATAATACAATGATTAGATATTCTGATGCATGAGTGGAAAATGTTCATATACTTTGTGGTATTTAAGCTTTGATGAAAATTTAATTCATAAGAATGCAGAAAAATATATTAAAAGAAGCGAAATTTATGCATTGATTAACGAATACTTTTTATTAAAACAAATAAATAATTCTGCATTAGTGAAAAAGCATTTTTGTAACATTTTTCAAATTTTAAAATATTTTTGGATAATTTAAAAACTGGCTGTACAATTTTGAAACACTTTTAGACAATTTTAAAATATTTTTGAACAATTTTAAATAATTTTTGCACTATTTTAAAACATTTTTGGACAATTTAAAATAATTTTTACACAATTTTAAAATTATTTTGGTAAATCCTAAATTAAAACTGGAAATGATGTAGTGTTAAAAAAAGTACATAATGCAAAAATTCACAGATTGCGTCGTCATAAATATTTAAGGCTGAAAAAATGCAAATAACAGGCCAGCTAGATCCAATTAAAGGTCAAAAAAATCTGTTTTTCTTGATTTTTCAAAACTTTTATAAAAATTGCAAAACTGCATAAATTATAACCCTCATGAAATTTTAAACTAAAATATAAAAAATGATTTATTAAAAAAATTAAAAACGTTCATCAGAACTATTTTCTCAATTTGAATAAATGCTTTAGATTCCAAAAAAATATACGATATACTAGTTATAGAAGTAATGAAGAGTGATATTTTAATATATGCATTTGAAATATGAACACATGAATTCTTTTGGAAGTGCCTAAGAATAACACCAAAAAATCATAAAAGAATGTCAACTGAAGTTTTGGAAGCAATGAAAGAAGTTATAGTCACAGAATGACTACCATTTTTTTGCTGGGTATATAAATGTGAAAGAAAGAAACTTTGTATCACTTTTTTTTACATATATGATGAAACTTTTCCCTGAGTGTACTCACATAAGTGCCACATTAATATTACAACAATATGTTATAGTTAAAGTATGTATTTGTATGTTGTCATCATTTATCAAGCGGAAAAACAAACACTTGTTTCAGTTGGTTACCTACACTTTTGACATAATGAATTTTTGCACATGCAAACACTTGAAAAACAAAAACATGAAATTTAATATAAAAAATTTATAAAAATTAAAGAATTTTGTATTGCGTGTAAAGAATATAGCGTGATGAGGTTTTGAAATAAATGTTCTGAATAGAAACATGCATTAAGTTGCACACTAGGAAGACGGTGAAGAAGAAGAAGAAGGTGGGGCGTGAAAATTGTTAAACATAATAATTGATGTTAACTACACGATTAACTAAGACAAGGTTTTTTTTTTTTAAACGATATCATACAATTATGCGATAAACTAATGAATATTAATATAATTTTGAGTGGCATTAAGGTTACTATTATTATTATTATTAATTATTAATAATTTTCACTTTTAGTTTAATAATAATTTTTTTTTTCAAATTTCTCTTTTATTACAGTTTTGGATTATAACTTTAAAGACTGACTACAATATAACCACCATTTAAATGTGTTTCTAAAAAGGATTATATATTTAATAACTTACTCAGAAAAAAGGATCAAAATATTTACACTAACATCATGTTTTTGCCGGTAAAATCCAATCTGTAAGTATAAATAAAATTTAATTTTCAAAAGATATAAACAAAATTTAAATAACTTTACACATAGAAAATATAAAAATATTTTCACCCCTTTTTGAAAACATAATTATTTATACTTTATTTTTATCCCGTTTTATCTCGAAATTTTGTAGTATGATAGTAAAGTTTCCCTTATTTTATATTCTTTATGTCAATTAGGGGTTGGTTACTACAAATGTTGTGTTGTGGTTTACACTCTTGTTGTTAACATTATTTCTTAAGTACAAACAACAGTTTTGATGGCAAACACATTTATTCACTTATTTGCTTTTAGAGCCTTGAAAGTATTTATTCAATAATATTAATTTTATTCTTAATTTCTTTCAAAAAAAGTAAAGAAATTTGAAATTATTAAGAGCTTTAGACATTGTAATATTCTCCGCAAAGCAATCTTCAGTAGAATTTATTAGTTTGTTTAGTTAATGACTATACTGATTTGTATATCGAGGTTTTATATTAAATACTAGACCGGTTAACCGTACAATCTATACGGCCAGACCGAAAGACCGACTAGAACCAGAATCCAAAAAAGTCTGTAATGGCAACTGAAAATTTTGCTGTTATTACGGGAAATTTTGCTTATTTGAACCCAGCGGAATTTTTTGCTAATCTTAGCAACACATGTCTGCTGACGTGTAGTACAATGTAATTAGTAGAAAATATTAGTAGCCGATACAAAATTTTAGTAAGCTTTTTGTAAAGTGGAATTTAAAATCTGTTTACTAAAATCAGCAAAATATTACAAATATTAGTACAATCAAATTAGTATAAAAAATTAGTAAACATTTTAGTTAATTGCTGTAAACTCAATGAATTGTAAAATATAACAAAATTTTACTTTATCAAATATAAAAATTTAAATGCACAAATTAACTCAACTATTTTTAGATACACTTGTTACACTTCAAAGCGGCATAATTTCTTTGAAATTGCCTCTCGAATTGGAATATACAAATTTATATTTTTTTTATCAAACATTTTTTTTATTTTATTTATTTTTTTTCGAAAAATATTTTAGACAGAATAAAAAAAAAGTTCAAAGGCTTAAAAAATAGTAAAAACATCAACGAATTTATCATTTTGTTTTGAAAAATATTTTTAGTAAATTTTTTGGGTTTTATAGTCGAATTTTAATTGTGTAAAGGTCTGATTTTTAGAACTTAAAAAGTTATTAGTGTTTTTTAAAGTGGATGTCCTGTTTTTGGACATGAGTCGATTGTAAAAAGTATCTTCACTTCCGATCCCTATTTCAACCTATGTAACATTTTAAGGCAATTTAAGTTTGTATGTAAAAGTTTTAATTATTAGAAATAACATTTTTTCAAAATCCACTTTTTTAAAATTAGTATTTTTTTTTTTGCTAATTTTAGCCAATGGGTTTTCAAAAATTTTTAAGATGATTTCTGAAGTTAGCAATAAAAATTTGTAAATATTCTGTAATTCGTAAAATGTAAATAGCAAAAAAAAAAATACTAAATAACATTTTTTTAATAGAAATCAGTACAAAAATAGTAAAGTGGGATTGAAAACCGTTTACAAATTTTTCTCCTAACTTTATTTTCTGAGTGTAAAAAAAACGTAGAATATTTTTTTCCAAAAAATACTAAATTTTAATAAATACAAAAAAACTACTATAAGTTGAATTTTCAAATGAAAATGTCATGGTCTTTTTCGGGTAGTAATACGCGTTTTACACCACCGAAGCTACAAATGGGTAAAAACTTTACAAAAACAATGTAAACATACTACATTCGACCAAGAATTGAAGACATCTGTTCTAGTCCAGAACCAAAATGCTCCTAAAATATCCAAAGTGCTGCAATTTTTCATATAACATATTTAGGTAGTAGTTCTGAATTTTCTTACCTTAGCTCTAAATGGATTAAAACTTGTTTGAATTTCTGTCTAGACGACTTCTGCAAAGTTTTAACCCAGAATATATGAAAAATGCATCATTTTCAGAATTTTCGGAACATTTTTGTTCCACGACCTGCAAAAATGTGTATAGTTCTTAGTTGAATTTGTGTCCAGAAAACTTCTGGTAAAATTTTTAATCCATTTGAAGTTTTATAAACTTATATTCAATACTTTTTAAGCAATTGTATAAAATTTCTGGAAAAATCTATTTTTGATGGGAAAACTATTCACTATTCACAGAAAACAAAATCAATTTAACTACTTTTTTAATATTTGTTATTTCTCTATTAATCATAAGCTTTGAATGCAATACCCTCTATCAACCATATTAAGGTTATTGACTTATTAAAAATGTATTATTTCTAAATATATTAACCGTAACTGTTTCCTACAAATGTTTATACTCGTACAACTGTACTTAACATATCAAGGTCATTTAAATGCTTGTTTATTAGTGTGTCCCGTAAAATATATTTTCGGCATTAATCAATGGATTTTGACGCTTAGATTACAAAAAACATAAGGAAAAATTATTGCAGAGTATTTAGATTATTTTTACAGAAAAGTTCATGAAAATAAATTCATTTAATAATTTAAAATTTTCATTAAAATTTGTTTTCATTAAAATGTGTTTTTGATAGCAAACTACTCAGCTAAAAAGCTGTCATTTGAAATACAAAAACTTTTGAATCTAAAATCCAATTCCTTCATTAAATAGCTGTCAAATAATAAAAATTTATTTAAATCAGTTTTTTTTCTTCGTAAATGTAATTAACTGATGTACAATAAAATTTCATTGTAATGTAAGTTATTGTAACAAAAAAATTATACTAACAGGATAAAATGTTTCAGGATACTAAAACCTGTTATTCCACCAGAATATCATTACTTTTATGATAATTTAGTTCAGCTGAAGCCAAAGTAATAGTAAGATATGTACCAATGTCCAATTGAAAATATCTTATTTATATTTCAATGTTTTGCTATTTACGTTGAAATGTTGAAAATTTAACATCTGCTTGCTTTCGTAAGCGATCTTAAGTAGAATTTCAACATAATTGTTTGTACATGAAAATTTCCCCAGCTTGCCAACAGATATCGAACCACCACAACTCTGTTAACCAACAATAGAAGTTAACCAACAGAATATTTACGGTTACTGTTGTATTGCATTTTAAAGTTTTAATTGTAAAATTAAATTTAACAAAATTTCCATAAATATTGTGAAACTTTTGAAAAATATAAAAGAAATTTTACTTTTAATACAAATAATGCTTAACTTTTTAAAACTTTTACTAAACCCCATTCACATTTTGACTTAATTACTTCTTACAAAATTTAATTCATTCTT
Organism: Eustalomyia histrio; assembly: GCA_949748255.1. NCBI lineage: Eukaryota > Metazoa > Arthropoda > Insecta > Diptera > Anthomyiidae > Eustalomyia > Eustalomyia histrio. The sequence goes on from OX456527.1 coordinate 16,580,247, forward strand.
TAAAGTTTCTGCTTTATTTTAACCCTCAACATTGTTATTACCCATTTTAACCAAACCAATCTTTAGACTATTTGTCCGTCATTTTGGCGCCATTTTTGGGGTATCATCATTAATTGAAATTAAAAACCAACTCTAAGAACGTCATTACTGCAATCATTTCTACAAACATTAATGCTCAGATTTTTATTACCAAATCACTTTAGGGGTTAAGGTTTGGGGGTGAATATAGATTTGAAGTTTGATGGTTCGTCAGTAGTTGAAATATGCTTACAACAACAATGTATGCAATTTGGGTTAGTTGGGAAAATGAATAAAAAAAAAATACTGAATTGAGGTTAATTGAGACATAAAAAACGTCATAATATTACAAATAATTTAAGAGCTAAACTATTTGAAATGAAAAAGTCATAGTGGGGATTTAAGGATAAATTGAGCAAACAGGAAATTAAAAAAAAACATTCAAAATTGTTGACAAAGAGAATGAAAACAAAATATTTTAAAATATATAAAAATGCTGTACAAAATTCTACGATGCATATAAGAAATTTGAAATTCAAGGTCTATTTTCATTAGACATTTGTTTTTTTTTTATTTCAATAAATTTATAACCGAGCCCATGAGGCTATATAAATAACATTTTCTATAGAAAGTTTTAAGATTTACGTTATACACCCATTAGTTAAAAAAAATTAGAAAGCGCTACTAAATTTTAGTAAATTGCTGCAAACTGCAATTTAAAATCGATTTGATAAAATCAGCAAATTTTTTTTGTCGAGCAACATTTTTTTATTTTATTTTTTAATATTTTAGACAAAAAAAAATATTTAAAAAATAAATGAATTTATCATTTTGTTTTAATTTGGTAATTTTCGTATTGAAAAATATTTTTAGAGTCAATTTTTGGATTTTAGTGTCGGTCCAGAATAAGAATAAGTGACATGCAAAGATTGTTTCTATGAGAGAAAACTCGTTTGTGACTGCACAAACTGTCATTTTAATTTAGGTGTAAAGGTACCGTAGAGATTCATTACTCTCCAGTATCTACTCGGTTTTTGTAAAATGATTTCTAAAATTAGCAACTAAAATTTGTAAATATTCAGTAAAAATTCTATAATTTGTAAAATTTAAATGGACAAAAAATTTACTAAATAATAATTTTTTACTTAAAATCAGTACAAAAATAGTAATTGGAAAAAAAGACCTTGCCAAATAATGTGTTTTAGAACAATCCGCAGCTGGTTGAAATTTGCCTTCTAAGCTCATTATTTTAACATAGAGATATGACATGGATATGGAGGTAGCTAGTTACCTACACTTAGAACAAAAATTTAGTAGAAAAATTTGTAAACAGCTTTCAATTCCACTTTACTATTTTTGTACTGATTTTTAGTAAAAAAAATATTATTTAGCAAACCTTTTTGCTATTTATATTTTACAAATTACAGATTTTTTACAGAATATTTACAAATTTTTGTTGGTAATTTCGGAAATCATTTTACAAATTTTTGACAACCGATTTGCTAAAATTAGCAAAAAAAAATTACTAATTTTAAATAAGTAGATATTGAAGGAAATGTTATTTCTAATAATTAAAACTTTTACATACAAACTTAAATTGCCCTAAAATGTTACATAGGTTTAAAAAAGGAATCGTAAGTGAAGATACCGACTCATGTTTAAAATTTTTCTACTTTTTAGTGCACTAAAAAGTTTTTTTAGTTCTAAAAATCAGTCCAAAAAACAATTAAAATTTGACCTTAAAGGTAAAAAAAAAATTGACTAAAATTGACAGAAATTACCAAATTAAAACAAAATGAAAAATTCGTATATGTTTTAACAATTTTTAAGATTGTTAAGCCTTTGATTTTTTTTTTTTCAATTTTGTATAAAATATTTTTGGAAAAATATATTCAAAATTTTTGATGCTCGATAAAAAAAATAATTAAAAATTTTGTACTAATATAAATAATATTTAGTATTTTTTTTTTGCTGATTTTAGCAAACAGATTTTAAATTCCACTTTACAAAAAGTCTACTAAAATTTAGTGTGTGTTGCTAAGATTAGCAAAAAATACCGCTGGGCTCAAATTAGCAGAATTTCCCGTAATAACAGCAAAATTTTCAATTGCCATTACAGACTTTATTTGGTGAGTGTACAACCTTACGACCCAGCAAAATAAGAGCTGAGGAAGAAGTAGTTAAACTCTACATCTACTGAACACGAAGTTGTGAAAATTTCGGTGAATCATTAATGATTTTAACATTGGCGTGCCATTGGGAGGAAGTAGTTTGTTTCGGTGGTATGAAAAATCGATGAGCAGATGGACTTTTTCATTAGTTTACGGAAGTTGTTAAATAAAGGGACTACAAAATAAATATAGGGAGTGGCTTTTTTTCAAGTTACAAATGTGATTTTGAACACGCCAGGAATTATTATTCCGACCACGACAAAGTAGACATCACTGTTATGCAAAATATTTTTTTAATAAGGCATTAAATGACTGGCGGAATTAACCATTTATGGACCAACTATATGATTTTTTTTTTTACTAGTAGGGGTCAATATCAACATTTTGGAAGTTGTTTAAAATGACTTCTTACAAATCGAAAAATTTGCACTATTAACTTCTTTGGATGTTCTGAAAAAGAGATTCGTAAAGAATAACATCCATTTTATTTTGCTGGGGAGTAGTTAGTAAAACAACTAGTTAATGGTAAGGTTAAAATAACTAGTTATAGGTAACGCCAAAATAACTGGTTGCAATTCATATAATAAAAACCAGTGGCTTAAAGGTAGTAAATAACTGGTTGCTTATAAAGGGCATTATTATACGTTACATAATGCATTATCAACAGGTATTGAAGGACTGGCTACAAATAATGAGTTCATAAGTCATTACAGAACTGATATCAAGGAAGGAAATGAATAATACCAATTTAATTTCAGAAAGTACCAACTATTTTTAGAAACTATTAATTTTTTTAGATATTAAGAATTTTATTTCAGAAATTAATATAATAATATATAAAATTAAATTAATAAATGTGAAATTTAATTGATAGCATCTGAAATGAAATTAAAAACTTCTGAAATTAACTGATGAATCTGAAATTAAATTGAAAATTTCTTTAATTGTTATTTTCTAAAACAAAATTGATAATTTCTGCAAACTATTAATAATTTCTGATATTTAATTGGAAATGGTGTATAAAGAAATAATATATTATATAGTTTTTTTTATTAAACTTAATTTAGTAACTCATTATTTTCACTTTAGAAGTAATGCAGTGGGCAGGGGTAGGTCATTATTGGTTATGCAAAAAGTAATGAGCTGCTATTACTAAATTTTTCCTGGAATACCGTTTACAAATTTTTTTACTAACTTTTTTTCTGAGTGTACTTAGAACTCTGGAGTTTATCCATTTACGCAAAAAAGTATGTCAACTTCTACATGATAGATGTTTGAATAACGTATTTGGAATGAAATATGAACTGATTTCCTACCTACAATTCACACACCAAAAAAGTCTTTAATGGCAACTGAAAATTTTGCTATTATTACGGGAAAATTTGCTAATTTTAGCCCAGCGGTATTTTTTGCTAATCTTAGCAACACATGTCTGCTGACGTGTAGTACAATGAAATTTGTAGAACAAATTAGTGGACGCTACTAAATTTTTTTTTTGTAAAGTAGAATTTAAAATCGGTTTGCTTAAATCAGCAAAAAAAATTAACTAAAAGTCATTAATATTAGTACAATCAAATTAGTATTAAAAATTTAGTAAGCGCTACAAAATTTTAGTAAATTGCTGTTAACTTAATGAGTTTTAAAATATAGCAAAATTTTAATTTATAAAAAAATGTAATTAAAATGCACAAATTAACTCAATTAATTTTTGATACACTTGTTACACTTTAAAGCTGCTCATTTCTTTTGAAATTGCCTTGCGAATTTATTTTTATTTATTTTTTTCAAAAAATATTTTAGACAAAATTAAAAAAAAAATCAAAGGCTTAAAAAATAGTAAAAACATAAACGAATGTAACATTTTGTTTGAATTTGGTAATTTCTGTTTTGAAAAATATTTTTAGTAAATTTTTGGATTTTGATTTTTAGAACTTTTTAGTGCTATTTTAAGTGGACGTCCTATTTTTGGACATGAGTCGATTGTGAAAAGTATCTTCATTTTCGAACCCTTTTTTCAACTTAACCCTTTAACCACTGGAGTCGAAGTACGAGGTTTTTTGTTATGAAATTTTGGTTCTAGTATCACGAATGCGAAGTCCATTTGTCAAAAAAAATTTAAAATGAAAGCGCCAGGTGGAAAAAATGGAAGACAACCTGAAGACAAAAAGCTCGATTTAAACAAAAATATTTGTTTCACAAATCAAACACGCAACAAAGCTACTTTCCAAAAAAAAATTCGAGTCGATTGAGCTGTTGGAAAGTATGTTTTTTTTTAGTTCTAATTTTGCACCAAAATCATAAATAATTTTCGTATCTGTTTTGACAAAAATCTTGACAGAAATGGGTGTATCTATCAAACTATTCAACTGAGCGTGTTCAAACCGGCACTGTTCGAAAGGTAAATTCAAACAGATAAAAATGTCGTTGGCGATTATTGTACCAAAAATATTTCTTTGGATATAATTGGACTTTAGTGATGACCTTCTGTAGACGGTCTTAGTGGTTAAGGGTTAAGTTTGTAAATATAAGTTTTAATTATTCGAAATAAAATTTCCTTCAACATCCACTTTTTTAAAAATAATAAATTTTTTTGCTAATTTTAGCAAATCGGTTTTCAAAAATTTGTAAAATGAGTTCTGAAATTAGCAACAAAAATTTGAAAATATTCTGTAAAAATTCTGTAATTTGTAAAATGTAAATAGCAAAAAAATTTACTAAATAATAATTTTTTAACTAAAAATCATTAAAAAAATTAGTAATTCTTAAACGGTTTTACAAATTTTCCTGCTAACTGCTAACAAACTAAAATATGACAAAATTAAGGATATAATTCCTGAAATTATTTGACTAAGGCTTAGTTATCTAAAATTATGCTCAATTTAACACTATACAGAGATTTTTTTTGCAGTTTTTGAAAATTTTACATTAAATTAAAAAAAAAAAGGTTCCACTGAAAACCTTTTTTCAACGATACCACACTACATATGATTTCGCAAAAATTCCCATTTGTTAACTTCTTTTTTAAGACCCCTTTTGCCGGCTATTGAGCAGAGACAGGTCAATTTTAGATTTTTATTTTCTATCATGAAATTTGCAGTGTTTAGGATGGGGTACTTTCTCCTTATAGAAAAATTTGTTTTAAAATACCTTCATACTGAAAGTATTTTTGATTTTTTTTTTCAAGTTTGGAATTTGAAAGTCGAAAACTTTTAAAATAAAAAACGTAAAATATGTATGAAGGTATTATAATTTAGATTCTGATTTATACAATTTTCAAACACATTAGAAATTGTTTTAAATAATTCCTAAAATATTATATTTCAGTTCCACCGATAATACTGCCAATAGTGAAGATGTCACTACCACCAGCAACAATTCAACACAAACACCCAGTGATCTTAGCCCACCGGGACCAAATGAAGAAATATTACCACAGGCCCACCATCAAAATCCAGGACATTGTGTGGCATCATTTGCAGCCATAAATCAAATGCGTACAAATTCGCAGGTATATTAAAAAATTTCAAAAATTTTAATAATCAATAAACTAAATTTAGAACAATCATTTCAAAGTTCACTAAACATTTTATAGAATCCTTAAATAAATTGTTTTATAAAAAAAAGTATTTTAATCTTCAGCAAAGTGGTTTATAAAAATAACACTTCATCATTAAGTTTGAGACGTGTTAGACATAGTGACGCATGGGTAACATTTTTTTTACATGAACCTCTATATAGAATTAAATTTCTACAAGCAAGTCACATACAAATAATGTTGATGGTAAAAATATCATGTTGGGTTTATTGACTTGTTTTCACACTTTTTTTCTGCATTGAACCCCAGTCATGTCTGCATGCATGCATGTATGATGATATAGCAATAGATGATACTTTTTATAAAATATTTATTTTTTTTTTTTCATTTTGTATTTTTAAGCACCTACTATAGAGAAATGGTAGTAGGAAGTAGTACCTCCTAGTTAGTAGTGGTAGTATGTAGTATAGGAGAAACACAAGTGCCAAAGACAAAAAACATAATCCCATTAGAATAAATATGTATAAAGGTAGATGGATGATAAGAAGAAGGAATCATACATGCTCTGCAGATGGTTGTAAAAAGTATTTATAAATTATGTACAATAGGAAGGCACTTATATATATTTTAAAAATTTTCTAATTCACGAAAGTCGATATACAGGGTGTCCGCCGGGAAGGTATACTACTTTATTTTGCCGCCATTTTGGTAAACATTAGTTTTGACAGTTCATATTTGGCAGTCGTGAAGTAGACACGTGGCAAATTTATTATTGAAAAATATTCGATAAACCAACGTGTTTTAATCGTTAAAATATTTTATCAAAATCAATCATCGATTACACTCAGAAAAAAAAGTTAGTAGAAAAATTTGTAAACGGTTTTCAATCCCACTTTACTATTTTTGTACTGATTTTTAGTAAAAAAAATTATTATTTAGCAAATCTTTTTGCTATTTACATTTTACAAATTACAGAATTTTTACAGAATATCTAAAAATTTTCGTTGCTAATTTCAGAAATCATTTTACAAATTTTTGAAAACCGATTTGCTAAAATTAGCAAAAAAAATTACTAATTTTAAAAAAGTCGATATTGAAAGAAATGTTATTTCTAATAATTTAAACTTATACATACAAGCTTAAATTGCCCTAAAATGTTACATAGGATTAAAAAAGGGATCGGAAGTGAAGATACCGACTCATGTCTAAAAAGTGGACATCCACTTAAAATTGCACTAAAAAGGGTTTTTTAGTTCTAAAAATCAGCCCCAAAAACAATTAAATTTTACCTTAAAAGTAACAAAAAAAAAATTGACTAAAATATTTTTCAAAACAGAAATTACCAAATTAAAACAAAATGATAAATTCGTTTATGTTTTAACAATTTTTAAGATTTTTAAGCCTTTGATTTTTTTTTTCATTTTGTATAAAACACCTTTTAAAAAATATAATAAAAATTTTTTATGCTCGATAAAAAAAATAAATCTAAAACTTTATACTAATATTAATAGTATTTAGTCATTTTTTTTTTTGCTGATTTTAGCAAACAGATTTTAAATTCCACTTTACAAAAAGTCTACTAATATTTAGTAGCGGCTACTAATTTTTCTACTAATTTCATTGTACTATACGTCAGCAGACATGTGTTGCTAAGATTAGCAAAAAATACCGCTGGGCTCAAATTAGCAGAATTTCCCGTAATAACAGCAAACTTTTCAGTTGCCATTACAGACTTTTTTTGGTGAGTGTACTGTGACGATGAGAAAGTTACGTGAAATTTTTGGGAGAAACAACGTGCCAACAGAACGCACTATTTATCGTGTAGTGAATGATTTCGAAGAAACAGGGTCTGTAGGTGATAGGCCTAAGCATGGACCACAACGTACTGCAAGATTGGCTGAAAAGATTACTGCAGCTCAAGAAAGTGTTAAAAACAATCCATCAACCTCAATTCGATGCCATGCCAGGAGCTTGGTCTTCAAAGAACAACTTTGGCCACAATTTTGCACAAGGATTTGCATTTGTTTCCATTTAAGATTCAGTTGACACAAGAGCTTCTTCCACAAGACCATTTACGCCGCCGTACATATGCCAAAAGGATCTTACAGCTCGCCCATGACAACATAGATTTTCATTAAAAAATCATAATGAGGGACGAGGCACATTTTCATTTGAATGGATATGTGAATAAACAAAATAGTCGGTTCTGGGGAATGTAAAACCCTCAAATTATTCATCAGTCACCTTTGCATCCAATAAAAGTGACAGTCTGGTGTGCAATTTGGTCAGGAGGAATCATTGGACCTTACTTCTTTGAAAATGAAAACGGCGTAACGGTAACTGTGAATGGGGAGCAATATCGTGATATGATTGAACACTTTTTAATGCCACAACTGCATGCTTTGGGCTTGATTAACATGTGGTATCAACAAGACCGTGCCACATCGCATACAGCCAGGATTACAATGGAATTACTGCGAGACCTATTTTCACAACAAGTTATTTCAAGAAATGGTGATGTTGATTGGCCTCCACGGTCGTCTGATTTGACTGCTCCGGACTTCTTTTTGTGGGGATATCTGAAAAGCAAGGTTTATGCAAACAAACCAGAAACACTTGAGCAACTCAAACAAAATATTCGTGATTAATAAAATACTGCGTGAAATGTGTGAGAATGTAATGAAAAAAGTGCTCAAAAGGGCTCGCATTTGTGAGGCTAACAGAGGCGGACATTTATCAAATATTGTTTTCCATACATTAAATAAAACATTTATCAATATAAGATCCATTCTCTTTCATTTAATCAAAAATTATAAACAAACAAAGTAGTATACCTTCCCGGCGGACACCCTGTACTTCTAGAGGATGATAAGACATTATCCAAATTTCTGGTTTGAGATTATTATCAAAAAATTTTCAAATATAACCAGAGCCATGATATGAATCAATATTTCCGTGAATGCGCGTCTTTGGTAGCTTGTGTTATTTGGTTGAAACGTAAACAACAGCACTAAATATTGCCTCAAACATGTCGATTTTCGAACCATATAATTATTTTTGCGGCGAGTTATTCTTCATCACTTTGATATAAAGAAATTTGCGTCCAAGGGTCATCGAATCTTAGTGGAAGTTTACAATCACGGAGCTGTTTTTTTTAAGGGAAGCAACACTCAGGAAATCCCTCCTACTAATTAATGTATTGCTTTTTTTTTGAAAGGGAATACACACAGAGAAAAAACATGGTTGCAACATGATCACTGCTACTATATCATGCTTGTTGCATTCGGTTATGGTTGTCACAATCAAGTTATTGGTTTATACATACATAGGTTCTAACCATCAATATGGTCGCTATGATCATTATTATAGTAATTATTTTCTTATTTCATTATTACCACCTTTCTATTTAACAACATAATTGGCTGTAACCATATTGTGTTAATAAAAACTCTAAACTATGAAAAGAATGATAATTATGGAACTATAAAATGCTGAAAACAATCAATGAATAATTAGAAATCAAATAAAACATGGCTTTGACATTTACAGTCATAATACTGTCTTGTTTTCATAAAAAAAAAATTGTATCAGTGGAGTCACCCATGTAAAAATATATGATAATTTTCACCTGGGCGGTTTTATTTTCGAAAATGCCTTATTATAATTTACACTAATCAATTCATTGTCAAAAAGATTCTATATAAAGATTTTATATTTTTCAATAATAATTTTATTTTGTTTTTAACAGGTTATTAATTAATTTCTTATAAAAAAATTAGTTCCATGTGGAAAAAGTACTCGGAATATAAAAAAAAATAATTTTTTACAAAATAAAGTCTGGGTTCTACCAGGAGTTGTTTTCTACCAAGAGTTGTTTTGTACAAAAAAGTTTTTTTATACAAAATACTAAATGTTTAGAAAATTTTCTGATAGAAACATTTTAAGATTCTATGGAGTTTTCCTTAAAGTAAAATTCTCAGAACCAGCAAACTGATAAAAATTTATATATTCTTAAAAAAAAAAACTTAGATTTTAAGGCCTTTCTTTGAATTAAAAAATACTTAAGAGTCTAAGGACTTTTCATTATGAAAAACTTAGATTATCAGGACTTTTCTTCCAGAAATATTCTTAGGACTATCAAAAAAAATCTTAAAAATGTCTTTAGAATCTAAGAGTTTTTCTATTGGAAAAAGTCAATAGAAACTATGTATCTTTATTAAAAAAGTCTTTAAAATTTAAAAAAAGGCCATAAAATCAAAGAAGTTTGCTTGAAAATGTCCTTAGTATCAAATTTTTCCTTTAGGGAAAACATTTCTTAAACAAATATTCTTAATTTTAAAGAACTTGTTCATAACTTCGAAGCATGGTACGACTATGGGTGGCTCAATCATAATCTTAAAAATATATGATGCTCTTCGAATATGATTGCCCCAACCATGTTTTTCTATGCTTGTAGATGAGATATGAAAGGGAAAAAATAAATATGGCAAAACTGTAATTGAGCGAGATGAAGAATTTTAGAACAGTTAGAGCCAGCCATCTGATGAAGAGTTGGCGTCATTGTTGAAGCATTTTAGTTCATAGCCCTGTTATATTATTTTACTTCGGTGGGATTAAGTGCTATGGGAACACCGAAAGGGGACGTTGCGGTATGTGTGAGGTAAGAAAACTTATGCATATTATTATTCTAAATTGGATTGCTGAGGATCGCAGCTGCAACGTTCGATGTAACAGTCCAACGCGCTTGCCATTACTCCACAACGGTTGCTAAAAAAAGTGATGGTTTTCAGCTCGAAGACATTGAACGACCAGGTCAACCCAAAAAGTTTGAAGATGAAAAATTGGATTCATTGCTTTATGTGGACGAATGCCAAGCGATGCAGGAGTTGTCTGAATCATTGGGTGTAGATGAGTCGACAGTTAGTAAACGCCTAAAAGCCATGGGATTCCCATGGAAATAATTCAAAAGTAAGAAAATTGGGTACTATACGATTTAAGCCGCGCGACGTCGAAATGCGACATTTCGCTTGTGAACAGCTTCTTAAACGCCAAAAAAGGAAGAGTTTTTTGCATCGAACTGTGATTGGCGATGAAAAGTGAATCCATTGCGACAACCCCAAGCGCAGTCATAGGTTTTGCCCGGACAGCCATCAACATCCTTCGCAAAGCCGCAGATTCATGGCATGAAGCTTATGCTCTGTATCCCATGAGATCAGCGCGGCGTGATCCGAATGAAACGCTAACAGGGGAACGCTATCAGACTCAATTCATGCGCTTAAGCCGTGGACCGAAATATGAAGAAAGGCTGGACAAAGTAATTTTCCAGCATGACAACGCTCGGCCACATGTTGCAAGACCGGTAAAGACCTATTTGGAAACGCTGAAATGGAAAGTCCTACTCCCCTCGCCGTGTACTCCAGACATCGCTCCTTCCGACTACTACTTGTTTCGGTCGATGGCAAATGGCCTGTCCCAATTCACTTCATATGAACAATGCAAAAAATGGGTCGATGATTGGAGTGCCTCAAAATACAAGTCGTTCTTCCGACCTGTTATCCGAAAATAACCAGAAAGATGGGAAAAAGTTGTGGCCAGCGATGAACAATACTTTAAATAATATATTTGTACACTCACAATATATTTTCCCTTAGCAACTGTGTTTATTTAAAGAGTAATACGTAGAGTTTGTTTTTAAATGAAGAATCAATTGAAATTCATAGAAATATATTTTTTTAACTATTTGTATCAGTCAGCCAAAAAACAAACTATAAAAAACTACAGACTTTCAAGAGTAGTTGATCTTTTCTGCTAAATGAAAAATTTTTTGTTTTCTGTTTCTAAAAAAATTATTTCTTTTTGTTTTTTTTTTTTCAAAATAGTTTGTTTAAATACAAAATTATTTTTATAAAAATTACAAAAAAAAATAAAAATTTATATATACATCTGTGTGTGTTGTGTTTTGTAATTACATACAAATAAAAAAGCTTTCAATTTGAAAAACCAAAATAAAAATCGTTTTTTTCTAACGTTTTGTCAGTTAAAAATTTATGGTTATCTTAAACGACTTTCGATTGTTTTTACTACTTTTGTCGATTATTAAACAATGATTGAAAATAAAAAACAAAATGGGCTGAATAGTTATAATGAAAAATCAGTAGTCCTATTTTTTTATTGTATTTTCGAATAATTTAATACGTATTTTAGATTGTTTTTAACGAAATAATATTGTAATTGCACAATAAATTTATAATTTTCCAGCAAAAAACGCTAATTATTAATTTAAAGGTGCCAATAATTAAATCATAACATTTAATGAAGTATTAAATAAAATTAAAAAGTTTAAATACTGAATAAATGTTGCCGAAGTTTGTAAAACAAAGTTTTAAAAACACAACTCAATTTTCCCATATTTTCTTTTAGTTAAAGTTAAAAAGTGAATTAATTATATGCAAACTTTGACAGCCTTAAAGACAAAATTCTCTTTTTCAAGTGTATTTTCAATTTAAGTCCTCTTGCTGTAAGTGCCTCCACAATTTTTAAATGTTGCACACATTGCTTTAGGGTCACAAGTAGACGAGGAAAAATAGTCAACTAACATTTTAAAGCCTTAAGCTGCTTTTCTCTTCGACATTATCATGTGACGGATATAAATTGTATAAAATTAATCAAGATTAAGTTTTACACTTCCTAATATACGCTCTATCTCTCTCTCTCTCTCTCTTATATTCCACCCAAATTTTTTTTAGTTATGTGACGTTACTTTGGAAGTGGGTGGTGAAACCCTACATGCCCACAAGGTAGTTTTAGCTTCAGTTTCACCATATTTCTATGCCATGTTCAATGGTAAGTATCATTCATTCATGACGTATCCTTGCTACAAATTCATTTCCTTATCATTATCTAAACAATCATGTCTACGCCAATACAAGTATTTAAATATATTTCCTTTTATCCTTTTTGCCCACAGACGATATGCTCGAACGTACACAAGGTATTGTCAGACTGTATGACATTGATGTCATTGCAATTAAGGATTTAATTGACTACATTTATACTGGTGAAATAACTATAACCGAGCAAAATGTACAGGTATTATTGCCGGCTTCAAGTTTATTACAAATGCATTCGGTGCGTGAGGCTTGCTGTAAATTTTTACTTCGTCAATTACATCCTTCAAACTGTTTGGGTATAAGAAGTTTTGCCGGTAAGTTTGTAAGGGAAATTAGGGATAAAATTTTATTAAGAAAATTTATCCAATATATTTTTTTTTAATTTAAGATGCCCATTCTTGCAAGGAACTGCATACCAGATCCCATAAATATGCTTTGCAAAATTTTCAACAAGTGGTTAGTACCGAGGAGTTTTTATTATTGCCATTTGAAGAGGTAAGAATTTGTAACTAATGCCCGTTAAAATTTAACCAAAAGTTAAATTAAAATTTTATATGGTAAACAACAACAAATGTGTCAGTTTAATTCCCAGCTGACTGAACATTGGATTAATGGGGCTAAGAGTCATAAAATACCGATAAAGGAATTTATTGCATAAATTTTTCTTAAAAAGAAAAATTTTCATGATCTTTTACCAATCGGAAAACATCTCACAAACCAAACATTACTTTATTAATATTTAACTCAAAATTTTACTTTTTCCTTTTATTCCCAGGTCAGAGATTTAATTTCCAATAATTTACTCAATATCTGCTCGGAAGAAAAAGTTTTTCATGCTGTTCTTAATTGGATAAAGCATGACTTGGCTGAACGGCAAAATCATATAGCCGAACTTATGAGTCATGTTCGACTGCCCTTAGTTAGTCGTGACTTTTTAATGACTATTGTGGAGACGGAACAATTAATACGAGATGATTCTCAATGCAAAGAATTGCTATTGGAAGCTATGAAATATCATTTATTACCCGAACAAAGAAGTATAATGAGTAGTCAACGTACTTTGGAGAGAAGACCAGATGGTATGAAACCGTATGTATTTGCGGTAGGTGGTGGAAGTCTCTTTGCCATACATAATGAATGTGAAGTGTATAATCCCAGATCAAATGCATGGTCAACAATAGCACCAATGTTATGGCGACGTTCGAGATCGGGAGTAACAGCTTTACACAAGACCTTATATGTGGTGGGTGGTTATGATGGTGTTAATGATTTGGCCACAGCTGAGTGTTATAATCCCACAAATAATAAATGGTCTTATATAACACCAATGGGTACAAAGCGTTCTTGTTTGGGTATATGTGCTTTTGATGGTTTAATTTATGTTTGCGGTGGTTATGATGGTGCTTCTTGTTTAAGTAGTACTGAACGATATGATCCCTTAACCTCCATCTGGAGTTCTTGTCCTGCTATGAGTACTCGCAGGCGTTATTGTCGTTTGGCAGTATTGGAAAACTGCATTTACTCTTTGGGTGGTTTTGATTCGACAAATTATCAATCAAGTGTAGAACGTTTTGATCCACGAGTAGGAAGATGGTATTCGGTACCCAGTATGTCAGCCAGACGTAGTAGTTGTGGCGTGGCTTCCAGTGATGGTTTTCTTTATTGTATTGGTGGTAATGATGGTACCATGTGTATGTCTAGTGGTGAACGTTTTAATATTAGACGCAATAGCTGGGAACCTATAGCAGCCATGCATTCCCGCAGGTCAACTCATGAGGTAGTCGAGGTAGAAGGAGCTCTTTATGCTTTAGGGGGTAACGATGGTTCATCTTCGCTTAACTCGGTGGAACGTTATGATATACGTGTTAATAAATGGACTATAGTCAATTCGATGGTGGCCAGACGTAGTTCGGTGGGAGCTGCTGTATTGGATTGCTTTCATTTGGAACGTGGTTTAGTACAGACCACCAACTTATGACCTCCACTATCAGCCATTGCTGAATCATTTGTAAATGCTGCTAATGCTTCAACATCCAAAAACTCTTCATCGCCTACAGCTGCTAATGGTTTGGCAACAACAAATGGTGTAACATCTTTAAGTTCGACCTCATCGTCATCGGTGGCCTCTTCGACTTCATCAAATAATCCCATATTGCCGGGACGTGCTGTAAGTGGTCGTAGTATGATGGCTGGTGATTTATTAAATGTAGTCTTGCCTTCAAATTATACCTTAAGTACATCGGCACCTTCGTCATCTACATCTACCCTGAGACGACATCGTGATCGTAATCCAGCACCTGAAGCTAGTCCAAGAACTGAAAGACCTTCATCAGATGATGGTAAACCTTCAACTGCCTGATGTTTATATTATAGATAAACAGTTTTAAGATAAAAATTTATCCCAAAAATATGGAAAACTGCCTCCCGTAGTGATGAAATACTATTTCATTGATTTTATTTTTTAAATAACACTTAATATAAAAAATTAAAAATACTGGTATTCAATTAGGGAATCATGGTAGAAATATAATTGACTTAAGAGAGATGATATAAATAATTCGAGTAAAACATATACAAGTTTGCATAATAATCTTGAGGGAGTTGAGGGCTGTTATACAGAAGGTTGCTGGTTCGGGCCACAGTGACAGCAATATCAATTAACAAAAATAATATGAGTTTTCTCATACCCCTTCGATATTCCCACAGTACTTAACCTCAACCAAAAAGATGCAACAAGTTCGCTATTTCTTCACCAGATGGCTTCCAACACTTACAGTGTGGCAATAATTGAAGCCCTGGAACCCTTACTGCCATTAATTTCTGCTATATCCCCTTTCCAAAAAAAGGAATATATTTATTAATAGAAAGTAGCATTTCGGTGGATTAAAAAGTTATATATACATATATGTATAAATTCGAAGGAATGTTTTTCCAGTTTCGTTTATGGAGGACCTAAAATTACTTCTTTGCTTAAGATTATGTTTCTATGAAAATATTTATAAGCAACTAATATTTATTTTTATAACTTCCACTTAGCAATTTTGGAATTACTTTCTTCCAATTACATCTCCGGCATACCAAATTATCAGAAAACATTGCAAACCGTTATAAGTTTAAATTTTTGTTAAATTTTTTTAATTAAGTCAATTATTTTACTGCCTTTTAAATTTTTCATAATTTAAAAATCACTCACACTATTTTTGTGGAATTGATTTAATAAATAAAATAATAGTAATTAATTAATATTTGAATATAATATTTATATAAACAAAATCTATTGACCTATTTGAGCTCTAAACAAAAACACCTTAAAAAAAACTTTAACCAAATGAATCTTTACCCACTTAATTATAGTATAAATTTATGCTCTTATGAACATTTTTACAGTATTTTTAAATTACACATTAAAATCAATTTAAATGCAACAAATTTGATTGCTATTATACATACATACATACATATTACATTGATAAGCATACTTTAATCAATAATTTATTGAATATTTAAATAAAAATGTGTTTGGAAAATTTAAACTTGTTTTTCCTTGATTTGAAATTTTTATTCAAATATGAAGCATAATGGTTAAAGTACCATACGGTCCCAAATATAAAAAAATTTGCTCTCCCCGGAATCAAAAAAGTTGAAGTAGAAGAAGCAAAAAATTGACTGAAGAATAAACTTTTTGACAGAAATTTTTATGTATACTTTAAAGCTAAATCCATTTTTGTTCTCAATATATGTATAACTTAATGCAACTTCTGCTGCTTTGTTCATTAAAGAAACGGATTACTAAGAAGACAAGAATAGAGGAGGCTCTAGCTTGTCTAAAACTTCGAGTTTTGAAGAGATCTTCTGCCGAATCCAAATACTAGCTAAAATGATTTATTTGCTTTTGTAAATATACGGAGGTTGAAAGCTCGTTAAAAACAAACAACAAATTTTGATGTATATGAAAGCAATGACAAATTATTAATTTTCCTGACATTTTTCTAGCAAAAAAGATCTAACATAGTGATTTAAATAGCTCAAATTTTAGAGCCAATTTAGACGGTGACTTTGTTGCATGCAATTATTGCGTGCAATTTTTGTTTGTTGGCGAACGGGGTAGAGAAACAAGCGGGATAATAAAAAAGGCATGGTTTTCATTTTTCGTGCATGTTTTTGTTATCTTTCACTCATATGTATTCTTCTTTTGTTGCTTCATTCACACTCAGTTTTCGTGCAATTTAAATCACCGTATAAATAGACATATCTTTGGAAGCAACTTTGAAAAGAGAATTAAGAAAATTGCACGCAATCATTTCCATTGTGATAGTTAAAAAAAAACGCAATTGTAGTTGAAAAGCTATACATTAAATTTGCAATATGTGGTTATGTTTAACTATCAATAACAAATGTAATAAAAAGAAAATACAAATATAGTAAAATTTAAAAACAAATACAAATGTAGGTAAAAACAACCACAAATGCAGTTAAAAACAATTTCAAAAGATAAATTTTTTAGATTTTACTAATTTGTTCAAAAATGGTTCGTGATAAAACAGTTTTGCAGTCAGGAGACCAAAATCCTTCGAGTTACAGGGACTATTTTAATATTCATTTCTGGCACAAAATTTGATCCTTTCTTATTAGTTGAAACTTAAGAGTTTTTATTAAATAAAAAAATTCAGTAAAGTAAATAGTTACACTTTCACAAATAAAACACCAACAATTCCATTAAGGTTTTATATTGAGAACAAAAAGAAATCGAACTTTCAAGGCTGAAACAATATACAAGGTTTATTTTACAGTTAAACTTTGCTATGTAAAAAATTTTGAAAACAAAGATTAAGACTTCTATTGAGAACAAATATCAATTAAAATACCAAAAAAAAAAAAAAATAAATAATAGTAAAATTATAAATTCAACACTTACGTACTTTGTACTTTTGTTGCGACGATTTATTGCAGATTTTACAGTTAATTGTAATTGTTATTTGTATAAAAAAGAAAATTGATTTCAACACACATTCAGGAAAATACAATTCTTGAAGATATTCGATGGAATTGTAACATTTTTAAAAATTTAAGGCACATTTGATATAATCCACTTGGTTTGGCTTGGCTAACACTAAAACTGATCAACTAAATCAAACGATCAGCAGTGTGATGAGCAAGAGAACCTATTGTTTTTGCCAAAGGTTTCTTGATAAATGTATTTGTAGTGGGGCCACCGTACCAATTCACGCCAACTGTAAAATGTTGGAGAAACAAATTTTGTATGAGAAAAAAATGCAATTAAAACGAAATTCTTTAAACAGAAAAATTTTATTCAGTTAAACAAAAAAATATATATATTTTTGTTTTGATGTTAAAGGCTTTTTTAATTGGTTTAACAAATTACAATATTGAAACTACTTTGGCAACACAATGTTTATATGAATACAATAACAAAAATTATTCAGTTCTTTTTGCGAAGCATTTTTCAAAGCATCTCAATTTGTAAACCTTAGTATTTGATTTTTTTTTCAAATTTAAACTTAAATTCTAGAATATTTTACATCCATTAGGGAGAATTACTTAAGTATGGATTATAACGAACAATAGTAGAAATGTAATGTTAAAGATAAAAAAGTGTATGATAAAAATTAACAAAAAGAAAAAAATATGTAGAAAATTTGTAAATGAATGGGCTCTAAAAAAGCATTCTCAGGAATTTCATATTAATATTTAATTTCAAAATTATCCAAATCGGCAGCTAAATATTAGGATATTTTATCAAAAATATAAGAGAATATTAGAAATAACAAAGAGAGAAGAGAAAATAAGAAAAATATTTTCAATCCAGCAACCATATTTTCAAAATTTTCAATTTGCTTAAAAAATACGTATAATAAGCAATAAGATGAAATGCTTATAAAAGCCAATTTGTTTAAACGACAGGGATTTGTTGTTTTAAAAACTTTAAAATTTCATTTTTGTTAATTTTGTAACACAAGGTGTTTTTTTTTTGTATTTCTTTTAAAGATGTTAAAAAAGTTTATTTACTTTTGTAGACTTTTTCCGTCATATCATCAAAATCGGAATCTTGAATGTTCAACATCAAGTTATCGGCCGAGAGGTAGACCTTGTTTTGTGAGCTGGCAATCTGTTGGATAAAAATAAAAAATATTTAGTATACTGATTGGTTAATAGATAATTTTTGAGGTACTTACGGTTCTAGATATACTTTGAGCTGCACGCAATTTACGCAATTTCAAGTAAGCTGGATTTTGTTTCACTGCAAGACCTAAGTAAACATATCAGTTATGGAAAAGCCATGGAATATTTGAGGGGTTAAAGTTATAAATTTCTAATAGCTTCATTAGTTGACGTATTTCAATTTGGAAAATACAAAAAGTAAAAAGAATATAGCTTACAAGCTATCTCTTTATCATAATTTAAGCTTAATAAAAATATTATTAGTATTTAAAATAAACCTCAAAAAAATCAAACTTTTGTTGAAATATTAGAATTATCAGAGTTTTTCTAATAGAAAAATTTTACGAAATAGAGTTGAGATTAAAAAGATTTTGTTTAATTAAAATTAAGTACTAGTATCGTCAGATGCTGAGATATTTGTTAGATTCTGAAACATACATACATACATAATTCCTATAGAAACTTTAATTGATACAGAAATTTTTTCTATAAAAAATATATTTTTTTAGATTAGAGTTAAATTCTTAAACAATTTAACAAAAATATTCTTAAATAGGAAAGATTTCCGATTCTGACAGTTTTTGGATTAGTAAAAAAGAATTTACATCGAAAAAGTTCCCAGTTCCAAAACAATTTCTAAGATTTTATTTTTAAATTTTTCGATTTTAAGAAATCTTTTCTTTGGAAAAATTATGAGAGACAAATTTTTGAATATAGAAAAATTATGAGACTTAATTTTTTTGATATATTTTTTCTATAGAAAAATTATCCAATTGCTTTGAAATATTTTCTATCAAAAAGTGCTAAGAATCTTAGATATTTTTTAAAGAAAAATGTTCAGAAGCTGAGCCAAGGTTCAGAAAAAACCTTCAGAATCTAAAACATTTTATCTGTAGAAAAATGTTCATAATTTGAGCGAATTTTTCTATAGAAAAGTTCTCTTATTGAAAGTAATTTTTTCCATAAAAACATGTGAATCTTAAATATTTTTTGAATAAAAAATTTTTCTAACAATTTGAGAAATTTTTTATAAAAAAATTTTGAGAATCTGAGAAATAGAAAAAAATATATATTTTTTTATATAGAACCTGTGATTGTTTTTTGTAGAAGGTTATAGCAATTTTACGTTTTCTTTCAAAGAAAATGTTAAGGTTTATAGAAAAAATTTTCAAAATCTCTAACTTTTTTTCTATATAAAGTATGTTTAAAATCTGAGTAATATTTTTCATAGTAAAATATTCAGATTCTGAGATACTTTTCCACAGATATTTATCTACAGAATAATGTTCAGAAAATAAAAAAAAAATATGCATATCAGACATTTTTTCTATAGAACAAATGTTAAAATTGTGGCTTTTTTATAGAAAAACCTCAAGATCGAAGATCTCCTCTGGTACACACTTTCATTAGATAATCTTCAGAGACTAACTTTTTTTTTATAGAAAAATGTTTAGAATCTTAGCCTTTTTTTTCTATAGACAAATTTCTGAATTTAAAATATATTTTCTATTGAAAAATGTTGAGAATCTGAAACATTTTTTAAAATAGAAAATGCTACGAATCCGACTGTTTTTCTACTGAAAAATTTTCAAAATCGGAAAATTTTATTTTACTTCTATAAAAGTGTTTAGAAACACATTTTTGTTATTGACAAATATGCAGAATATGAAACATTTATTCTTAAAGAAATGTTGAGAAGTTTAGAGTTTTTTGAGGAAATTGTTCAGATTTTGATACGTGGTTTTTATAGAAAAATTATTAGAAATTTTTTTCTATGGGAAAATTTAAAATTCTCAGTTTTCTATGCAAATGTTTAAGATTTCAAAACATTTTTTGAAGATTCAAATACATTTTAACAAATAAAATTATTCACATTGTCAGAAATATTTTCTACAGCATACAGATTCTAAAAATTTTTTCTATAGAAAATTAAGTGAAATCTGTTGAATTTTCTACAGATTTCAATTTAAATTTGATATAAGATAGAAAAGACAAGTGTAATTAAAATCTGGTAAACAGCACCAAATTGTTCAAAATTGCATATCGTTTCTTTGAAACAAACATTATTTCTTTTTGTCTTCTCTATCACATATCAAAATTTCATCCCAATAGGAGGGAACCTATCAAAGGTGGTGTTAGAATTTTTATATAAAATTTGTTAATTTTTCTATAGTATAGCATTTGCGCGCTAGATAGTTGTTTTAAAAAGGATATCATTTTAGCTGCTTCAGCTTCACCCTCAGCTTGTACAATCTTCTGTTGTTTCTCTTGTTTGGCACGTTCAACAAAGAACACAGCACGCTGAGCTTCTTGTTGGGCCACCTGTTTTGCTTCAACAGCGGCAGTATATTCTTTGCCAAAACTTAATTCAGTTAAAGAAACATCATCCAAAATGATATTAAAGTCACGAGCACGTTCCATCAATTCCTTGCGAATCAAAAGGGATACCTTAAAAATTAAAAAAATAACAATAAATATATCATCTGCCAAGAAAATGATTAACTTACTTGAGCACGTTGTGTAATCAATTGAGAAGCATTGAATTTGGCCACAACGCTCTTAAGGACTTCATTGCAAATGGAAGGCAAAACCTTTTCATCATAATCCAAACCCAAATTACGGTGAACAGACGGAAGACGTACAGAGTCGGGTCGTGACAAAACACGCAATGAAATGTTAACCATTTGTAAATCCTTAGAACCAGTGGGTGATGAAATTTTACGGGGACGAGAACGAATGTCATAAATGATGGGATATTGGATCCATGGAATGCGGAAATGTAAACCTTCAGAATAAATATCGCTTTGAATGCCACCAAGTCTGCTAAAGATAATAGCACGATGACCACCATCGACTGGAAAATTAAAGTAAAACATAAAATTAATAATATGTATTAACAACAGAGGCACACACCAAAACAATCACAGCGGCATGTGTTCAAAGGTTATGCAACCTCTATTTTTTGGAAAATACAAATAAAATTACTAAAATTGATAAAGATAGAAGAACTTTTATCAAAATATAAATAAGTCTTTCTTTAAAATCTAAATTAAATGCATCGAAAATTTAAAAAAATTGCAATTACACGTTTTTCTTATGAAATTAGCCGGATAATGAAAATGTCATCCAAGCACAAAAGTAAGGTTATGTCTAACTTTAAATAATCTTGTTTTTTCATTTAATTGTAGAAACATTATTTGGAATACATACCGGTATACAGGGATTGATTAATACCATAAGCTGCTGCACCCAAACCGGCTAAAACTTTAAGACCCAAGGACAAGCCTGGTGGGCCACCTTTGCCGAACTTACCAGCCAAATCATTTAATTTGCTTTGAGCCATTTCTGTAAAATATAATCACAATTTAAATAGATATCATTTAATTTTTCGCAATATGTATTTATAATTACTTTTTAAAAAGAATAAATGCTTCTATTTCACAAAACTTAAATATTACGATGAATTACGAATTCCCAACTGGAACTCCCAAAAAAAAAAGAGACCTGTGCCGAGCAAATTAATTTATGGCGGCAGAGAAAAAAAATTAAGGCGGCGGAAAAATGCCATTAACAAGCAGAAAATTAAATTTATCGGCTAGACAACTTCATTATCGGCTTAAACAAAACAAAATCAGTTTATCCGGCTTATAAAAATTATTAATTAAATAAAAAATTAACTAAATATAAAAAATACGCCAGAGAGTGTAGGTCTAAAACTCATGAATCGAAAGCAGCGCTTAGAAAAGATAATTCCTTTTTGATTCACTCCGCTTTAAAAATTATTCATTTTATGAATAGGTGAATAATTTGTGAACTCAATAATTTGATATTGAATAGTGAGATAATATTTTAGTCCATTTTAGCAGTGTTTATGAGGCAAGCTTTCAACTTTGGGTTTTTTCATTCCCCTGCATATTTGACCGTGCAAGTCTATTTATTGTCAGCAAGTCACAAATATAGACGTTCGTTGAGTAACTTATTGCTGTTATTTGCTGACTGGAACTTTGGCATAATTTTAGTTGTTTCCATATTAAATTATAATTTAAATGGTTAATTCTTTATAAACAAAAAAAGCCTAAGATAACTATTATTTTTAAAAAAAGAAGTGATGCTTTTAAGTGTTTTGTTTAAGTTTAAAAAAGAATCGATATTTTACAACTCTAAAACTTAAGCGAGATAAAAGCAAACGGTACTGCCAGGTAGGAAAAATATATAGAAAAGAATCATTCACAATAGGAAAATTGACACACAAAACATGGTGATTCACAAGTGCTAAAACTGGTATTCACGGTTGGTTTAAAAAAAATCCGTTGCTTTTGAATATGAGATATTGATATTTTCATTTATAGTGGACACATCAAATATTGCATTTTTCTCGGAACGTAATTCATTTTGTAAACTTAACCCTTTCATGTTTATTTGCATTTGAATTTTAAAAGTGGGAAACTTAAAGCATCTTATATATAAACAAAATGTTATAATGTGAATAGAACTTAAATGAATGGTATGGAATTTCATTTGAGAAGAAATTAAAATGGAACGGGATACAACTGTAATTTGAACAATAAACATGCGGAACAAAATGGAATGTAACGCGTAACAAGTGGAATTGAAACAATATGCAAATGAAACGTGGAATGATAGCAATTGAAAGACTAACCACAGGCAAGAAAATGGAATGTCGCGAACCTGGATTTTAGTGATAAATCTACTTAAAGAGTATTATCTGCATGATATTTATGCTTCGCTTACATCTGATTTGTAATTTGTAAGCAATCTCATGAAAAGCCCGCAAAAGTGGTAACTTTTTCAGAATACAACACTGCGTTTCGCTTATTTTGTAGACTTTTTACATGAAAATGGGGCAAAATAAATAACATAAAAATAATGAAACAAAATAATTTTTAAAACATAATAAAAATGAATTTATACCCAATTAAAATTTACTAATTTTTGCTTCTGGCGGAAGAAAACAATGAAGAAAACTTTGCAAGTTACCTGTCTTCCTTCCACCAATATATTAAAAACTCTCTATTCTAGAAAGCAGTTCTAACAAAAATAAAATTATTAACATATTTTGCTTTAAACTGCATTTGCATTAGGTTCGACATCTAGTTTAAACTGGATTTCGATTATATGGTACTGTTTACCATTATACAAAAAAGAGATTTCCAAATCCAGGTTAAACTAGATTTCGAGCCTATTGTAAATGCAGTTTTAGATCGTTACATTAAATAATGCGAATTGTACTCCGCTAAAGAATAAAGTGTTTTTTATAAATAAATATTTTTAATTTAAGGTCATTTTTATGTTGGTTTGTTTACAAAAAACTTTATATAGTTGTGAAATCAAAATCTCGCAAAGTGCAATGGAAACGTGCGAGATTTCCATTGAAATGTACGGATTTAAAAACACATATAAACGCAACTTAATGAAATTTTGCAAAAAAGCAATGAAATTCTACTAAAACTCGTCTATTGAAGAATTTCATTAAATGAATGAAATTGTTTATACAATTTTATGAAAAATTTCATTTATTAAAAATTTCATACACTCAGTGACATAAAGATTTATTTAAAGCTAAAATAATAAAAAAAAAATGTTATTAACTTTAAAAAAAATTTCATTTACTCACCCAAAAAAAAAATTTGCTTTTATTTTATAATAATTAAATCATAAAATGGTAATGAAAATATGTATTTACATTACAATTAATAGCAATGCTACTGTTAGTAAAAACTAAAGGAGTATTCTTCCATAAAAACAGCATTTAAAGAAATTTTTTGTACAATTTAATTAGAACACAGCTATTTTTAAAATATTTTGTAGAGGAGAGCTGCCAATATATTTTTGGAAAATTCATTTAAAATTATATTTTACTCCCTTACATACTAAAATTCCTCCTGAACGAAATAAGGCCATCTAAGGAAAAACTCCTAACTTGGCAACACTGCAAAGGGTTAAATGAACTCGGAGCGTATGAGCGATGTTAATTAAAAGTAATGTTATGTATTTGTCTATACTAAAATATAAAATTTACCTAAATAAAGTTTAACAAATATAAGTATGTACATTTTTTATAAAAAAATTTTACGGAAATTAAAATTCACTAATATTACATTATGATTAATTACATAATATAAAAACTATATGAATGTTTTTGGGCTGGCTGATACCATCGTAATAAAACATACTATTATACATATTTCTTATATGTATGTATGTAATGACAATTGTATTTAAGTATGTGTGGCTGTTTATAAATGTATTTTGTTAAATGCCAAAACTGCTTCCAGTGCTATATGACAATTTTTTATACATACAGACATACAGACACATGACAACCTGGCCTGGTCTATTGACAATAATCACATTATAGGCCATAACTGATCAATGTATTTTACAAACCACAATTGAAATAATGCAGCAATCGGAATGGCATGCGTATGCAAGCATTTAAATACCCCAAACCAGGGTGATACAACACCAAAAAGGTGTGCTAATCAGTTTGCCAGTGCTATTGCTGCTGCTGCTACTTTAACATTTGTTACATTTATTTGTTAATATAAAAAGTTTACAAAAAAAAAAAAAAAAAATGATGCAAATACAAAATATCTTTTAAAAAACCATGTTATGGTTTAAGATTAAACAAATGTAGACTTGCAATCAATATAAAAACATAGAAAACGACAACAGTAACAGCAGCAAGCAATAACAACGATATAACACAGTCTGGACGCCATAGGTGACATACATCCCACATAGTATTAAATTAGGTGGTCATATATAACAACAACACAAACACACACAACATTTATTTAAACATTTACCCGACGAAAAAGGTTTATATAAGGTCCTATAAAACTTGATATTATTATATATGTTTATACAGGTTGGTTGAAAAGTTCCTGCGCTCACCAAGAGATGGCACTGCTAGCTCCAAACTTTTTTTTTCTCAAGTTGGTATAACTGTCCTGAGAACACATGCAAAGTTGCAAGTCATTCTGTCAATTCTTTCTTTGTTTACAAGCCATTTGAAGTTGACGTGTCATTGATTTTTTTTAATATGGAAAAAATTGAATATCGTGCAGTCACTAGATTGTTTGTTTTGAAGAGTTTAAAAGCAAAGGAAATTTAAAAACAATTGTTAGAAGTGTATAAGAAGTCCTCACCTTCAAAACACACCGTTGAATTTTGGGCTGGTGAATTTAAACGTGGTCGTGCCAGCCTTAAAGACGATCCACGCGAAGGACGACCAAAAACTGCAACCACAGCAGAAATCATTGAGCAGGTACATAATATGGTTAGTGAAGATCCAAGTTTGACTATGCGTGAAATTGCTAATGCCATAGGCATCTCAGACGAACGAGTACTCCAAATTTTACATGAAGAATAACGTATGAAAAAAATGTTTGGAAAGTTAGTGCCGCACACATTAACAATTCAACAAAAACTGGATCGAAAACAAATTTCTCAGCGTAATTTGGAGCGTTTTAAGCCGAATAAAACCGACTTCTTGCGTCGTTTTATAACTATTGATGAGACTTGGATCTACCATCAGGATCCTAAATTGAAACAAGAACGTTTACAGTGGACTGAAGCTGGTTGTTCAGCTCCAAAGCAGGTGAAGTCACAACGCAAAGAAGGTTATGGCATCAGTTTTTTGGGATGCAAAAGGAATTTTGTTGATAGATTATCTTCAGAAAGGTAAAACAATCAACTATGAATATTATTTCAGCCTTTTGGATCAGCTGGATGAAAAAATTCGTGAGAAAAGACCTGGTTCAAAGAATAAAAAAATCATTTTTCATCAAGACAATGCACCTGCTCACAAAAGTGTTTTGACGATGGCTAAATTCAAAGAATTAAAGTACGAATTGCTTGAACATCCACCGTATTCACCAGATTTGGCTCCCAGTGACTACTATCTCTTCAGAAATCTCAAACGATTCCTTCGTGGAAAGCATTTTTCGTCTAATGAAGAGGCCATAGCAGCCGTAGACGGTTATTTTGAAGAGCTTCCGGAAAACCATTATAAGGATGGGATAAAATTATTGGAAGATCATTGGAACAAGTGTATTGAGCTTCTAGGAGATTATATTGAATAAAAAATATTTATTTTATTTATTTTATTTATTAATCATATAATTACAAATACCCTAACCGAGCACTAGCAACAAAGGCCTTCGGCTCGTTGTAGCGAAAAACAGACCAGAGCCTCTGGTGGGAATTGAACCCACGACCCCCGCACTGATAAGCTAGCACACTACCAACTAGCCTACCGGGGCGCTCAAAATAAAAAATATATTTTGTAGCAAAAACAGTATTCTTTCATTTCGAGCGCAGGAACTTTTCAACCAACCTGTATAACTATGCAGTGTTGTGCAAAACAAAAGCGACAAATTCCAAAAATATAAATTAAATCATTTATTTCTATTGCAACAAAACCATTTTTTAAACTGTAATAAAAAATAAACTTAAACACTGTAGGTATGTTCAAAACAAAAGCAACAGTTTAATTCTTATTTTTTATAACTTCGGCACAACTGAGCGGCATGGCTTCAATAAAATTACTTATAACAATTTCTGGAATACGTTTCGACTCAGATGCTGCAATTTCGAAAAGTTCCTTTCGATTTCGCAATCGAACACTTCTTTTCAATATTCCAAAGAGGTTTTCAATTTGGTTCAAGTCGGGTGATTGTGTCGGCCAATTAAGGACTTCAGAGAGAGAGCGAGAGAAAATCATACGATAGTTAAATCAATTATATTATATTGGAATTAACATCTCATTTTATTTATTTATTTAAATTAAGTAGGCATTTTATTAAAGTATAATTTTAGTTGAAATTATCATTGTCGTTTTTTATTTAGAATGTCAACATTTTATAATTTGTTTTTGCATTTCAAAAATAAGTAAAAAAAAGAATTAAAAAAAAAAACAAACTTTCTTTGACTTCAAAGCTGTTTCTATTTAATTTAATATTGTTTCTACTTGATTTAAAAATATTTTTTCTGTGTGTTGAGCTCCATTCTCTTCTGTGACCACTGTGACCGAACTCGATGTCATTATCGTGTTGAAACATCCAACGAAGTGGCATATTCCTTTAAGCATTCGGAATAATTTTCGTTGAATGTTTTTGAATATGAAATGGTCCATTTCCCATCAATTTCCCATCCCAATTGCGTGGCTTAAGCTTGTTGCCGGGTAATCTCCGAACTGTAAACATACCATCCGAATTTTTCAAGTTGAACCAAGGACTATGTAACAATAGGATGTGCAGAATGAAAAATCGAATGCCAACCAGAAAGCCACAAAACCAAAAAGCTAGTTTTATATGCTACAGTTGCAAAGCTTCTTAAGCTCATGTTGAAATCAACTTTTGATACGTTGCTTTTAGCAAGGACTATGAAACTTTCAGAATGTACAGAGTTAAAAGCACACGACTAATGATTGGCTCGTTGATAGATAAGAAAATCTTCTAAAATGTTTCTGATTAATATTTTATATCAAGAATCCTATTTTCCATATCGACCAGTTATAATTTATTTTTGCATTTGATTTTACAATCAGCTGTTTAACAAAGTTCTAAATTGTTGCAAATTTTCCGTTCGCGTAATTTTTTTTTAGAAAATTTTCTTATTCAGAGTAAATTTGTTTTACTCTCTGTAAGTTTAATCTTATTGGACTTGATTGCACTGAGTGTTACACAGAAGGTTGCGGATTCGATCCCCAGCGACGGCAACATCAATTTAGAAAAATAATATGTATAAGTTTTTATCTCTCATGCACATCGCAACGTCCTCCTTCCGTGTTCCCATGTCACTTAAGCCCACCGACGTGAAAAAACATTACAGGGCTATGAACTAAAAAGCTTCTGCAATTCCGCCAACACTTCATCAGATGGCTGGCAACAAATGTTCTAAGAATATCATCTCGCGTAATTACCGTGTTGCAATATTTGAAGCCCTCTGTCCTTCACCTTTCATCATCTCTCTATACCCTTTGCAAAGAAAGGTAGAACAAATTTACTGAATGTTGCTCCTCTATCCAAAATAAAAAAAAAATTGAACAAAAATTATCATTTAGGTTTTCAATAAAAACAGTGCATTTCCATAAAATCTTTTTTTTTTATATAAATATAAGGTCATATATGATTTTTTTGGATCCGAACACATATGAGACTATATGCATGATAGTATATAATCAATTTCGTCTGGAAACTAATACCAAAGAAGCTACATTTTTTTTTTATATATAATATCAAGTTATATCAAATTGTATGAAATTCTATACAAGAGGATCAAAATTGATGTTTTAATTTTTTGGATCTATTTATTTCAGATGAGATCTTACAGGATCCCAAGAGATCAGATTATGTAGTCGATTGTTCGAATCAAATAAGACATGAACTATGACTTTTTTCATCGGGTACTTACATACTAGTCTGACAATGACTTAAAGAAAATTTTTCAAATTGTTTTACAAGATTCCGGTTCGATAATAACAATAACAACAACAACAAGAACAATAGCAAGCACAACATTGTAAAAATATCGAATGAAACAACTACAACAAATATGCTTACAATGTAGCATATCGTAGCAGAATTTCCAAAGAATTAATTATTCTATAGAGGGTAAGTAATGAAATATCTAACTTTCCTGGTATAATGCTGAGGGTCAATTCTCGTTCTGTGATAATGTGAAGTGAAAAAAAACTTTTCATTTTCGTTTTCATAAGCATTTTTCACTCGCACTTTTCACAAGTACATAATTTGCGATTCTCGTTTGTATTGTGAAAAAAATGTTTCATTCGCACTGTACCTACGAAAATTTTGTAACTGTGTTATCCAAAATTTAAAGTAAATGTCAAAACAGAGAAAAACGTAAACAAAAGTGAATTAAGTTCGTAAAATTTATTTTAAATAATTATATAAAAATATCTGGATTAATTGTATTATTGGATATTACTCAAAGAATTCCGGGTGAACAAAGGTAAGGCAATGACGTTACAAGCATTTCATTGCAGTAAATAATTTAATCATTTATAGGAATTTTTTGAGAGTGCTGAGACGCATACTTCGTGCTGACCACAATCCATTCGAGATGACAGCCGACAAGCCCTTCATGGATTTATATCGGCTTACTTTAAGTGAACTATATTTGGTGCGCGTATGAAGTCTAATATTACTTAAAGAAAAAAAAATTCATAAAGAATATAAATAAACTATAAATAAATATGCCATACTTTTGCCATTTTTCACTGTCCTTTTGGGTCCCACTAAAACTGTTAAGGCTCGCCGCTAATTCGTTACACTTTTCGTCTCTAAATTTGGCACCATCTGCAGTTACAAATCTGTAAATGTGGGTTTAATAAAAGTGTGATTATGGTTATTAAGCTACTTACTTATCGTTTTCAATGTTCACATGCTTTTCTTAATAATTAATTAAATACTCCTTTTGGCTTTCGCTGGGACGCTTTCCTCTTGCAATCTTCTTCATGTTGATTTCACTTATAAATAGCCTGTGTAAACAATTTTTTCATATGAAAATATTTTGACAGTTGTTTGCACTGTTACACAAAACAAGAATCGCCAGTGCTGTGCAATCGTGAAAAAATCTTGTTTCGTTCCACTTTTTTTTTCATATGAAAACGTTTTGATATTTCTTTACATTTTTTCACAGAACGCGAATCAAAAGTACTATGAAAACGTGAAAAAACTTTTCATTTCACCGTTTCACAGAACGAGAATTGACCCTCTGATATATACAAATAAAATTAAAATCAAGCAAATACAATATTAAATTAAATAGAAACAACTTTGATAACAAACTAAGTTTTGTTGTCTTTTTCATTTGTATATGTTTCTACTTATTTTTAAAATGCGAAAACAAAATCTTGTGTTTACACATTAAATTAAATACGAAAAAGTTTTAAATAAACTTTTATATATATAGAATCATATTTGATTTAATAAGATTTATAATTAATTTAAAAATGTTCGAAAAAAATTTAAGATGTTAATTCAAACGGTAAAAAAAATTTAAAAGTTTTTATCATAACACAGTAATTTTGAAACCTTTCTTGAAATGACGTTAGAATTATGAAACACTAGTCAAATATGTAATTAAAAAAAAAACAAAATTTTATATTATAATCAGACCTTTAAAAATGTAATTCTATAAATAAATCTTCAAATCTAAATTAATTTTTTTGATTGAATTATTTACTACCATAATTCACTATTTATCTTTAAGAAAAATCAAGTTGATTTAAATAACTCTTTTTATAACTCAAACAAAATAATTCAATTTGAATAATTTTATTTTAAATCAAAGAATCAAATAAATTTTGGTTTGATTCGCGAATCGAATAAAAAAAAATTATTTTGATTCTCGAATATGATTTGATTTGCGAATTAAAACAATTTTTTAAAAATTTTGTCCGTTTTGCCCTATGCTTAGTCTTCGAGAAAAAAATGAGCATTTTATATAAATAAATAAAAAAAAACAACAAAACAAATGGCAAATATCTCAGAAACTAAACTCAACAAACAGTACCCTTCGATAGAATATATTCGGTAGGTCCCCGAAGGGTTTCCTGGAATTTTTATAAAACAGCCACAGGGTGACTTTTTTTTAATGTTTTGTTAAATTATATATTTTTAATTTTATCAGGCTCAAGATCATAATTTTTTTTTTAATGATACTAACGAATAGTAAACACTATTTTTTTTTTTTATTCAATGGAAAAAATTGTAAGGATCAGCGCTAGAGGGAGTGCACACTTTCGACCCGAGCGACCAGGTCATCTTCAGCCTCCTTCTGAACCACCCAACACAAATAACTCATGTTTATGAACAGGCATTTATATCACACACTCTTAGGAAAATGACTATGTGAAATTACATTTTTCAGTTAGTGAATGATTACCCGTACAAATGAGCTTTTTCCATCTATTTATAGAATTACCCCTTGGCAACCATCTTCGATTTTCGAAGCACAAATTGTCAGGGTTGCCATTCCAAATGTTAATGTTTCCATTTCTGGGAACCAATTGGGAATCTGGCATACTAATATTTTCCTTCACAACATACATGAGTTATTTGTGTTGGGTGGTTCAGAAGGAGGCTGAAGATGACCTGGTCGCTCGGGTCGAAAGTGTGCACTCCCTCTAGCGCTGATCCTTACAATTTTTTCCATTGAATAAAAAAAAAAAAATAGTGTTTACTATTCGTTAGTATCATTAAAAAAAATTATGATCTTGAGCCTGATAAAATTAAAAATATATAATTAAAACAGATAGATCAAATAATATTAAAAAAAAAAGTTTTGTTAAATTTGTATACCCTTCACCATATATGGTGAGGGTATATATCAGTTTGTCATTCCGTTTGTAACATGTCGAAATATATGTAGGTCTAAGACCCCATAAAGTATATATATTCGTGATCCTTATGCAATTTTAAGTCGATTTAGCGATGTCCGTCTGTCTGTCTGTTGGAATGGCGAATAGCGCGGGTGCCTATTTTTACCCAGATTATTTTACATCCTCCCGAGCAGTTCGGTATTGAAAATAAACAAAATTGGTCCAGCGGTTAAAAAGTTATGAGTGAAAATGTCAAGATACCTCTAAATTTTCCATACAAATTGGTGTATATTAGTACAATTTCATAGTAGCGACTGGCATATAATATATTTTCTCATATTTCTTCACCAATCGCTTAGAAATTAATAATATTTTGTACACCTCAAATATTTTTCACCTCAAAAAATTTTTTTCACCACTAAAATTTTTTTTCACCACCAAAAATTTTTTCACCTAAAAAATTTTTTCACCTCAAAATTTTTTTCACGTAAAAAAATTCGTTTCCGCATCTAAAAAAGTTTTTCACCTCAAAAAATTTTACTTCAAAAGTTTTTTTCATTGTTTGTATCAAAAACAATAAAGAAGATTGGTGGAGGGTGATTCAAAGATTCAGCACAGCCGAATTTACGCCTTTTAAGTTGTTTTTTTTTTTTTTATTTTGCTTTAATTTGCAAATTAAATCCATATTTTTTAATTCGCGAATTAAAAAAAAATTATGTTTGAACCCAGCAAAAATAAATGGAAGTGATTCTTAAGGAATTAATTTTTCATTGATTCTAAAGTATCGTTTAGTTCTGATTTTTCTCTTCTAAGGAAGTTTTTTTTCACAAAAAAATAAAAATGTGATTTTTAATGAAATTAAACACTTTTCAAATCTATGACGCTACGAAAAGTAAAACATTTATTGTAGTAAAAGTTGCAAGCATTTCGAATAGAGATAAATAAGGCCCGATTGCTGAATTTCCCGCTAAAATTTAACGAACAGTAAAACTCAAACTTTGTATAGAAAACAACAACAAATATGTCAGTTAAATTCCCAGATAGAAGCTAACGGGAGATTGTGAAACTGAGGCTACGGCTCGATTACTGATGTCCTGTAGAAATCTAAATTACAAATTCAAAATTTATTTAGGAAGAACAAAAGATTCAATTTTACACTAAACCATAAGAAGGGCTTTAGATGCAATGAAAAAGGATCATAAAAGAAAACTTCCACCCTATGACACCCCTATGTAAAAATCATTGGTTCCGATCCAAATTTTCACAACACCGGAATCAAAATCACTGCTTCTTTTTCTCTTCTTTTGCTACTTTTTTTTTGCTGGGAAATTAATTAATTCAATTGAATCAAAAAAGATTCAAATGAAATTGATTAATCAACTATGAATTTAAATCTGATTTAATAAATTGATTTATAAAATATTGAATCATTGCGCTGATTTACAAAAAAAGATTTATTTTTTTCGCGAATTAATTTAATAAAGATTTATCTAATTAAAATATATCTGTCGAGAGCTTAAACAAACATAATTTAATCTCCCAAAGAGACCAAATCGTTTAAATCAGTTAACGTTATTGCTATAAAAAACAACCTGCATACAATATTTTGAAATGTTGTGTAAACTAACAAAATATTTGAGTTAAATTTTGAAAAAGAATTCAATCTTTTAAGCTTCTGCCTTAAATGTGCATGCATGGATAAAATGGTTTGGTTGCATAAAGTGATTAAAAGAAACTTGTACTTATGATGCTACAATATTAATGTAGTAGATTCAATATTGGCCTAATGTTATAAATATTTATAATAAAACTTTTCTGGTATCCAAACGCTCCAAAAAATTTGAAATTGACTTTATGAACTTGAGCTTCTTCTGGTTATTTTGTGTAGCGTCTTCCTTTTTTTTTTTTGTAAACAAGGACGACTAAATTGTACTCTTGATGTGTGGCCTAGAGTATCCAATTTCTTGCAGTTGCTTTTTATAAGGATGTGAAAATTGATATTGTGTCAATTTTTTTTTTGTATGTTTTCAAAATGCCATACACATTTTTTTTGTTTTTTGCAAAAGGTTAACGGTAACCGTAATGTCCTACTGGTAGCATATGGTGTATTTGACAAAAAATTCCACAAACTCATTTGTTTGGGGGACATATGCAAAAAAAAAAGGTTGTACTTTAGATATAAAATATGTATGTATGACAGAACTGGAATTTGCATTTTTGCATATTTTCTTTATTTATTTAATGTTGAATTTTTTGTAACTTTGTACCTTTCTGTTCTTTTTGGATTAAAATAAATATTTTTCGTCTAAATATAATTCAATATTTAGGTTATGTTGTCCTCTAAAACAATTCGTTCAATAATTTGCTTTCATCAAGCATATGAGTCTTTCCATAACAACTGTTTTATTGCAGGAAAAAGTATTTTGATTTACTGCCAAACTTAAGGTATTTATTGCCCAATATGATACTATACAAAGAAAACAGCTTTATTATGGCAAACGAATAACTGAATAGTTGGTTAAAGCAACCAAATTATTTGGTTGTCACAATCAAATTTATTTCATGGCCAATTGAAATATAATATATTAACCGAAATTTCTGTAGCCTCAAATAAAAATATCAGTGACTAAAACTGAGCCCTTCATCTGTTTTCTTTGTCTTATAAAACATGAAACAGGGTGGGGCAAAAACAATGATCTGATTTTCTTTCGTTATAACTTTTGTTTAGAGTGATAACTCATTTGGTTTTTTACTGATTATGTTTATTCGCAATTATGCATTTGGTTTAATAAAGTGTGGAAAATAAAATTAGACAAATAACCGCAGTCGGCGTTATGGATGCGAGTTTGAGCTCTTTTCATTTAATTTTGCATAACTGTGCAAATGT
The DNA here is from genome assembly GCA_949748255.1 of Eustalomyia histrio. Classification (NCBI taxonomy): domain Eukaryota; kingdom Metazoa; phylum Arthropoda; class Insecta; order Diptera; family Anthomyiidae; genus Eustalomyia; species Eustalomyia histrio. The sequence continues at coordinate 16,615,300 of OX456527.1, forward strand.
GCGAATGTGTTTCTCCAAGGAGTTAAGTGGATTTTGAAGGCTTAAAAAAGGGTATTTTTACTGATTTTTTTTAAAGATACATATTTAACAAGTACTTTCTAAAATTTTTATATAGTCAGGATATAAAGTTCATGCTTGAAAGAAGGAAAAATAAAAAAATTAAATTAGAGTTTTTGGCAGAGTTGTGAATAAAAATTCGCATTTTTGGTAAAATTTTCACAATCAAATTTCCTCATAAAATAAGTTGTGATAAAAAAATTCTTTCGTTCAAGCACTAGACATTGTTATTTTAAAGAAGTGTGTAGAATTTTTACAAGATCGGTTCATAAATTTTTGAGAAATCAAAAAAAACAAGTAAAAAAGGGCTAAATTCGGCTGTGCCGAATCTTTGAAACCCTCCACCAAAGGGGATGAACATGATATACGTATATACTAAATTTTGCATGAACTGTAATATGAATATGTTTTGTCAATTTATGTAACGAACTTTTGTTATTTAGTTTTAGCAATGTTATTTACAGAGGTCTGCTCTGTTAGCGACTTTAGCATTGTTCATTTTTACGTTAACTTAGTTATCATAGTATGTAAGACAATAAATGTAATCGAACAATAAGAAGACTTAATAACATTTTTACTTACTTAACAGAAAAAAAAAAATAGATACAGAAAACTTGTACAAATTTGTGTGGAAAATTTAGAGGTACCTTTACATTTTCACTCATAACTTTTGAACCGCTTGACCGATTTTGCTCATTTTAAATACCAAACTGCTCGGGAGGATGTTCAATAATCTGGGTAAAATAAGGCACCCCCGCTTGCGTCTTCCCGTCGTAATCGTGATTTCAACAGACAGACAGACGGACATCGCTAAATCGTCTTAAAATTGCATAAGGATCACGAATATATATACTTTATAGGGTCTTAAACCTATATTTCGACATATTACAAACGGAATGACAAACTGATATATACCCTCACCATATATGGTGGAGGGTATAAAAACAGTGGAGAAAATGGCGTCTTCACTCACCAAAAAAAGTCTGTAATGGCAACTGAAAATTTTGCTGTTATTACGGGAAATTCTGCTAATTTGAGCCCAGCGGTATTTTTTGCTAATCTTAGCAACACATGCCTGCTGACGTGTAGTACAATGAAATTAGAAGAAAAATTAGTAGCCGCTACTAAATTTTAGTAGACTTTTTGTAAAGTGGAATTTAAAATCTGTTTGCTAAAATCAGCAAAAAAAAATTACTAAATACTATTAATATTAGTACGAAGTTTTAGATTTATTTTTTTTTTTCGAGCATCAAAAATGTTGATTATATTTTTTAAAAGATGTTTTATACAAAATGAAAAAAAAATCAAAGGCTTAAAAATTGTTAAACATAAACGAATTTATCATTTTGTTTTAATTTGGTTAAATTTAATTGTTTTTAGGGCTGATTTTTAGAACTAAAAAACCCTTTTTAGTGCTATTTTAAGTGGATGTCCTCTATTTAGACATGAGTCGGTATCTTCACTTCCGATCCCTTTTTTAATCTATGTAACATTTTAGAGCAATTTAAGTTTGTTTGTATAAGTTTAAATTATTAGAAATAACATTTCCTTCAATATCGACTTTTTAAAATTAGTAATTTTTTTTGCTAATTTTAGCAAATCGGTTTTCAAAAATTTGTAAAATGATTTCTGAAATTAGCAACGAAAATTCGTAGATATTCTGTAAAAATTCTGTTATTCGTAAAATGTAAATAGCAAAAAGATTTGCTAAATAATAATTTTTTTACTAAAAATCAGTACAAAAATAGTAAAGTGGAATTGAAAACCGTTTACAAATTTTTCTACTAACTTTTTTTTCTGAGTGTTATTTTTTAAAAACAAAAAAATGTAAACTTACATATCGTTAGCTAAAATGCAAAAGGGCGTAACTAACAAAATCTCAAAACCGGTTTTATGGATTATTATGATTAATTTGGCTAAAATATATGCATACACAAAATTTCTGAATTCTACGATTAAAAATAAGGGTTTTAGGAACAAAATTCAAATCTGAGATGTTTTTAATTTTCCAAGTTTTTTGGTTGCCCTGTACAAATTTAATATGGGGTTGAGTGATTATGAAGTACTGCATTGAACTACATCTCTTCACAAAATTTTATCGTTCTATAATCAAAACTGTCAGATTTATTTACGAATTTGTTAAATTGCCTATTGCCTTTTTTGCTTCTCCCGTAAAAAATAAAAATGTTAGTTACGCCCTTTTGCATTTCAGCTTACGATATAATCATCTATTCCGGCACCATTAAGTCAAGAACTTACTGCAGTGGCAATATCCAGGGCATTCTTTGTTTTTGCCTGTGACAAATTCGAATTTTCAAACCCACTTAACCCCTTAACTCCTGCAAATTGCAGGGCTTGTTTGTGTACACTCACCAAAAAAGTCTGTAAAGGCATCTAAAAATGTTGCCTGTATAACGGAAAATTTTGCTTATTTGAGCCCAGCAGTATTTTTTGCTAACTTTAGCAACACATGTCTGCTGACTTGTAGTACAAAGAAATTAGTAGAACAAATGAGTAGCCGCTACTAAATTTTAGTAAACTTTTTGCAAAGTGAAATTTAAAATTGGTTTGCCAAAATCAGTAAAACAAATTACTAAATATTATTAGTACAGCCAAATTAGTATAAAAAATTAGTAAATGCTACTAAATTTTACAAAATATAGCAAAATTTTAATTTATAAAATAAATCACAAATTAACTCAATCAATTTTAGATACACTTGTTACACTTAAAAGCTGCTAATTTCTTTTGAAATTGCCTTACGAGTTCGAATATACAAATTTATAGATTTTTTATCGAGCAACATTTTATACTTTATTTATTATTTTTTCAAAAAATATTTTAGACCAAATTAAAAAAAAAAAGTTTCAAAGGCTTACAAAATAGTAAAAACATAAACAAAATTATCATTTAGTTTTAATTTTTTGTTTTAAAATATAATTTTATTAATTTTTTTTTTTTTTTGGATTTTAAGGGCAAATTTTAATTGTTTTAAGGGCTGATTTTTAGAACTAAAAAAGTTTTTAGTGTTATTTTAAGTGCATGTCCTATTTTTGGACATGAGTCGGTTGTGAAAAGTATCTTCACTTCCAATTCCTTTTTTCAACCTATATAAGATTTTAAGGCAATTTAAGTTTAAGTATAAGTTTTAATTTTTAGAAATAACATTTCCTTCAATATCCACTTTTTTTAAATTAGTAAATTTTCTTGCTAATTTTAGCAAATCGGTTTTTAAAAATTTGTAAAATAATTTCTGAAATTAACAACGAAAATTTAAAAATATTCCTTAAAAATTATATTATTTGTAATATGTAAATAGCAAAAAAATTAATTAAATAATAATTTTTTTCAGTAAAAATCAATCCAAAAATAATACATTAAGATTGAAAACTGTATACAAATTTTTGTACTAACTTTTTTTTCTGAGTGTACATCAACGACTTCTGGCTGGCCAAAATCACCAAATTGCGACATTACACGCTCTGGGAAGGTTTCCTTCATAAACGCATTGCTTAACGTGAAAGTGAAACCGTCCTGTTGCAACCACATCTCTTCCACATCCAGATCGTCAACTTCAGGTATGAAAAATTTAGTCAGCATGCCTCTTCGAAAAATAAGGTCAATCACCTTTTACGACGTAATTGCACCACCACACAGTGACTTTGAGAAAGCTTTATCAATTATGCTGAGATAAATATGAGGCTCGTTGCTCATGATCAAATTTAATCGAAAATCATCCACTTCGATGGATGGATAAGCAATCCACTTATTCACTATAAATTTCACACGTGTCTACTTCACGAGAATACGATGCTACGAGGGCGGATCAATAAGACCGTGACTTTTTGAATGAAACACATATATTTTTCAACATAATTTCCTTTTAGCTCCATACACTTAGTCCAACGTTTCTCCAATTTTTGTATCCCTTCCAAAAAATAGGATTTTTCGAGGTCCATAAAATAGGCATTTGTTTGATCAATAATTTCATCGTTAGAGCTAAATCTCTTTTTACCGAGCCATTTCTTTGGAAATGGCTCGGTAAAAAGTCACTGGGGGCTAAATCCGGAGAATAAGGCGAATGAGGGGCAATTCGTAGTCTACTTCATGGATTTTTGCCATGGAAACTAAGCTGCACACGATTCCGCTAGTGGTCGATTGTGAGCAAACGCGGCAGCCATCATGCCGAAAGCTTTCTCATATCCAAGTGATCGTTCAAAATTGAAACCACTGATCCATGTGAGATGCCTATGTCTTCCACAATCTATCGCACATTCAATTTCCGATCGGCTTACACCATATCGTGAATTTTTTCAATTGTTTTAGGTGTAGAGACCTCAACTGGGCGTTCAGAACGTTTGGCATCTTCCGTGCTTGTAAGGCCACAACGAAAGACAGTAGACCATTTTTTTACCATTGAAATCGATGGTGCAGAGTCCTCATAGTATTTATCAAGCTTTTCCTTGCTTTGATTGACGATTTTTTTTTTCGCAAAAAATAATGTTTAATGATCACTCGAAAGTCACTTTTTCCCATGTTTAAAAAAATTCACGAGGTTGTATGTTTTGAACAGCTGTTAAACGCAAAGTAAATGACGGAACTTGCTAAAATATTGATAGTAGTCTATTAATAGGTGGTACTTGGTGTGAGCAGTGTTGCATTTCATATAACTACGAGGAAAGTTCGAAAAGTCATGGACTTATTGATCCGCTCTCGTATTTGCAAAAATGACAGCTCTTTCCAATGGAGTAATACTTATTGCCCCACCTTGTATTATTTATTATATTTAAATGAAATTTGGAAAATGGTGAAAAAATTTAACCGTTATGCTCTAGCTTAATTTTCGAATTATAAGCGAGACACCACAATAAACTTACTTTTGCCTCTAGTTTTAGTAGTTAATGAGATATATTCAATTTTAAAATTTAGCAAAGTTATGCCTGGTTTTCATTATGTCATATGAACTGACAACAAAAACTGAGTCAACTGAATTCTCGTCATTTTATGTCAAATGCGTTTTCATTATATCTTAAAAACTGACAATAAATCGATAAAGCAGAGCGTGTCAAAGACTAATGTCAAATTTTGGTGTAAGTTGACTGACACGCCGTTTTCATTACAAAAGTCAAATGTGATGCGTAAACTTTTGGCGAGCGAACAGCTGATTAGAAAATATTAATTTGAGTTAAATAAAAAGTGGAAAAAATTTAAAAATAATAAAAAAGAAACAAATCGCTGTATCTAGTGCGGCGCTTTGAGTTATTAAAATACTAAAGGGCTTGGAAAAATAAAAGGACGCATTGAAATTTATTTTTCCAGCAAAAAAAAAAAAAGAACAGCTTTGCGATCGCCAAAAAAAAAAATTGACAACTTGTTGTCAATTTTATTTTAGATAAAAAATGCTGCCATATCTGCTGACAAACTGAAATTTGACGTTTTCACTTGTCTGTCATTTTAGACGGCAGTTAGTGTGCATAACTGACTGCAAACACAGATGACACCATATGACAACCCGTTTTCATACAATTGCCAACAATTTGGACAAATTTACATTAAAAATGACATAGTGAAAACCATGCATTACATAAAATATGATTTCGCTAATGTGGTTTTGGGGATCTACAAATACTCAATTATTACAAATACGCAATTATTTTAAACGATTTGCTCTATAACTGACATATTTTAGATTTCCTGCTATAAGAGAGAAACCAATGAGATATTAGCAATTTTTCAATTAAAAATAAAATTTGATTTCGCTAAAAGGGTTTTGGGGATGTAGACAAACATTTTAACTGTTTTGCTCTATCTCGAGTTATAAGCGAGATATCAAATTAAGTTCCTTTTGGCTCTAGCATGTAAGTTTATGAGATATTTATCATTTGAAATCCTGAAAATTTGGGTAAAATTTTATTTCGCTAATGTATAATTTGATCTCTTCTTATTGTAAAAATTTTCTTTATTTTTTCTTGGTGGAATTTCTTAATTTTTCTTGGTATCTTTCTTAAGTCAGTCTAAATTTTGATAATACAAAAAATTTATATGTGTGAAGATGAAAAAACAAGTCGAGTACTCCCTCATCCTTAATGCAGCCTTAATCGGATTTAAAAACATTGAAAAAATTATCATGATATTAATGTACTTTTGCATAAAATCAATGAAATTTTAAACCTATCATTAAATTAATACAGTATAAGACAGTGGAAAATTTAAAATAAAACATATACCGTTAATAATTCAACCATTTCTTATCGATAAATTCATTTGCTTTAACTAAAAAATTTGATAGGCGGAAAATTTTGGTTGTTATATAAAATTTGTTTTCTTTGTCTAATAACTCACATTCCTTAAAACGTTTTAGCTGGAATTTAATGGTAGTAGGTCATCCCAAAATGTTTGCTGTTTCTTCCCATATACCGTTAAATTTCTTCCCATGTGATCACACGTTACATACGAATATTTACTTCTTTTTTAATTGTAACAAATTATGTTAATTTCTAAGATTTAGATATTGCACCACTTTCGCTTACAACCCAATGATTTTTATCTTAAAAACTTGCTGTAAACTTTAAACTTTGGTGGTTGGTGGCCATAATAACTAACTTGTTTTTGTGATACCCATAAATCACAACCGATGACAACAAATTACGCCAGCTTGTCATAAATTAAAAGACCAACAAAAAAAAAATAAATAAAAAAAACCTCCCGAAATCAAAAACATATAAACGCATTTCGTGGAATTCCATTTAAAAAAATAACATACAAAACTATAAAAATGTTTTAAATGATGAACATAATAAACAAACTTGTTAGAAATGACCAAAATCAGAATAACCAGAGTCTGTCCATTACGTCTGTCCGTCTGGCAGTGTGTGTAAAAACATTTAGTTTATGATATTTTCGTTGTAGTATGAAATGTAATGATGATGATGGTTTAGTTTGATATGTCTGTCTGCTAGTTCCTTCTGCTTCCAATGAATTAAACACACATGGAAGCTTAAGAAGTGTTTTAGTTTCTGTTTATTTTGACGATTATGAAATGTTTTTAATGTTCACACGCTACTCTTATGTCTAGTTTAATAACAATTTTTGGTTTCAAATATTCTTCTAATGATTTTTCATATTATTTAACACTACATTAAAGAATTTGGGGGTGGGGCGAATATTAAGTTTATTAAAGCTTTTTTGACATAGTAAAGATTAGGGCGGTCCAAATTTGTATGGAGAAAAAAGTACTAAGGGTTGGCAATACGATTACCCCTCACGTTTTCCGGGTTTAAACATTGGAATTAAGGTTAGTGTCAAGTACCTGGGAGTTGTTCAGTATAAGAAAGTCTGCTGGGGTGAGAGTAAAATTAAAAATTACGAGAGTAGAATTACTAATGCTTACCGTGCGTGTGGGGACAATATGTAGAAAGCAGTGGACTCTAAATGGGTCTTTAACCCAAGAATGAGCCATTGGCTTTACACAAGTGTCGTCAGACCTATAATGACATATGCCGCTATTGTGTGGTGGCCTTTGATACTAAGGCCACCACACAAGGCGGCTATGTTGTATGGGCATAAACCCCGCGATTAGATCGTCATCTACAAGGGCAATGGAGATGATACTCCCCATCAGAAAAATAGCTGTTTAGATTGAGTATGAGGCTGCACTTGCGACTTATATACTGATGGTGCTTTTGAAGGCCGGCATACCCACAGCCATTAATAAACCGCCAGGTTATCAAATTTTGGATATGGAATGTGATAAGGTGTCGAAACAATGAATATTGGCGGAGTGAGATTTTCTTATATCAAATAGGGAGCTGTGTAGGGATGAAGGAATATTGCATGATACCAATGGAATTCATTTCTACACTAATAGCTCCAAATAGGACAGGATCCGTGAATAGTGCTTCCGGCAACTGAATATTATAGGAATGCAATCATCTGCAGTTAGGGCTCTGTCAGTGGAGTCTGTGAAATCGAAGACGGTTTTGAACTACAAGAGAGTGATGAACGCTTATTCGGGCAGTGGACGTCTAAGGTGATATGGGTACCTGGATCCTGTGGGATGTAGAGGAATGAGAAGGCTGACCAGGTCTCTTCAAAACTCGAGACCTTTTCGGATTGGACAATGGGACACCAACATGTACAGGGAGATCTGAAATGGAGACAATGTTGGTGCGATCACGAAGGACCTGAGGGGTGACCCGGATGTGGGAAAGTTGGGAAAGAGGGAATTGGCAATTACATACTTCGAAATTGGGAAGGAGTGATTCTGTGGTGTGGAGAACTCTAGAGAACTTCCTTTATTTTTGCCAAGCTTATGCAAGGAGTAGGAAAATGCGTTGGCACGGGATGATATACTGTCATTGTTGTGCTTGCGGAGGGTTGATTTGAGAAAACTGAGGAATACCTAAGGGATAATGAGTTCTTCAGGTAGACCGGAATGTTTAGTTTTTTAGGCAAGCGTGTATGTCATCCATTTTTCGTAATCATGAAGGGCGAATGACCCTTCCTCTTTTGAACCTAACCTATCTCCATTTTGTCCTAATTTAGAAGAAGTATTTGTTTTTGTGTTATAATATTTCGGTAAAAACATACACTCACAATATTTTTTCGTTAAAAACAACTTAAAATACATATTAAATTAATCGAAAATACAGTAAAAAAGAGGACTAATGATTTTTCATTATATTCAACCCATTTTGTTGTTTATTTTCAATCATTGTTTAATAACCGACAAAAGTAGTAAAAACAATAGAAAGTCCTTTTAAATAAACATAAATTTTTTACTGAAAAAAAGTTAGAAAAAACCACTTTTGTGGTTTGCTTTTTAAATTGAAAGTTTTTTTTAATTGTATGTAATTACAAAACATAACACAACACACACAGATGTATATATTTCTATTGGCTTTATGTGTATGTACATTTGAATAATTTCTTGTAATTTTTATTGAAATAATTTTGTATATATACAAACTATTTTGGTAAAAAAACTAAAAAAATTATATGAATTTAAATTTTTAGAAACAGAAAACATAAAATTTTGCATTTAACAGAAAATATCAACTCCTACTGAATGTCTGTAAATTTTTATAGTTGGTTTTTTGAATGACTGATTCAAATAGTTAAAAAATATATTTCCATGAATTTCAACCGATTCTTCATTTAAAAACAAACTTTACGTATTACTTTTTAAATAAACTACGGTCGGTAACGGAAAATATGTTGTGAGTGTATGGAATTTTAAAAATAAAAACTTTCCTAAAAGTTAAATAAATGACAAAAGTCGCTGTTCAACTCGAAATCCGATGAAATAAAATTGCTACATACACTAGCCAAAGGAAATAAGGAATTCTTACAGTTTTTGGAAAATTTAATCCCAAATATAAGCACATAAATGTCTTAAGTTTAATCGTGGAATTATTTAAATTTCTTTAAAAAAATGTTGAAGCTTAAAAATTGGAGTGTAGAGTACTACTGTTCGTCGCTGCGATGGATGTAAAATACGATTAGTACTCTGGGGTTTAATAATTCTGACATATTTGACATTAATTTAACACAAGTTAGGAAAACACAAAATGAAAAATACCAACATAATACAAAAATGTTTTTGTAGTAAATTATATTAAAAATAAATTTTAAATTTTGGATTCGAATTTCTTAATAGAGCGGCCTGGCTGACTTTTAACCCATTTAAGTTTTTATTGACTTATTATAAAGATGATTTACAGCAAATCACGATTTTTTAATTCCATTTCGGGAAAATTAACAAAAAAAAATTATAATTTCCCCTTGCAATCCGTTTTTCAAACTTCAGAGTCGTCTTATCGTTAAACTTCAGGGACGTTTTCTCAATATCTGATTATCAAAAATTTTCTAATTTTACAACCAAATAAATATTTGTTTAATGAAAAATTTCAGTCGCCCAATACAACGTCTCATTATACATATTTATAAAATATTTTGCAAATATGTATAAATTTTTCATTGAACAAAAATTAAAAAAAAAAACTTATATAATAAATATGACAGAATTTTTTCTATGATTGTGGGGTATTTCATAGTCTACCCATACGATTGTTTAAGTCCAACATTTAATGCTACCAAAAAAAAAAAAAATACTGGGCATTTAAACCGCAAGCAATTGTTTGTTTCTTATAAAATCATTAGAACTTTTGAGAGAAAAATGAGGTTTATATGAATGACTGGAAAAATAGTATCAATAATAGGAGTATAAAATTATACAACAAATGAAATGAATAGAATAGAATATAGTAAAAAAAAAAACACAACCAGAAATCAAAACCAAATCACCCTTTAAGTAAAATTAAATACGAGTGTGTAATGACAAACATAAACGTCCGTCTGATCGCCTGTCGCTCTATCTATATGTTTGTTTAAATATCTCTCTAACAAAAATATAAAAAGACCGGTTATTATTTTAACCAAAAAAATTGTCTGTTTGTGTATGGACAACTACTTGCTGTTAAAAAGTCGTCATCGGTCTTAGCATATATGTGACCAAATCCAATTAAACAAATAGTAAATAGTGCACAGTGGTCCAGTTGAGATTTCTGTTGAAACTCAAAATAGTGCTTTGGTAACTTATAACAATATGCCAAAAATTAAGACAAAATTGATCTTTACTATTTTATTTTCACAATGTTTTTTCTTTATATTTCATTTTTTACTCATTCTTTAAGCAGAGTTGCATTCTTTTAAACATTTTTATAAACAACACACATATGACGAGTAAAGATTACAAATACGAAATATATTTTTTTATTCAATATAATCTCCTAGAAGCTCAATACACTTGTTCCAATGATCTTCCAATAATTTTATCCCATCCTTATAATGGTTTTCCGAAAGCTCTGCAAAACAACCGTCTACGGCTGCTATGGCCTCTTCATTCGACGAAAAATGCTTTCCACGAAGGAATTGTTTGAGATCTCTGAAGAGATAGTAGTCACTGAGAGCCAAATCTGGTGAATGCGGTGGATGTTCAAGCAATTCGTAATTTAATTCTTTGAATTTAGCCATCGTCAAAACACTTTTGTGAGCAGGTACATTGTCTTGATGAAAAATGATTTTTTTCTTCTTTAAACCAGGTCTTTTCTTACGATTTTTTTTCATCCAGCTGATCCAAAAGGCTGCAATAATATTCAGAGATGATTGTTTTACCTTTCTGAAGATAATCAATCAACAAAATTCCTTTTGCATCCCAAAAAACTGATGCCATAACCTTCTTTGCTGATCGTTGTGACTTCACCTGCTTTGGAGCTGAACAACCAGCTTCAGTCCACTGTAAATGTTCTTGTTTTAATTTAGGATCATGGTGGTAGATCCAAGTTTCATCCATAGTTATAAAACGACGCAAGAAGTCGGTTTATTCGGCTTAAAATGCTCCAAATTACGCTGAGAAATTTGTTTTCGATCCAGTTTTTGTTGAATTGTTAATGTGTGCGGCACTAACTTTCCAAACAGTTTTTTCATACGTAATTCTTCATGTAAAATATGGAGTACTCGTTCGTCTGAGATGCCTATGGCGTTAGCAATTTCACGCTTAGTCAAACTTAGATCTTCAGTAACCATATTATGTACCTGTTCAATGATTTCTGCTGTGGTTGAAGTTTTGGTCGTCCTTCGCTTGGATCGTCTTTAAGGCTTGTACGACCACGTTTTAATTCAACAGCCCAATATTCAACGGTACGTTTTGAAGGTGAGGACTCCTTATACACTTTTAACAATTGTTCATAAATTTCCTTTGCTTTTAAACCCTTCAAAACAAAGAATCTAATGACTGCACGGTATTCAATTTTTTCCATATTAAAAAAAATCAATGACACGTCAACTTCAAATGGCTTGTAAACAAAGAAAGAATTGACAGAATGACTTGCAACTTTGCATGTGTTCTCAGGACAGTTATACCAACTTTAGAAAAAAAAAGTTTGGAGCAAGCAGTGCCATCTCTTGGTGAGCGCAGGAACTTTTCAACCAACCTGTAGTGCAGCGAATGTACAATGTAATATGAAAACAACTTATTGTGTTCGGTTCTTAAATTTTTATTTAAATAATTTACGAGATTTAAAAAAAATATATGATTTTAATAAGCAAAAAAGATACCGAGGGGGAAAGGATCCTTTAGACCAAAATATTCATGGCAGGTTTTGCAGTCACTGTAGTACATCGTTATTTTGAAAGTATTTTTTCTTACAGCGACAATCGTTATGACACGTTTTTAATTGGAGCCATCACTTAGCGATATAAACTATGAGATACCCTAACCACAGTAAGGTTTGAGGCAAGTTCCGGGAAGCGGATCATATTCCAAAAAAATAATTTCAAATAAATTTATACGTTAGGTTTCTGAGATAAATTTGACTGCTAGTTTTGGAATTTTTGGTGTGTAAACTTAATACGTCAATATTTTGGCCTTCTGCCCGAGCCTGGTGACCAGAAGTAAGTCTACCAGTTAGGTCTCGAGTTCTACATTCCGAATTCCAACGATTTATACTAAAGAACAGAAAAATTAGAAAGCAATGCAATTTTCGCAGTTTTTCCAACTTTTCGGCTTTCAGAACGCTATAAAACAGAACCCGGAGTAAGTCTGCCAACTTAAAGTGTGCAATTTAACTAAATTTTAAGAAATTTGAAAATGATTTGGCTCCATAGAAATTTTAACTAAGGCCCTGTACGAGGTGGCTAAATAAATTCTAAACTAAATACAAATCGACAACAAGGTTTATAATTTTTTTAATCATTTTTTGGAAAATTTTTCAAATTTAACAGAAATTTGTAAACCTAAATTTAGTTTAGATTTTATTTGGCCAGTTCACACTCACCCTTAAATCAAGTAAACACTTTTTTTAAAAACAACTACAAACAATTTACTTAAGTAAATTTTTTCTTAAAGTAAATAAATATTGTCTTCAACTTTTTGGAATTTTATTCCTTAAATTTAGGTAAAATTTCCAATAAACAAGTAAATTTATGTTCAAACTTAATAAGCTTGAACTTTGTGTTCTAATGCAGAATAAAATTTATTTTTAGTTTATACGTTATCAATTTTAAATTAATTACTTAAAATCTGGTGGACTAAACTAAATTACAGGTTGGTTGAAAAGTTCCTGCACTCACCTAGAGATGCCACTGCTAGCTCCAAACTTTTTTTTTTCTCAAGTTGGTATAACTGTCCTGAGAACACATGCAAAGTTGCAAGTCATTCTGTCAATTCTTTCTTTGTTTACAAGCCATTTGAAGTTGACGTGTCATTGATTTTTTTTAATATGGAAAAAATTGAATATCGTGCAGTCATTAGATTCTTTGTTTTGAAGGGGTTAAAAGCAAGCAAATTTATGAACAATTGTTAGAAGTGTATAAGGAGTCCTCACCTTTAAAACGCACCGTTGAATTTTGGGCTGGTGAATTTAAACGTGGTCGTCCACGCGAAGGACGACCAAAAACTGCAATCACGGCAGAAATCATTGAACAGGTACATAATATGGTTAGTGAAGATCCAAGTTTGACTAAGCGTGAAATTGCTAATGCCATAGGCATCTCAGACGAACGAGTACTCCATATTTTACATGAAGAATTACGTACGAAAAAACTGTTTGGAAAGTTAGTGCCGCTCACATTAACAATTCAACAAAAACTGGATCGAAAACAAATTTCTCAGCGTAATTTGGAGCATTTTAAACCGAATAAAACCGACTTCTTGCGTCGTTTTATAACTATGGATGAGACTTGGATCTACCACCATGATCCTAAACTGAAACAAGAATGTTTACAGTGGACTGAAGCTGGTTGTTCAGCTCCAAAGCAGGTGAAGTCACAACGATCAACAAAGAAGGTTATGGCATCAGTTTTTTGGGATGCACAAGGAATTTTGTTGATTGATTATCTTATCTTCAGAAAGGTAAAACAATCAACTCTGAATATTATTGCAGCCTTTTGGATCAGCTAAATGAAAAAAATTCATGAGAAAAGACCTGGTTTAAAGAAGAAAAAAATCATTTTTCATCAAGACAATGCACCTGCTCACAAAAGTGTTTCGACGATGGCTAAATTCAAAGAATTAAAGTACGAATTGCTTGAACATACACCGTATTCATCAGATTTGGCTCCCAGTGACTATCTCTATCTCTTCAGAAATCTCAAACAATTCCTTCGTGGAAAGCATTTTTCGTCGAATGAAGAGGCAATAGCAGCCGTAGACAGAAAACCATTATAAGGATGGGATAAAAATATTGAAAGATCATTGGAACAAGTGTATTGAGCTTCTAGAAGATTATATTGAATAAAAAAATATATTTCGTAACAAAAACAGTATTCTTTCATTTCGAGCGCAGGAACTTTTCAACCAACCTGTAGTTATACAATATAAACTATAAACTAAATGAGAATTTTATAGGATAAAATATTCTAAATCTTTTTAGGAATGCTACAGAAAATATTTTCTTTAATTTAAAAAGTTACCATACTTGGTTTTAATTAAGGAAGTAAATTTAAATAAGTTTCATATTTAGATTTTGTCTTTTTATACAATTTTAAATTTTCTAAGTTTTTAGTTTATAAATTCCAAACATTTAAGATTTGTTATCAACAAGAAATAAATTTCTTAACGATTTAAAAGAATATTAACCCAAAATTAAGAAAGAAAAATTAAAGAAAATGCCTCACTATTTGTAAATTATTGAAATTTTTTTTCGTAAATAAAAATCAAATAAATTAACATTATTTTAAAGCTATTTTTTTTTTATTTTAGGGAAAAATTCATAAATTTTATTTTAGTAAGGTGTAAACTTATTTTTTTTAGTTCAAACAAAATTTTCGTAAATTAAAATCAAATAAATTTGCATTATTTTAAAAGATTTTTATTAATTTTAAGGATAAATTATTAGATTTTATTTTAGTAAGGAGTAAACTTAATTTTAGTTCATACAATTTATTTGAGTGTATTGATGTGGACGTGGTAGACAATTATAGCCTGTTCTTCTATTTCGAAAGAACACGTTCGTTCGCTTTCTAGTCGAAAGAAAACTGATTTGGGTTTCACTAACTCTATTTCTATGCGAACGAGGACTCGAACGACAAGTCGAATGCAAATGTTAACAGTTTTCATACAAAATTTGGTTTCTCTATTTCGAACAGCTCGAACGCAAATGTCAAAATCAGTCACTTGCTATTTTTTTGTCGAGTAAATATATATTTGATATTTTTAAAAGCAAAATGAAGTAAAACAAAAGCAATGGATTACAAAAAGTAAGTACAAAATAATACAAATATTTATAGTTTATTAAGAATTTTAAATTTTAGTTAAAAAAAAATCAACAATGGACCATCCGAAGACGCTTGTATTTTATATGGAAGAAAGGCCCGATTTTGCCAGAAGGACTCTAGTGTTCGGAGCAAACAAATTTTCTGCAGAGGAGGAAAATTTGACCAGAAAACTAAACTCCGTTTCACCCCCTATTACGCTGTTGCTGAGTGGTAAAAGGTATGTGTGTGTTGTTTGTGGCTTACGTTTGACCAAGAAGCTCATATTCACATTTTTTATTTTACAAGGACTTTAGCAGTGACCGCACCGAACAGACAACAGGCAACAGAAAAGCTCTCCAAACAACAATTTCACCCACAACCAATCGATAACAAAAATATTCACAAATAAACACACTTTCTAAATAAAAATTGCTTTGTATATTGTTATTTTTTTATTTCATTTGTCATATACAGCTGATCACTGTTAAACAGGGTTGTTTTTGTCTGTTAGCAGCTTAGTAGTATTTTTGCTACTTTTAAAGAAAATTGTAACAAATGCTCAAAATATATGATCTGGCATCTCTGTCATTTGTAAATGCGTAAGAAACAAAAATTGACACACGTAAATCAAGTCGATCAAAGGCTTTCGAAATAGAGAAACCCAAATTGATTCGAATACGAGTGACTTGCTTTCGTTCGACTAGTTTTTCGTTCGAGATCGAGGAACAGGCTATTAGCATTATAATAAAAAAGTATTGCGTTCTTCTAAGCATGGAATTAGAGATGTGAAATCTATGTAGCTCAAGCCATTTTATCGAAATTTGCGGTCAAGTGTTATAAGTTTTTTAAACCAGATACACAAAAAAAAAAAAAATAAATAAATGAACTAGAATTCAGAATATATTTGGAGAAAAAATTTAAATAAAAACGGCGCCAAAGACACTTTTTGCCAATATATAATAAAATTTTACTTAAAATTTGGAAAAATTTCTAAATTATAAAAAAATTTTACTATTGGGAACTAAATTTTTATTAAAAAATCAGTAAAATATCCTCCTAATAAGTTCATATATCATCTTCAATTTTACAGTTAGTTAGGAAATTTTTGGTTTTAAGAAAAATTTCATTTAAGTTTATTAGATAATTTTTTTTTTTTACTAAAAACTGAGACTTAACTTCCTAAAAATAATAAAATATTTTCTAACATCAAGTTAAATATCACTTCTTTTAAGTGAAAATTATCCTTAAATTTGATAAAAAAAAATTCTAATAAATATGAAACTGTTTCTATGGTAAAGGTAATATATTTTTCAATATATATTTTAAAGTATGTACTTTACACTTATTGTATAAGTATTTTTTTTTCACTTTCGGAGGAATTCCGCTTTGTGAAGACACTTTTAACAAGCTTTCTGCTATACATTTTCATCTTTAAATTAAATTGAATTAAACTAAACTCATATATTTGAAATATAAATTAAATTTTATTAGCAAAAAGGTAAACAAATTAATGAAATGTACTGCAGGATATCCTGAAGCGTAACAAATTTTGACAAAATCAGATCCTTTTCGTAGTTAATTAATTAATGGTTCTCCTTGAAAGAACTACAAAACGGGATGCCCTAAGTTACACACAACATCTGTGGCTTAGGAGCACTGGGGGTCCTTTGTCTTCTTAAATTAACTTATTTATAGAAATTGTTGAAAAAATACAAAATATCACAGTTATATTTCTTGTTATTATTCGAAAATGGAAAAATGTCATAAGTTTATTATATGACATTTTTAGCTTAAACTTGAATTGACATAAACAAATTTTAACTTTATTATAAAGTGAAAAAAATTAGTTTTAGTTCCTTCGAAAAATATAAAGTTTAATAGGCGCAACGTCAATTTATATAAAATGTGCTTGCAATATTTTTTATTGTAGTCAGCAAACAAAATTATTATTACATAAAAGCGCAAATTCGAAATTTTTTATCTTTAGCTAACAAAATTTTAAAATATATTTTAGGCTACTTTTAGTTCAATATTTAAGACTGTTAAGATTAGAGATGGGCACGTGAGCGATTTCTGACTCACGCTCATGCACGATTTTTGTAATGGTTACTTTAATTTGTTTCCTTTAAAAATATTTTTTCTTTAAAATTAGAAAAACCAACAAGTTTGTTTTGAATTTATTTTTTTTTTTTTTTTGGGAAAATAAGAAACGTTTTATTATTTCACAAAAATTAGAAAACTTTTACTTGAAAAAAAAAAATAATATTTTATTAAAAATTTTTAAAAATTATCTGAACAGGAAAATTTTCCCTGGAAATAGTTCATTAGTTTCTTAAATCGAAGAAATTTTTATTACATAGGAGAACATTTATTACTTTTTGGTTTTAATTGCCTAAATTAATTTTTAGAAAAAAAAATTCTTAGAAATTAGAAAGTGATATACTTAAAAACAAAATTTAGAAATAGCTTTCTAAAATCTAGTTAATTTTACTACTCGCGAAATAAAATGAACACACATTAAGTTTAAGTACTTTCTGATTTTAAGTTACACACATTTAAATTAAGTTCTATTTTTTTCGAACTAAACTTAGTTTTATTATATTTTAGTATGCAAAATTTTCCTTTTTCCCGATTTTCCTAAAATCAAGAAATATTACTTAGGAACGATATGAACTATTTAAAAGTTTATATTTCGTTTTTACTGAAGTTTAGGAATTTTTATTTTTTTAAGAACATTTTTCTAAGTTTTAATAAAATTTTACTTAAATTGAGGAAATCTTGTTAATTATTTTAAAGAAAATTTTGGATTAATTTTTAGTTCATGACGTCTTTTTTTGGGTGTAAGATATCTTGAAATGTTTTTAAGGATCAGAATTTATTTGTATGGGTAAAATTTTGAAGCTTTCCATTTAAAATTCCTCATTTGAGAATTTTATATAATAAAAAATATTATAACCCAACAAATTTTACATTCTCTACCCACTGTGCCTTTTAGTGTTATTATAAAACGTTAAAATATTATCAAATTTTAAGACATTGTCATTTTTATACACACTGGCTGTATAAATGTACATTAGCATGTTTAGTGCAGCAACATTGTTTAAAACAAAAATTCATAATTTTGAAAATATTTTGAAATGCTTCACTTCCCGTAACCCCTTAAAAAACCAGTCGAAATAGACAGAAAAAACACCCACGTTTTTAAATCAGTTTTTTTTTTTGTTTTAAAATGGAACAGTAATGCAAACATACTCAAATACTCAAAAATATATGAAATAGTTTATATAATATTGTGGTAAATTTTACAATTACAAAATTAATGCATTATTTTTTTTTAAATTTTTTTTCTCTAAAGCTGTCACTTGTAGTTTTAAACATACAATAAAATTACATATAAACAAATATTTATTAGCGAACATGGAAATTAAAAATGTGGAACACGTTCCTTTCATGGTGTAGCGCAAAAAAAAAAAAGAAAATTAACGAAAAATATTATTTTGTAGTCCTCATGCGTATACGAAGCGATCACTACACAAAATATATGATTCATCAAATTCATTTGTTTGCACAAAACAGACCTAAAACATATTTTTTTGTTATTAACAACTTCTACAAATTTACAACAGAATTACTGCAAAATTTAAACTCCAGCATTTAATAACAATTAATGTATTTCAAAAATTATTTTAATGATTGAAATTGACAATTACTTAAAAAAATATGTTTTTGTTATAATTCAGTCGTTTAGACCAATTTCGTTAAATTAAACCAGTAGTTATTTTAATTTAAACTCTTATTGTTTTTTTTTGGTTAATTGCAAATTAAAATTATGTCTCCTAATTTAATATAAATATTTAAAATGTTAACACTTACATTTAATTAATAATTAACATTAACTTTTAAAATGGCAAACAATATTTTTTTTTATTTTAACATTAGTATTTTTTAATGGAATTTTTTAGTGTTTACATTCACTTTAAACAAATGACCGTTGAAAATCATATTATTTATGGTTAATTTAAATGAAATATACGTTAACAAAACAAAAAAAATCTTATGTCAATTCTTTTTTAAGTAACAATTTTATTTTAAAAACAAATCTGAAAAACTTTTTTAGATTAACGTTGTGTTGATTTATAGTGGTGGTCAAAACATTTGCTATTAAAACCTAATTAACTAAAAAATTGGTATTTAAAATCAAGACTTTCAGCATAATTTTTTATTATTATGTATTTTTATTAAATTCATATATTAATTTTGAGAATAAAAAATTAAATACTATTAACAAAATTTGTCGAAATTCAAGTCTTCAAAATTAAAAAAAAAAAATTAATGTTTTTACTATTTTAACTACTTCAGAGCATCTTTGAGGCATTGGGGCTATGAGTTTTTCAATATAATCGTTAGAAATTGCATTCCCCTGCTTTTCCAATTCGACGAAAAGTTCATCACCATTTCGGAATACTTTACTGACTGTATTGAGTTTTGCAATCATCCACATGTTCTCAATCGGGTTGAGATCGGGAAATTGGGGCGGCCACTTCATAACATTAATATTATTTTTCTTTTTACCAAGCTTTAACAATCCTTGCCGTATTGGTGGGGTCGTCATCATGCTGGAAGTTCTATGAGAGTGGCATTTCCCAATCAGCATATGGAAGCATAACTAAGCTAAGAGGGTCTTTATAGATTGTGGCTGTCATTGTATCAGCTATGCAGTAAATTGGACCATACTTCACATACCATATTTTCGCCTCCGTGCTTTACTGTGGCGGTTGGATTATCGAGATTCTTACTGTCTCTATCTACTTCTGGTGCATCTCTCGTTTATGTTGGGAGACCACTCTCGACTTTGGACCCAAGCAAAAGTAGCTTTGGACCATTAATTTAGTACCACGGGAGCCATTAGCCCTTTGTGTATGTGGCCTTTAGTGGGATCCTCTGCCGTAAATACCCATACAATACCAGTACACGCCACGTGACCGGTTCATTGCGATAGAGACCTGTAACGGGACCGGTTAATTTAACATGGGCTTGTCTTAGGAGGGGTCAATTTCCCTCTGTGACATGTCGCAGTACTGTTCTAAAAGAACATTTCATGACTTTTAAACCGGTCACGTGGCAGGTACTTTTGAAACCGGTCCTATTTTCACCTATCCCGGAACAGGTCCAAATTCCCAACTGACCTTTTTTTCCCGCTGTGTTAGCATGGAAGTTAAAACGTCAAAGGTACAAATGACACCAGTAAGTGATGTCAGTCGGTAAAGCCCGACAATTCGATTTAAAAAGTGGTGCTAGTCGGTGCGGCTGAAAGGAGATAAGAAGGAAGGAAGAAGGATTTGGCGGTTGAAGGATGGAGCTGGAAGATTAGCGCTTTGCAAGCCTTCGCTGGAGTTGCGCTTTTTGGCCGGGTGCAGAAGATAGCGGAGACTTTGGGTAGACATCAATTCTCAAAAGTGTATCCAGCGATGGGACGTTGATTGACGCATTGTATTAATTCGGTCTGCAGAACACCGTGAGGTTAAGTCAATGCAACAGGTACTCACGTAAAAAATACGGGACCTGATTACTATGACGATGGTGTACCTTGAGGTCGTCGAATATTAGATCTTCCGTTTGGTCCCTGGAGGTTAAACTTCAATTCATCTGATTGTATTTTCAATACTTCAAATACATATTGTATTTTTCATTACTGTTGTGCCAATTTTAGCCCGGCAAAATCAAGCCGAGCTTTTTGATTTTTCCTAAGATATAGGTGTTTCTTTTTTGTTGTAGATTTATAACTTCTGAGATCATATTCTCGGCCACTTCTTTTAATAGTGGATAGGCTGACATCCAGCAAAATTTCGATTTTATCTGCTCTGGGAAATGCTTTGGGATATTTCGCAAAAAAAACTATTTATTTTTCGATCTTCTCTTACAATTGTAACGGGGGTCTTTCTTCTTATTATCTTTATTTCCTATTCGAAAAATCATTGATTTTGGAACTGAGTATTTTGAAGAACTTTCTTTTTTAGAAAGTCCATTTTGAAAATCATATAAAATTTTGAACTTTAAAACAAAATTGTAATTGTTTCCAGCTATTTTGCACTAAAATTACTATGACGAAGATGACGCCCTAATTAATCTAATTAATACTGTTGATATCTAATAGTTTTAATAAAATATCTAATAAAATGCTAAGATAATAATATTAAATAATTAACAAGAATACGATTACTTCTATATCCATGCATTTTTTAGTGTTAATGGCTTCGTTAGGACTAAGAGAAATGACAGTTTCAAATGATTTGAACACTTAAATTTTTGACAAGTTTGTATTGTAAATTGAATTAATCTGTAAATGAAATGGTACAGTACTGATGCCAAAGAGTCACTAAATAACTGGTTTCTTATATGTCTCATTAGTACTAGTTTGACTTCCCTGTTTTTTTTCCTAAAACAATCTCAGTTCCAAATGTTTTGAACATCACTGTGTAATAAATAAAAACACACTTTGACATAATGTTTACATTTGATTTTTGACAGTGGGCCGCACAGAGACAAAAATCATTGTTAAATCAATTATTTTATATTTAAATTTAAATATAAATTAACATTTTAACTAACATTCTTTAATTAAATATAGGGTGATCCAAGAAGAGATACTTTTTTTCAATAGCCTTTTTTTGACAGATCACGTGTGAGTCGTGTCATGCTGTCATGTTATTTTTGTTTAGTATTGTTTGGCATATCATAATGGAATGCCTGAACAACGTTTACAAATCGTTCAACTTTATTACGAAAATTCACGTTCTGTGAGGAATGTGTTTCGTGCACTTCGCTCAACTTATGGTCAACATAATCGGCCTACTGAGCGTACTATTCGCAACACCATCACCCATTTTGAGACCCAGCATTCATTATTGGATAATATTCGACCGAATAGACCACGTCCAGCATGCTGTGAAAAAAATATAGCGGCCGTAGCTGAGAGTGTACACGAAGACCGGTGAGAACGTAACCGTCAATGGCGACCGTTATCGTGCCATGATAACCGACTATTTGATGCCTGAAATTGAAGCTCATGATCTCGGCGACATTTGGTTTCAACAAGACGGCACCACTTCCCACACATCGCAACAATCAATGGATTTATTGAGAGAACACTTCGGTGATCAAATAATTTCACGTTTTGGGCCGGTCGATTGGCCACCAAGATCGTGTGATATCACACCGTTAGACTTTTTCCTGTGGGGATATGTAAATCTAAAGTTTATGCGGACAAATCCTCTTCGATTCAGGCCTTGGAGGAAAGCACCACGAATGTCATTCGCCAGTTAGCAGTCGAAATGCTCGAACAAGTCATCGAAAATTAGACTCAACGGATGGACCATCTGCGACGTAGCAACAGCCAACATTTGATAGACATAATTTTCAAAAAATAAATGCCAAAGAATGTTCTTTCAAATGATAATAAACATTCCCCATTAAATTTGAATTTTCTGAGTTTTTTTCTTTAAAAAAGTAGGGAACCTCGAAATGGATCACGCTATATAAATCTTATTAAATATGCTTCTAGTTCAAATTAAGCTTATTCATATTTAAATTAATAATTTAATATTTTACATTTTTATTTATATTAAAAAGTAAACATACTGAAGCTTGAACCAGATAATTATAGAGTCGACCGCTGTGCTACAATTTGTCAATAAAGCAGATTTTTTATTTTCTTTATATGTCAGTGCTGAGAAATTAGAAAATTTTTTAAATTTAAAAAACTGCCTTTAAATTAAATTCATTAAAAAAATTAAAAATTAATATATATGTATATTTTCGCGAATTCAAGAATAAAGTTTAAAGGGACTTTGTCTACTCACTGCGACTTTCATTATCTAGTTTACACTTTAGTTTCAATTCAATGCTTGATTATCAACCGTTAAATGGCAAGTCGTAAATCAAAAATATTTAACAGTTTTATGTTTTAATGAAGCACCCTGTGATTCTGTTGAGAAGCAGAAAAACAGCTGTTATAAAAGAATTAACCATAAAATTTACAGCATTTTAAAAGCAACAGCAAGTTAAAAGTGCTTTTTATTATTTTAGGTTAAATACTAACTTCACTTAAATATATAATATTTTGGTTTAGTTTAAAAATAATATAATACGAGAAAATTGTTAAATGTAAATAGGGCTGCCATGTACTGATTTTCGCTATCCCCAAAAAAAATCAAAATTTAAAATATCAAAAAAAAAAATATCAAATAAATCTCCTAAGATTTAATGAGTTCCTAAACGAGTACCTTTGAAGGTAAGTATCTTTGAAATTATTTGATCTTTAGAGCTTCGAAGAATTAATTTTGACAATTTGTCGACGCTTTTTGCAGTCAAGCAACACTTAGAAAATTCTTCCTATTAATTAGTGTGTTGTTTTCTTTCGAAAGGTAATAGAGGAAAAATGAATGTTGGCGACAGAAAGAAGTCTTCGAATATTTCAACACAACATTTGGCGTAATTGTTGAAGCTTTTTAGTTCATATGAAGTATCATGGATAGAGATGGGATTCTAGCCGGTATTTACCTGATTCATGGCTAAATACTGGGTAAAAAAAAAATAAATACTTTTTTTTGGGAATGTATTTGGATGTTTATTAAAAGCATATGGAATCTTGCCAAAAAAGACATACGACAAATGGATACTTCCCCAAAAATATTACCGGCTGAGGATGCAATCAATTTTGCAAATTCATTTAAGGAAACACCTTCCACTTCCACTGGAGTCACCCATTGTTCGTTTACTTATTTTCGGAGTGAAAGTGACGATGAAACATTCAGAGTCAGCGACAGTGATTTCGATTTGATAATGTAATGTTGAAAAAATAAATATGTATATTAGGGTAGGTCGATTAAGCAATCAATATTGTGCCATCCTCTAATGCATATATAATATAGTTATTGCTTTAAGTTCTTATTTTCCAACTACTCTGTAAGAATTTTTATTTTTATTGATAAAATTTAGTATAAAATTCATTAAATTTTGCTGCAGAATTTGTTTGTTCACCAAATTTTCTACAACATAGATTATACCCACCTTTTTGGTAAATACCCGGGTATTTATCCATTTTTACCCAATTTACCTATTTTACCTTTGCCCATTTATAATCATAGGAACACCAAAGGAGGACGTTATGATTTGTATGAGGAATAGAAAGCTCATACATATTTTATTTATAAATTGATGTTGCCGTCGCTGAGGATCGAACCTGTAATCTTTTGTGTAATACAATAATTCATTCTCAAAGTCAAACTACACTGAGAAAAAAAAGTTAGTAGAAAAATTTTTAAACGGTTTTCATTCCCACTACAATTTTTGTACTGATTTTTAGTAAAAAAATTATTATTTAGCAAATCTTTTTGCTATTTACATTTTACAAATTACAGAATTTTTACAGAATATTTACAAATTTTTGTTGCTAATTTCAGAAATCATTTTACAAATTTTGGTAAACCGATTTGCTAAAATTAGCAAAAAAAATTACTAATTTAAAAAAGTTGATATTGGAGGAAATGTTATTTATAATTAAAACTTACACCTACAAACTTAAATTGGCTCAAAATTTTACATAGATTAAAAAAAAGGATCGGAAGTGAATATACCTATATCCATTTAAAATAGCACTAAAAAGTTTTTAGTTCAAAAAATCAGCCCCAAAAACAATTAAAATTTGATCTTAAAAGTAAAAAAAAAAAATAAATAAATAAAATAAAATAAAATGATTTTTTTTTAATTTTGTCTAAAATATTTTTCGAAAAAAATAAATAAAATAAAAAAAATTTGATGCTTGAAAAAAAAATATATTTAAAATTTTTTTAATAATATTTAGTAATTTTTTTTTTGCTGATTTTAGCAAACAGATTTTAAATTCCACTTTGCAAACAGTTTACTAAAATTTAGTAATTTCGTTGTACTACACGCCAGCAGACATGTGTTGCTAAGATTAACAAAAAATACCACTGGGCTCAAATTAGCAAAATTTCCTGTAGTAACAGCAAAATTTTTAGTTGCTATTACACACTATTTTGGTGAGTGTATGGTGTCGGAAAAGGTCGAAGGAGCCGATGGTAACGATATTACGGTGAACGGTGACCGCTTTAGATCTGGATTTGGAGGATATGTTTCAACAGGACGGGGTCATTTGCCATATTGCCTTTTTAGCGTTTCCCGATTTCACTGTCCCTGACTTCTTCCTCTGGTGATATTTAAAATCGTTGGTGTACGCGAACAAGCCCCGCACCTTAGAGGAGTTAAAGAACAATATTTAAGCCGAAAACAGTTATGTAAAATGGAACCAAAAGAGCACAAATTTGTATCAATGCCGATGGCGGCCATTTGTCAAACATAATTTTACACAATTAAAATTGCAACAAAATAAGAGCGTAGAACATAGTCAGTTGAAAACCAAATGATTTTTCACTTTAAACAAAAGTTATAGCGAAAGAAAATTAGAAGAAAACAACCAGGGTTGCCAATTTAGTAATTTTTCATCTAGATCTATACATTCACAATATAAATTCCGTTACCGACTGTAGTTTATTTAAAAATATGTAGAGTTTGCTTTTAAATGAAAAATTAATTGAAATTTATAGAAATGTATTTTTTAACTATTTGAATCAGTTATTAAAAAAATAAACTATAAAAATTTACAGACATTCAGTAGAAATTGATACTTTCTGTTAAATGTAAAATTTTATGTTTTCTGTTTTTAAAAATAGAAATTCATATAATTCCTTTTTTTACCAAAAATTGAAGTTTTGAGAAAAACGCATTTAAAGTTTCATAACGCATTATCACTGTGAACACACTTTCAGTTGGGAGATGCGATTTGGTATGGTTGGTTATGATTGGGTGCCGACTTTGGTGACGTCATGCCTATGTGGTGACGTATTTTTTTCGCTTTTAGTGTGACAATACATTTGCTATTGTTGCTACTCTGTTCGTTCTTAGCTATCTGTTTTCTCTCAGCAAAGGGATGATGTGCGTATACTAATATGAAGAACGTACGTTTTTATGGGGTAAATAAATTTTTATCAGAAATCTAACTCATTTCATCTTATTCTACACCCTTTTAGGTACAAGAAATTATTCAAATATAGAAATATATAGAAAATAAAAATATATACATCTGTGTGTGTTTTGTAAAATTACATACAAATAAAAATAATTTTATTTTGAAAAACTAATAACAAAAATCGTTTTTCTACGTTTTGTCAGTTAAAAATTAATGGCAATTTTAAACAAATTCCTATTACTTTTACTACTTTTGTCGATTATTAAGCAATGATTGAAAATAAACAACAAAATAAGCTAAATATAATGAAAAATCAATAGTCATCTTTTTGATTGTATTTTCGATTAATTTAATATGAATTTTTTGATTATTTTTCACGAAATAATATTGTGAGTGTACCTAACCGAAAAATTTTGTGATTTTCGTTCCTTTTAGCCATTTTTTATCCGGAGTTTTTCTAATTTTTGGTAATGTTTCATAAAGTTTTAAATTAGAAGTTTGAATTTTTTATTTTTATTCAAACAAACTAGATCTTTGGAATTCTTAAAAAAAAATAAAAATTAAGAAAAATAACCTGACTGTATATTTATGGAGTTTAATAGGCTTTTTACACTGAACAACGTGGAAGATGTTGAAAATGTGAAACAAGTGTTTACATTGGCAACATTTTTCATCTTTCATTTGCCATTTATTCAGCTGCCAAAAAATAAAAGAAAATGACGCATATTTTCGGTTTAAAATAAAAAATGGATTTAGAGAAAGCATTAATCATCATCATTCTTGCTTTGCAAGAACAAACCCGAATTTTAATGCAGTACATTGAAATATCAAAGGTCATTCTGGAAGAAGATGATGATGAAGAAGAATTTTTGGTAGACATAAGAATGAAATTTTTACATGTGAAGCTCATTTTCCTTTGTTGAATAATTTTTTTTTTGTTTATTTTCTGCAATGTCAGTTTGCTAGTGATGGCACAAAGGAAATCGATTTGTTTTTGTCATTTTTTAGTGATGACACTTAAAATAACGAAAGATGTAAGATGGAACAAAATGAGAAAGGATCATCTTTTGCAGATGTAGGAAGATGTAGAATTTTTGGCCTGTATAATTCTTATGGGAAGATGTCAACATCTATAACGATTTCTAGCGGTTTCCAACGATTTCTTTTTTTTTTTTAATCTAGCCTCTTCTTGTAACGCAAAGTTGGCAATCTTGCAAACAACACATGCTACGTACATGAAGTGACTGATGTTGTTGTTCATAAAAACTTCATATGGGAAGACCTCAGCTAAATGTTAATGACCTAAGTTAAATAATTTATTCATAACAATATATCTCATTGTTATTATTCTAAACATTTTTCCCTTTCATTTGGTCAAAATATTTTATTGCAAGAAGCCTACATTGACCTTCAGCTGCTTGGCTGTTTTTTATTTTTATTTTATACCACTAACAATCATAATTGTTGCCAATAATTTTGTAACTACCTCTTTTTAAAAGCACAGCTTGAAAACAAATAATTATAAAATTAATATTTTTCTAATGAAATCGCCACATGTTATTGGAAATTAAATACTATTTAAGAATGAAAACATGGAACAAGAGGTTTGGTCTTTTTATTGTTTTTAAATAAAATCAAAAATAAATGCAGGTCGAAAAACAACAACAACAAAAAACAAAACGAAAGTTATGGACTAAAACAATAAACACACGTATTGGTAGTAAGTGACAACCTTTGAACTCAATAAAAACGGATCATTTATTTTAAGATACATTCTCTTAAAACACAACTATGACTATTAATGATTAAGGACTAGAAGGGGGTGAGGAATAGATAAAGAGGACAAGGGGACATTTTAACTCGTGGCTAAAAAAAAGTTGTTGTAGATTTTGTTGATTTGCAAAGGAAATAAAGAGATCTAGGCAACAGGTTGGCGCCGGTATGTACTAAAAAGTAGATTTCTGAAGAGAATGCAGCTACTTGATAATAATGAGTAGATATTTCATAAGGTAAGAGATTGTCATAATATATTCAAGAGCATGTCAAGAATTTTGTTAAAGAGTTTAAAATATTGCATTTAAGTTAGAAAACTTGTTCTCTCACTCTCTCTCTCTCTCTCTCTTAGCTATATAGTCGAAATACCTGTTTTCCTTTCAAAAATTTTCAAATTTTTGTTTAGTATTTGTTTAGTATTCCTTCTTATAAACCAAATAAATTTTTACACAATTATGACCATGATGATGATTACAAACAAAAACCTCTACAAAGAAAATTAATATTAAAAGATGATATAAAAAATGAGTAAAACGAAATCAAATGACAAAGCAACTACAATATAAACAACAATACCATCAACATATTAACTTGAACCTACTAAACATTCAAACCTATATTAAAAAAAATGAACGAAAACTGTATGTCAACAGTGATGTTAACTGTCTAGAATTAATAAACATATAAATGGAAATCGATACCACTGACTCCTTTCCCCCAGTGTAGACTGATCATAAATATGTAGACATAAAAATATATTGCAGCAAACATTATTACGTTATCTTATGTGTAGATCACTTGTTATCATATATATTTATTTGCCGGCAATATATGTTGCAATAGTTCTTCGGCAATATTTCGCAATTATTTTGCCAATTATAAAAAACGCTACAAAATTAAATTTCAAAGAATTTAAAAATTTTCATCAACTTATAAGGAAAAAAATATAGAAAAATATATATTTTTTTTAATTTTACAAGGTTATTTACAATTAATTATTGAAGAACCATCTTCCTTGAAATATGAGTTAACATAAATAAGTGTTTTCAAACCTTTAACATATGCTCAGCAATAAGCAATTTTTTGCCGTTAGTCTGCCAATGTTATTTACTTATTGGGTATACAATTTAATAACGTCGTTTTTTTTTTGCTTGAAAAATGCATTTATTATAATAAAAAAATAAATTGATACATTATTCTCCATCGTTAGGCACTACTTCTTCCCATCTTTCTGGCGGCATATGGAATCCGCGCCAAAAGAATTGCTCCGGTTTTGAGGTAAAGCATAAATCAAACCAATTTCTGATACCCTGTTCTGAAGTGGAGCGTATTCCAGTAAGGGCGTTCTGCATCGATCGAAACAAATGGTAGTCAGAAGAGGCAAGGTCTAGCATATAAGGCGGGTGAGCCAAAACTTCCCATCCACTGTTTTCCAAATAGTTTTTGACCGGTCTTGCAACATGTGGCCGAGATTTGTCATGATGGAAGATTATGGCCTCGTGTCAGGCCGAATATTCTGGTCGTTTGTCGTTGATTGCTTTCTTCAAACGAATCAATTGTGTTCGGTACATGTCCCCTGTGATCGTCTGACCCGATTTTAATAGCTCATAATACAAAACACCCTTCTGATCCCACAGAGCATTACCTTGGCGCCATGTATATTCGGCTTCGGCGTTGATTTGGCTAATTGGCCGGGCTTTACATATGACTTTTTGCGCTTTGGGTTATCGTAATGTATCCATTTTTCATCACCAGTGCAAAAATGACGTATTTTTGTAGCATTCAAGCAGCATTTTCGACATGCAAAATCTCCTTTCAACGTCTCTCGGCTTCAATTCATATGGGACACAATTTCCTTGCTTTTGCATGAATCCCTATGCTTGTTGTGTGGCTCCCAATAATAATGCAAGTTCTTCTTGGGTTTGACAACAATCTTCATCGAGTAATGCTTCCAATTCCTCATCTCAAAACTTTTTTTGAGTTGGTGCATGTTGACCGTAAACTTCTACCAACAATTGATAACTTTCAGTAGTCGTTTTCTTCAAATAAAAGAAGATTTTCAGACTTCCCCGCAAAACATCTTTTTTATGCACAAAATTCGACATTATTACAGTGATTGAAAAAAATGTGTGTTTACACTTTGGCGTCTATCGAATACTGAATCAAAATGACAGATGTTTACCTTCCAAAATACCATATTTGTTATTATTGACACAAACCATATGTGATAGTTATGCCATCTGTTGTCCAAATCGACATTATTAACTTGTATACCCAATATTACTAAGAGATCTTTACTCTTGACGTGAAGTTTGTCTAGCTATTAAAAAGATACAAAGTATTCCTAACGCCAGTTTTAGAAGATCAGATCAGGAAAAAATTAATATTGAATTAAATGTATTTTAAATTCAGACGAAATCTTTTGACCGATATTCACCTATACAATACTAGTGTTGTGTAGTGTGCTGAAAACAAAGTCCTGTCTATTTAAACTAGTTTAGATGCAACGATTGGTTTATGTAGAACAGGGGTCGCCAAATCTGCGCTCTAGCGGATGTGATTAGACTAATGGAAGTAACGTGAAATTGCTGAGGCAATATTCTAGTGGGCTCAGTACCACACTTAATCGTGGTATGGTATACATTCCACCAGTCGCAAGCTTTTTAACTGTTATCCGCAGAGATGAAATTTCGGTTTACACGAATAGTTCGAAGTTGGAGATGAGGACAGTTGGGTGAACCGGACTTTGGATGAATTTTGCTTAGGCAGGAGTAGACAAGTTGGTAGAACTATAAAATATTCTGGGAAAATTTCAGACAAATCGGAATTGATCTTCGACGTGCGGTTGACATCCGAAAATCTGACAGTCAAACATCAAGTCAATCATCAATTCTGATTTTACGGAAACTGTTTATTCATGGCCTGGCTAATCAAGTTATTTTAGATCTTGTCAAATTTCAATTCAAAAACACTTATTTTCAATTTTAAAAAATTGAATGTTCTTCCAATAAAATCTATATTATTAATTTTATTAGTATCACAAAAACAAACTTAAAATTTTGAATATTTGGTATTTCCTATTGATTTGTATGTACCAAGATTAACCGCTCGTAATATTTTACAAAAATTTTATACAAAAATATATGATGATTTTTTTGTTATTGTTTTGCGCACCTAGGTGCCCAAAAGTAGAAAATCCTAGACACCCAAACGTTAAATCAACTTGCTAAAGTGGGATATTTTAAAATTTTAAAATTTTTTAGTTGTTAGCTATCTCTACCTGTTATTTACAATCCTGCAATATAAGGTAACTGGATATACGAGCGAATGTAGAAACTCATAGGCAGAGATCTATGAAACCGATAATGCCTCGCGAATAATAATGGAACTCAGTATGGATTTAACATTCACTAGAATCTTTGAAGGATTTGGAGATCCAATAGCATAACATCAAAGTGTGAGATAGACTGCTTTAAACCGCTTGGCTTACAAGAAAGTTTAATACTGGACACTAGCGGTATAACTTTTTGATTGCGAAAAAATTACGTGGCACCACGATATGGGCATACTATTCTGATGGTTTATGTAGACATCAAGCTTGAAAAAAATAAGTCTGAAAGGTCCAAATTCCAGAATCTGATAAAAATCTGAAAAATTAAATAAAAAAAATAGCTACAATTTGACAACAATTAGATATTTTAAAATAATATGACTAATTCAGATTCAGCATAATATGAGGATATGAGGAGCTACAGCATAAATTTTAAATTGAAAAAAAAAATTAAATGCATTTAGAGTCTGAATTTTTTAACGACCGCGGAAAAGTTATATCATATTTCTTTATTGATATTTGCAATATATTTGAAAGGTTATAAACCTTCTAGGTACCCTAAAATTTTAATTAGATTTTAAGTTTTATAAAAATCCGATAACAATACAGACTCTAGAGGAGAGAATTTATTTACATTTGGAGGATGTAAACACCTTTAGAAAATGAAAAACTGAGTACCCAGTGTTTGAATATATGATCTCTAGTCATCAGGTCCAACAAAAAGGGTTTAGAGTTCTTGAATTCCTAGTAAAAGTGTGATGAATATTTGCGGGAAAATTTAACTTAATTCCAATAAATTTTATAATTTTTTATAAGCAAAATTCTTTACTTCATCATAGATTTGTAAAAGAATTACTTTTGAATAAAAAATGTGTATTTCTAATGCAAAAAAGCCTGTTTGTGTGATTCGTTAAAAACAGGTTAATGGACGTAAACTGTTAAAATTCTTTATCGCGGACAATTAGGATTTCCCTTAAGACTAATTCGGACCATAGCTTGCTGATATCTCAATGGTAAACTCCAGTACAAAATATAAAAAGATTTCATTCATCATCTATCCTATTAGACTATGAATAACATTATCACTTTGTTGTAAACATCGGAAAACACTATAAACTAGTATTATGAATAACCACTAAATTGGCATCACTGTTTGCGAGAACATATACATATTTATACTTAATAAAAAAATATACAAGTATCTAAAAGATACAAAATAAATACATAAAAGTGTAGGAACAACTTACTTCTCGACTTGACTACTTTTCCACTCTTCAACATCGTTAGCGTTTTAACGTTGTTGGCGTACTCGTACTCGTCGTCTTCGTTATCGTATCTTGTTTTGAAAGCAACCAAATGAAAAAGACAGAAGAGCTAACTATATTATACTTTTGCTAGCTTAAGCAAATGTGCGAATACATGTAATCAAATGTGTATGACTATATTGTACTTAACAAACTTTTCGTTAAGTTTCGTCAAGTGTCATTTGCGTAAGCAAACAGCGAAACTGACCGCACTTTACTTAAGGAATCATATGTTTTTAGAAAAACTGTTTATGAAAAAAAAAACAAATTGCAATGTACGCGGAAAATATTTTTATAGAAAATTGAATTGAAAATGTTAAAAAACAAACGTGCATGTATAACAAAAGGGGTGGGTTTTGTATTTGTTTTTCGATTGAGATGCAAGCACTGTTGCATTTTTTAGTACTTTTTTATTTATGTTTTCATTTGTTTCTTTAAATTATTAAAAATGAATATAGATTTACTTGTTAATTGTAAAAAATTTATAAATTAAACACATTAAATAATATTTTTCGAAAAGATACATATATTTTAGAAATATAAGAAGGAAACAGTTTTTGCAAAAGTACAAATATTTGCAACTAAGTGTAGTAAGTATTTAAGTTTAAAAAGTACATTGTAGCCACCCAAAAGTCTTCAATAAGTTGATTAAGCATTTGACAGACTTTTCGTTAATTTTTGACAGTAGCTTAAGTTAGCAAAAGTATAATATAGTTAGCCCTAGACCCTAAAACCAATAGAAGGAGAAAAACAACGCAGCAAATAAACCATAATGTGTTTAAGTTCACAGCAACAACAACAAAAACATTATAGAAATCTACTCATTATATTGAAATGTACCATGAAGTTAGATTATGTGTTGACGATGATCATTTATTTGGTCCGTCGGGTCGGTCGGTCGGTTGGTTGGTTGGAGTAAAGTTTTCAAGTTGGGATTTAATTAAATTTGCTTTTGTTATCGTTGTTGTTGCTATTTTTTTTTTTGTAAGAAATCAATTTTTGCGATAATTACGAAAGACAACAACAAAAAAAAAGCAACAACAACCACAGAGAAACATGAAAGACAAAATGTTAGTTAATTGATTGCACATTTTAAAAGTATTTTTTTGTTGTTATTATCTTTTGGATTTGTTTTTTCTTTAGTTAAGTATTAGGGTTGCCATCAAATTATTATAACACTATTTTAAACTGGGAAAAAAACCACATCATAAAAGTAATCCCAAGGAGTTTGAAATAGTTTCAAAATATGATTAAATCTATACTAGCACCTTTTGCACTCTCTAAATCTTTGAGATGGTGCTTAAGTTGATTCGGTTTATTGTGGTTTAACTTGAGTTTATTGTGTGTTTTTCACGTTATATTAGATGCCAGGACATTACCGCAATCATTTATTAGCGAAGCCGGTATTCAACATACCCCAAAAGAGAAAATCCCTAAGTCCGTCTGAAGGCGGGTTATACACAAAACCTTTATTTAACAAAGTAGTCGGTGACCATAATACAGAATTCGAAAATATTATGGGGATTATGACGTAATTCTGGGCTCTATATCTGAAAATGTTTCGGTCATATTCGCGACTTCCATTGTAGGGTTTGTGTCCCAAATATTTGCGGACATAATTCTAAAACCAGAAATTGCGATAATTTCCGTTGGGATTGACATATGTAACCGTTAAATAAACATTCAGAAAATGTCTTGTGTCAGGAAAATAAGTTAAGGGGATGAGGAAAAAGGTAGTAATGCTTGTAGACATTTGACTTGAATTTTTCTATCAGGGAATATTCTACATACGGCTTGTCTGACTGATGAACGAATTTTGTCTTTAATGCGTCCTGCGATCCACTTAACAATCGACATCAAGTGGATATGCTTTACTAGATAAGCAGGTATTATGAATGAAATCTCGGGCTGTGGATAATGATTCTGAATGATTTTCGAAGCTGTAAAACGATGAAAATTACTCTTCCCTAATTTGAAAACAATAATAACAAATGACAGTTTTTTATCACTTCGCACTGTTAAAACCATTCAGAATCGGTTCCCTGGGCTCGGTCTCGCAGAAGAACACTTTCCATGGTAATATTAATCCATACGATCTGATCTGCTTATATCGATCTGATCTGATCTGCTTATATCAGATCCCTTTAGATATGCAATGATCTGGATGCAAGAGAGAGAGGTAATTGATACAAGATCTCTTAGGAATAGTGCTTATGAGTTATTTATAAATCACAGAAATGATGCGAATCGTTGAGTATTTTGTAAATTAAGGAACAAACTTAAATTACTGATTAGGAAGTTTCGAAGGCAACACTATATGAAAATGGTTGATGGCGCTGGAACCAAACAAATGTGGAAGATTCTTAATAAAACTAGATGCTTTAATAAGGAACACTCTGGTCACTTATCCGATAGTGATGTTAATGAAATTAACAACCCTTTTATCTTTAATGATGTCAATACTCATTTGAACACTTTTGATTTTGGATCTTTTAATGGTGAACTCGACGATTTTTCATTTAGCAGAATGCGGGCTGATGATATGTAGGATGCATTATTAAAATTCAAGTCTAATTTGATTGGTACTGATGGTTTTTCCATATAATTTATTAAATTGGTTTTGCCATATGTTTTACAACCCATTTGACACTTATTTAACATGACTTTCACCACATCTTCTTATCCTGATAGTTGGAAACTCGCTCGTGTTGCTGCTATACCAAAGGAAGATTCCGAAAATAGTAATAGGCCAATAATGCCTGCAATGTCTCAAATAATGGAACACATACTAAAGCTCCTGATCCTATATTATGTTACACAGCATAATCTCATAAGTAATGTTCAGTATGCTCATAGAGATAGATATAGTACGTCAGCTATGCTTTTGAGACTAATAGTGAGATCTTGATCTTTCCAAAGGTTTTAATCGGCTTAACCATGATTAATACTCTTACTTACATGGAAGGTCTAAATATGTGAGTATTGATGGCATTGATTTCAACATTGTTCATATAAATTCAGGGCCATGTGATTGGTCCAATTTTGTTTTTGATATATTTAAATGATTGTGTAGAATCTTTGGACATACACTTGGTAAAACCCTTTATTTTTGCAGATGATATTCAGATGATTTTTGGTAATTGTAGGGAATTTCCTGAAGTTTTGGAGACAGCTGTAAACTTTACGCTCAATGGACTTAGGCTAAACCATTATGTTTCGTACTTGCCATCGTATAATTTTTTACTCTAAAATCAGAACTCATGGTAAAGAGATTAATTTTGTTGAATCGTTTTAATGTCTGGGTGTTTTAATTAATCAATACCTTAATTTTGGGGAGCAAATAGATGCGATTTCCTTAAGGGTAACTTTGGGTCTTAGGAGAGTGTACCACTGGGGTTTACATTTCCCAATTAGAGGTTAATATACAATTGCTTACACTCTACTAATGTCTCATATAAATTATTGCCTTGAAGTTGATTCTGGTACACTGGGTTGTACTATAAAAAAAACTTGAAAATATTGTTTAAAGAATTGTGATCTGTTGCTATAAAAGACTTTGTTCCTTAGCATAATATTTGTAATTTCGCGATATTATATTTTTTATAAGGTCATCGGATATGGCGTACCTAATTAATTATGTTTTAAGTTTATTTTCTCTAGATCTTAGTGAAATCTACAGATTCTTGAACGACTTATTTTGTTATCTTTTTCCAAACGATCGTTTCTTATAATTCTAGGAAGTGGAATTTCTTACCCATTAATTTACGAAGTTTTACATTATCATACGATGTACGAGTATTTAGGAACAGATTATTATCTAATTTTCGGTACTCTCTGTAATGATATTTAACATTCCCTTAGAGTATGATTTCACTGATATGGACTTTAAGGGATTTACTTAGTATTTTATTTTTATACATCGTACTATTAATTTAACTTATTTTCTATTTGTATTATATTGGTATGCTCTTACTGATATGGACTTATGCCTTTTTTAATTGATGTTGAGATAGCAAAAAATAAAGTCTACAATTATTATTATTTATTATAAAGCACTACCATCCTGTTCTAAGATCGTTTGGTGTTTTATATGTATATACTGTTATTTGAATTTATAATTAAGAATTTGTAATTATTTTTAAATTGTCGAAGTATACTAGCAATGCGTTTTTTGCCTTAAAAGCTTATTGTTTTGCAAATGAATAAATAAATGTATCACATATGCCACATCTTATCATATAAAATCGGATCTGGCACCAGACTTAATTAGATTCAATCATATTTAATTAGATCTACATAGATCTGATCAGATCTAGCCTTTTTTAATGGGCTAAAGAAAAAATATATACTAAAAACAAGTAAAAAAAGCTTAAATTCGGCTGTGCCGAATCTTTGAATACCCTCCACCAATGTTCTCTATTGTTTTTGATACAATGTAAAAACCTTTTGAAGTAAAATTATGTAGGTGAAAAAAATTTTTTGAGGTGAAAAACTTTTTTGGATGCGAAAACGAATTTTTTTACCTGAAAAAAATTTGGAGGTGAAAAATTTTTTTAGGTGAAAAAAATTTTTTGTGGTGAAAAAAAATTTTAGTGTTGAAAAAAATTTTTTGAGGTGAAAAATAATTGAGGTGTACAAAATATTATTAATTTCTAAGCGATTGGTGAAAAAACATGAGAAAATATATTATATACCAGTCGCTACTACAGGGTGGCGCAAAAATAACCTTCCGATGTTTTTTGGCTGTAATTTAAAAAAAAAAGAAAAACTTTGATTCTTCTTGTGGATTATTTTTATTTGGTCTTTTAATTTTTTTTACATCAAGTCGAGAATATGATGTGATGTAAATGGCCGCCGCCACAGTTGGTTGTCATTTGAGCCCTTTTTATGGCATTTTCCATCACTTTGGCCAAAACTTCCGGCGATAGGTCCTCACATTCTTGACGGATATTGTCTTTAAGAGCTGCAAGAGTCTGAGGCTTGTTGACATAAACCCGCGACTTCAAAAAGCCCCACAAAAAGAAGTCTGGAGCGGTCAAATCAGGCGATCTTGCTGGCCAGTGCAAATCGCCAAAACGGGAGATTAGGCGCCCGGGAAATGCATCCTTCAGCATATCGGTTGTGGCACGTGCAGTGTGTGGCGTTGCACCGTCCTGTTGGAACCACATGTTTTCCAATCCCAATTCATGAAGTTGCGGCAAAAATAACTCGTTGATCACCATTCACAGTAACCGTTTGGCCGCGACGTCTTCGAAGAAAAATGTCCGATGACTCCTCCAGCGAAAACAGCACACCATACAGTGACTTTGAGCGGGTGTAATGGCTCTTCGTGGGTTACACGCGGATTTTCAGTGCCCCAGAAGCGTAAATTTTGCTTATTTACGTACCCGCTAAGATGGAAATGGGCCTCATCACTCATGATTATTTTTGATGAAAAATCATCTTCATTATTGCGTTCTGGAGCAGTATAGCGTAACATTGTTTATTAACGTGTATTTCGCATGTGTTTACTACACAAATGTCAAAACAGAACTGACATTAGGGGCCAATCGCAAAATTTATAGCATTTTCTGATAGGAGGATTACTTTTGCGCCACCTTGTATGAAATTGTACTAAAATACACCAATTTGTATGGAAAATTTAGAGGTATCTTCACATTGTCACGCATAACTTTTTAACCGCTGGACCGATTTTGCTCATTTTAAATACCAAACTGCTCGAGAGAGGATGTACAATAATCTGGGTTAAAATATGCACCCCCGCTAGGGTCTTCGCGTCGTGATCGCCATTTCAACAGACAGACGGACATCGCTAAATCGACTTAAAATTGCATAAGGATCACGAATATATATACTTTATGGGGTCTTAGACCTATATTTCGAGATGTTACAAACGAAATGGCAAACTGATATATACCCTCACCATATATGGTGGAGGATATAATAAGCACTAAATTTATCTACTCATACTTCGTGCTACTTGTATTCAAATTTAGAACAACAAATAAACCGATAAGAATTTCCCCACATCACTCAACAAAAATATTTAAGAAAAACCCTAAACAAGGTAACACTAGCACAAAATTGTATACAGCCTATGACTTACCTGTTATTCTAAAGCCCGATAAAAAGCCAAACAGAAAAATAAAATATAAGAGTAAACGGTGATTCTTTGGTGCTCTTAAGAAGATACAACAAAACTCTTAAAAAAGAGAACCGGTAACACACAAAACAGAGAACAGGTAACAAAGAAACCAAGAAAGATACAAATACACCAAGAAAAATATAAACAAGTGTGACTGGCACTGGTCACACGTTCAAAGAAAATTTCTGAATACAAATGTAGAAATATTGTAGCCTAGCCTGGCCTGGCTGGGTTGCTTGGTTAGATAGATTTGCAAGACATTTCAGTTGTGAGTCAAAGATAGATACAAAAACACATGTGGTGTTTTGTGTAAAAACCGTTTAAGGCAGAGTGTGGATTAAACAAACACGAGTAGAGATTTGCGTGGATATTAAAGGTGAGCACACTGGCCAAATTTGCTTTAAGAGAATTTGGCCATAACACCATTAGTTACAAAAAAAAAATAAAGCTCTCTCGAGGTCTTCAATTTGCACGAATGTGTGTTTTTTCTTGTCTTGTGAACGGAAAAAAGGTTTTTGTTGGAAATTTGTGATATCTTTACGTTTAGTCTTAATAATGATCTTATGCAGTTTGGTGTTTTAAAACAAAACGAACGCGTGATTAAAAACGTTAAAAATTGAATTCAATTATATTTTGTTTGTGTATCATTTTTTTGGGTTTTTTTCCTATCTAAAACACATGTGCAGTTCGATGGTAAAGTTGTATTGTTTTTTTTTTCATATGCGCGGAAATTCGGTTTAAAATTTAATAAAAAAAATCGCGTGTGTTATTTAATATGAAAAAAAAATTAATAAAAAATTTTTATATAAAAAAAGAAGCAGAAGCAAAAAAAAAAATATATATACAAATAATTGAATATGCAATAAGAATTGTGAAAGAAATTCAAAACAACTTAAATTGAAAACTGCATTCATTACATTTAACAACAACAAATATTATATGAATAATCATTCATTAAACAACAAAAATTATATGAAAAATATTTAACAACAAAAAAAAAATAATAATAATAAAAAATAATCATGATCATTATTATGAAAATGCTGATGATGATGATGATGTAAAAAAATGCTCATGATTATGATGTTGGCATGTCATATCAAGAAAAATATTATTAATTTTTTTATAAAAATGTGTAATAACCAGTAAAATGTTTAAAAATATAAAATATACATAAAACAAAATGTTTATGTAGTTGTGCAAAAAATATAAAAAATAAATATACAAAAAATTAACATAATACTCTTCTTAATGCATTAAATTTGTTTTGTTAAATAAAAAATAAAAAAAAAACTCATTTCAATATTATAAAATTACAAGTGTTTCAAGCCGTTGTGTGGTGTATTTTTTCAAGATCTTTGGAATATTGTCACTTTTGTTCCTTTATAATTGGATATTTATATGCATTAATGTAAGTTTAAGTTATATTATTTAATTAATTTAAAAGATTTATTTAAAAAAGAAAAACAGTTTATTAAGAAAAAAATTTTGTTTTTAATTTTTGTTGCTAAGATATGTTTACCATAAATTGATATTTTAAGCTAATTTTCGAAAAATACACTAGTTTACCAGGTTTTTCCATAATGCAAAAGCATTAAATACACTCACCAAAAAAAGTCTGTAATGGCAACTAAAAATTTTGCTGTTATTACGGAAAATTCTGCTAATTTGAGCCCAGCGGTATTTTTTGCTAATCTTAGCAACACATGTCTGCTGACATGTGTAGTACAATGAAATTAGTAGCCGCTACTAAATTTTAGTAGACTTTTTGTAAAGTGGAATTTAAAATCTGTTTGCTAAAATCAGCAAAAAAAAATACTAAATTTTATCAAAAAAAGCTTTGAATTTATTTTTCTTATCGAGCATCAAAAATTTTGAATATATTTTTTAAAAAACGATTTAATCATTTTGTTTTAATTTAGTAATTTCTGTTTTGAAAAATATTTTGGTCAATTTTTTTTTACTTTTAAGGTTAAATTTTAATTGTTTTTAGGGCGGATTTTTAGAACTAAAAATCCTTATTAGTGCTATTTTAGTGGATGTCCTCTTTTTAGACATCAGTCGGTATCTTCACTTCGGATCCCTTTTTTAATATATGTAACATTTTAAGGAAATTTAAGTTTGTAGGTGTCAGTTTTAATTAGAAATAACATTTCCTTTAATAACCACTTTTTTTAAAATTAGTAATATTTTTTTGCTAATTTTAGCAAATCGGTTTTCAAAAATTTGTAAAATGATTTCTGAAATTAGCAACAAAAATTTGTAAATATTCTGTAAAAATTCTGTAATATGTAAAATGTAAATAGCAAAAAGATTTGCTAAATAATAATTTTTTACTAAAAATAAGTACAAAAATAGTAGAGTGGGATTGAAAACCGTTTACAAATTTTTCTACTAACTTTTTTTTTCTGAGTGTAGGCACTAGAAAGAATTCTTAGATTCTGGATGTTGGGGAAAAATCCTTAAATCAGACGTTTATTAAATTAAATTATTTTTTATCAAATTTGTTCTCAAATCCACGAATTTGGAATTTTTTATTCAAAAACATTAATCCGTGCGTACAATGTTGACGACTTTTGACAACGCGAGCAAAAAAGTATTAATAGAGCCAAAGCCACACGCAGAGAAAAAAACATGCTTGCAACATGATTACTGTTACTATATTATGCTTGCTGCAATCGAGTATGGTTGTCACCATAAACATGGTCGCTACCATCATTATTATAGTAAATATTTTACTATTTTATGATTGACACTTTCTATTTTATAACATGATTGGCAGTAACCATAATGTGGTAAATAAAAATTCTGACTATGAAAAAATATGATAGTTATGCAACCATAAAATGCTGGCAACAATTAATAAATAATTATACATAAAATAAAACATGATTTTGATATTTACGGTCATAATACATATTGTTTGGTTTTTATAAAAACCAAAATCTTTACTACATTTTTACAAAATGTCTTAAAAAAATAATCATATACTGTTTACTAAAACTGGGCAAATATCAGATGGGTAGAAAATACCCTTCATGTAACATTAAAACATTTCATCAATTGACCCATTAAGATCCAGTTAATTTTTTTTTTTTTTTTTAACTTTAGAAGATTTTTTTTTTAAAGAGTTCATTTTCGAAAATTTCTTATACATATAATATTATTTACACTAATCAATTCATTGTCAAAAAGATTCTATATAAAGATTTTATATTTTTTTATTCGGTTCAATAAAAAAAATATATTGATTAATTCATTTCTTGTAAAAAGTTTTTATAATATTAATAAAATATTTGTTTATAAGAAAAAGTCTGTAGAACTTAAGATTTTTTTTTATACGAAAATGTCTCTTACAAAAAATACTAGATATTTAGAAATTTATCTGATAAAAACATTTTTAGATTCTACGAACTTTTCCTTAAACTAAAATTCTCAGATTCTGCATACTGTTGGTAGATACAAATTCATATATTTCTAAAAAAAAAAATAAGATTCTAAGGCTTTTCTTTGAAAGAAAAATTCATACATTCTGAGGAATTTTCATCATAAAAATACTTCGATTCTGAGGACTTTTTCTAGTAGAAATATTTGAAGATTCTAAGGACTATATATATTATGTTAAAATTATGGTTATTTTATTATCATAACATGAAAACCATATTATAGTACGACTATGGTTCGCACAATCATTATCCCAAAAATATATAATGCTCTTCGAATATGATTGTCCAAACCATGTTTTTTCTCAGCGTGCAGGGACCGCCCCAAATTATTTTACAATTTTCAAAATTCTATATAGTTCTCGCCAAAAAAAAAAAAAAGAAAAAAAAAGAAACATACCGGAAAATCAAAATAATAATTTAAATATTTTTAGTTAAAATTATATAGAAAGTCTATAAAATTTAGAATTGTTTGATTGATCATTTCAGTTTTAAAATATTTCATATATAAAAAAGATATTAACTTTGAGCCAGGTATCAGGTTCTGTAGAAAAATATAGCAAAAATTTTAATTATTTTCATTTGAAACATTTGAAATAAATCCTACGTGATGTTGCCAGATCACACTTAATTGCTTAAAAAATATTTTTCAATGGAAAACTAAGCAAAATTTGGTTATTCTGAAGAAAAAAATAATAGCTATTAGAGGGTAAACTTCAATACCAAATAATATTTTTAGGATAATGAATTTAATGTGAAAATTAAGTAGAATTTTTGTTTTTGTCTTTTTAATAAAATAAAAAAATATTTATTTATTCAGTTTATATAATGATTTGAGGTTATTAAAATTCGAGTGATATTTTTTCATGGCAAAAACAATATACTGTACTTTGGGAAAAAATAATGTGGTTTTACAAGAAATTTTGACATTCGAAAAATTTTTATAAAATATCAAATTAACAAATTGGGTTGAAAAATATTTTTTTTTACAAATATACAATAGCTTTTTATAATTATACGATGCCGATTTTCCTTGCGCTAACATTAATCAAATGAAAAAAATAAATTCGAGCGAACAATTTAAAAGTCGTAATTTTAATTTATCAAAAAAATTGCAATGAAAAATTTGAGGTCTGCAGTTACGTCAGCAAAGGTGATTGAATTAAATTTTTTTTGGAAGGGGCCAACGGTAACGCTATTACGGTTAAAAGCGAGTGCTATAGAGCCATGCAGACAAAATTTTTGCTCACCGATCTGGATTTAGAGGATAGAACTATGGTTGGGGTATAGGACTGCAGGCGATACCAGGCGTATTTTGATGTATGCTTTCCAACGAGTGTAATCTCGCGTTTCAGTGAATTTGTTTTGTCAGCCAGATCTCTTGATTTGACTGTTCTGAACTTCTTTTTTTTTTGGGCCCTGGTAAAACAGATTAGATATGATTAGATCAGATCTGCTAAGATCTAACTAGATATAATTGAATCGAATTATTTCTGGTGCCAGATCTTGGTCATATATGATAAGTTATGGCGCATGTTATGCACTCTATGGCCAGATCTGAGCAGATCTAGTGTCAGATATGTTCATATCTAAATGGATCTAGAAAATTTGCTGATTTTTGTGGCAGTTTATAAGCAGATATGGCCATATAGGATTATATCTGGCTCCAGATCAGGTTATATCTGATACCATATCATTTGAGCCGCTTTCAAAGACACCAAATAAAAAATTTGTGTAGAAACAAAGGTAAAGGTATTTTT
This sequence comes from Eustalomyia histrio, assembly GCA_949748255.1. Taxonomy (NCBI): domain Eukaryota; kingdom Metazoa; phylum Arthropoda; class Insecta; order Diptera; family Anthomyiidae; genus Eustalomyia; species Eustalomyia histrio. Next base: position 16,659,415 of record OX456527.1, read on the forward strand.
TAGTTTCTTATTGAATCTAATTAGATATTATAATGGGTGATTTTTTAACCGTTTGGGATTTGAAAATTAAAAAAACAGGAAATTTGCAGAAGTGAATGAAATATTTACTTAGGGCGATAAATATATGCCTGTGATTTACCGATATGCGGTAGTTGGCCCATCCGTGAGCTCCAATTTTGATATACTTTTTCCAGCATTTCGGGCGGTATCTTACCCATGGCAGCTGTAATGTTGTCTTCTGGGGCCGAAATTGTGGCTGGCTTGTCCTTGTACACTAGAGACTTCACGTATACCCACAAAAAATAGTCTAGTGGGGTCAAATCGCATGATCTTGGCGGCTAAAGCACTGCACCAAAACGTGAGATTAATTGCTCACCAAACTCGCCTCTCAATAGGTTCATGGTATTGCGTGCCGTGTGGCATGTGGCATCGTCTTGTTAAACCACAGGTCAACCAAGTCCAATTCTTTGATTTTGGGCAAAAAAAGTCAGTAAACATCGCACGGTAGCTTGCTGCAATGACTGTAAGGTTGCGATTTACATCGTTCTTGAAGAAGTACCGGCCCTCAAACCGCACCAAACATTGCATTGACAGCTCTTGAACAGCCTCTGACTGCTCTTTACACCCAGTTCGGCAATTCTGTTTGGTGACGTATCCATTGAGCCAAAAATGAGCTTCGTCGCTGAAGACAATTTTTTTAATAGAAAAGTGGATCTTCATCCAACTTTCCTAATTAAATGATTTGCAAGCGTTTTTCGTTTGTTTGTTTGTCTATTCATGGCAAACCTTACTGAGCATTTTTGTCATTCCCACATGTGACAAATCTTCCTTTTACACTGAAAAACCAAATGGCAAAGAAATCACACTTTATGGCCTGAACAAATTGGGTCTTAGCACATATGGTGCGCCAGATCTGCCTAGATTTGATCAGATCTAATTAGATCTCAAATTTGCCCCGAATTTGTTTAACATATTTGAGATCCCCAATTTTAGGATCTAATTAGATCTGGTATAATTATATCTAATGAGATCTGTTTAGAGCAGATTTTTTTTTGAAATTGGGTGGATATTTGAACAAGTCCCGCACTGCTGCGCACAGTTATGCAAAATGTAATCAAAATAGACTAAATTTGCCTCAATGCCGACGTATTCTATTTGGCGGACACAATTGAAACAAAATGTATAAGTGCGAATAATTATAATCAGTTAAAATCCAAATGAATTTTCACTTTAAACAGAAGTTATAACGAAGTATAATAAGATGATGGTTTTTGCCCCACCCTGTAGCTTATCCGGAAACATTAGAACTTTTTCATAAATTTACTGATTTATTTAGAGGTTTAACTAAAATTTTTTAGGACATAATGTCCTTTACTTCCATTTTTTCCCAACCGTTTCCTCAGGTTCTAAGCATATCTTATCATATTCAGAATGTAAATTGTAATTCAGCCATGATTTTATTTTATTACAAAATTGATAACACCTAGAGACAATCGAAATTTGTTCTATCAGTACTTTGTACTCGTACCACCCAACAGATTTATTTTCTAATTGTCATTTATAATAAATAATTTTATTATTCTGCTTAGCATACGAGACGCCACTTATAATCGGCTTATAAATATGAATTTATTTTTTTTTTTTTGACACATTATTTGCACCTACACATATTTTCATTTTGTGCACCGGCTGGCAGAAGGCAAGAGATGTTAAATCATTTATACACATTTTTATATTCATTTTAATGATTTTTTCTTATTGCTTATTTAATTTATTTCCTGATTTGTATTTTAATTTAAAAATTGCATTTTAAGTCACTATTTTGAATTGCGGATTAATCTATTGCATTTAGTTTATTCCAAATGTCCATTCGTTTTTCTTATAAAAAAAATCTAATATGTTTTGTTTTTATTTTTGTTGGCAATAAAGATATCAAACATAAGTATTTTAAAAGTTAATTATCAATGAATGTAACATATAGTCAGTCAGTGACTGAATGATGATAAATGAAAGATTTTAATTACCTAAAGACGTGACAAAATTATAAGAAAAATCGGAGGAAAACAAAAAGAAATAAATAAATTAGTTTGCCAGTTAAAATCAATTTTAGTTGCAAATTAAATGTGTTAACAACTAAATATAAATTTGTGAATAGTGAAAAAAAATCATTTCACTTTAGTTTGATTTAATAAAGGGGAATATTTAGATTTTCAACACATCTTGAAATTGCGTCTAATTTAAAATTTTTTAAGTAATGATAGGTAATCTCAAAATTCGTCTTAACTTGGTTTAATGTTTTAACATATGTTTATTTTTTGCTGTTGATGTATGCCAAATTTATTATGGTTTTGCTGATGGCTTAATGTAGAAAGGCCCCAACTTGATTTTTTTATATCTTAAGAGGAGTAAAAATTTTGGATATAAAATTTCCTTAAATGCAAATTATATATTTTATTGTTGCCAGTACAGATTATGAATTGCATTCAAAGAAACTTTATACCTAAATTTTATTTTTAGATTTTTTTCAGTATTTTTCCTTCTCCTCTTAAGACATAAAAAAATCGACTTAAGGCCTTTCTATCTTAATCCATTGAACTACAATGGATCTTTGTGTTATTGCACAAATATCCAGATACATTATAAAATTATATATATTTAGTACATCAAATATGCATGATTGCTCATTTGCAAATGTGCAACAAAGCAATTACATCAACACTTATCGGACTGTCTGTTTGTCTGGCTACCGCTGTTGCTTGCACATATGTTTCAATTATAAAAATAGCACATCAACAATAAAAACAATTTTCATTTTATTTATTTTTAGTGATGATTGACGAAATAAAAATTATTTTAGTTTTTTTATTGTGAAATTTTTCATTTTAAAATAATACTTAAACAAATTTTTTGTAGTAGAGTATATAAAGATTTTCGCTTTCATTGGGCAAAATGTAGCTGCAACATCGTTTAAAAATAAGTCAGTTGAAATGCATACACTAAGTAAATTATCTTTATGATTTTATAGATTTTTACAACAAATAGAGAAAAAACTTTGTATAAAACTTTCCTAGAAGTAATGCAAACAGAGCCGAATTCGAATTCTTCAGCCGGAATTTTTGACTGAGGAGCTAACTAAACATTCGTATTGGAAGGTTTTGGGTGCCAATGATTTAAAAAATAAATTCAAAATGTTGGATCCAATATGTTGGAAAAAAAGTCAAGTTTAATCCTTTTGGCAATGGACAGGATAGATCATTGGGACCGGACCTAGGACAAGTTCCTTATATGAAAGGAACCGGTTATTTGAACATGGGCTTGTCATAGGAGTGTTTTTGTGACATGTCACAGGACTGAAATTTAATTTAATTTTTAATTGCTGGAATTCGAGGGCAGATAAATAAATCCGTGACTTTTCGTACTTCCCTCGTAGTTATATGAAATGCAACACTGCTCCTATCATGTACCACATGTTAATAGACTTCTGTCAAATTTTGAGCAAGTTCCGTTATTTATTTTGCGTTTAACAGCAGGATTTTTAGAGGTCCATTAAATAGGCATTTGTTTGATCAATAATTTCATCGTTGGAGCTAAATCTCTTTCCACCGAGCCGTTTCTTTAGGTTTGGAAATAGGAAATAGTCACTGGGGGCTAAATCCGGAGAATAAGGCGAATGAGGGGGCAATTCGTAGACTACTTCAAGAAGTTTTGCCAAGGAAACTAAGCTGTCACACGTTTCCGTTGGTGGTCGATTGTGAGCAAACGCGGCAGCCATCTTGCGAAAAGCTTTCTCATACCCAAGTGATCGCTCAAAATTTAAACAACTAAGCGATATGAGACGCCTATGTCTTCCATAATCTATCGCACATTCAATCTCCGATCGGCCAACACCATATCGTGAATTTTTTCAATAGTTTTAGGTGTGGAGACCTCAACTGGGCTTCCAGAACGTTCGGCATCTTCCGTGCTTGTAAGGCCACAACGAAAGTCAGTAAACCACTTTTTTACCATTAAAATCGATGGTGCAGGTTTGATTGACGGTTTTTTTTTTCGCAAAAAATAATGTTTAATAAGCACTCAAAATTTACTTTTTTCAATTTTTTAAAAAATCCACGAGGTTGTATGTTTTGAACAGCTGTTAAACGCAAAGTAAATGTCGGAACTTGCTCAATATTTGGCAGTAGTCTATTAAAAGGTGGTATTTGATGGGAGCAGTGATGCATTTCATATAACTACGAGGTAAGCTCGAAAAGTCAGGGACTTATTGATCTGCCCTCGTAAAAGAAATATTTCTTTCGTGTGTAGGGTCGGATACATTCGCATTCGAATGCTGCTTTTCGATATCTGGAAAGCCAGTGTTTGCCATTTTCATGTTTTAATCAATGAGTGTAATCAGCCCTATGTTGTAGAAAATTTCATTATTGTGAACTCTCAGTATCCAATGGTTTGGAGGGATTCGTTTCCATGGTTGTAATATAAAGTCGGAAGATTTTTGTTGAGATAATTTAATCTTTTTCTTCCTCTATTATGATTGGCTACGATAATACTAAGTCTCTTTTATATTTTCAAGATAACGTTTTGCCAAAAAAAAAAAACAAAAAAAAAGTAACGAGTTACCTGTATTTTAAATTATTCCCAAGTAGGTATTTGTTATTGTATATCACGCATTTAAAATTCACAGTAGCGAGAAAAGTAGCCGACTGTGAGCAAAAGCATAGCACTCGGCTAGTTTGTCTAACCGTGCTAAATAAATTCTACTAAATTATCGCTGCCTTCATAAACCAAGTTGCCTCTACGAATAGTGTTCATGACTTCCATACCGCTTGTCTGGTTAATTGTCGTTCTCGGTAAGCCTTCAGGTGAGGTTACTTAAATACTAGTGGTTTGTAACTATGAGGTACGTTCTGTCCCCCCTTGAGAAGCTCACCTCTAAAGAACACAGTAGATTTTCAGATCACTTCCCAGATATTAAATTGCTTAAGTGTGGGTACGCCATTCATGATACACACCCAACTTAAAGAATCTGTTGTTAATGTAGGCCTATAAATATCGTCAGCTGTTATTAGGGCTTTTTTGATTGACGTATGATGTACTCACTCCACTTTCGTTGGAGGTTGATTCCATGTTTTTTCCACTCTTTTCGATTTTGGAATTGAGTCCCTGCCAGGGCGCCATTTGTGATGTAGTTTATTTTTAAGCTAGGGAATAGCTCAGTTATTCAGATTCGTCTAAGTTCTGCTTCCTTTGAGGCAATGTGAAGCATGATCAACCAAAATTCTACACATAAATATAAGCAACTGATAGCAGTTCAACGAGTATTCAACGAGTATGACTGAAGAAGAATGAGAATAAATCACAGTTCTCAAACACTGTTGGTAAATTTGATCAATAAATACCCTGCCCCAATAATAATTTTAAATGTAAACGACAATAAGCAATCTTTAAATAGCAAAATTAATTGTGGAGCATGAACTTTCGCTATGAGAAATTCGATCTTAATTGATATGCACTACACGAAGTTAACGTCCTAACGCTGACGCAAAAACCATCATCTGATTTCCTTTCCCTATAACATTTGTTTATTGGATTTTAACTGGTTATATTTATTTGCACTTACAAATTTTGTTTCAATTAATTGTAGAAAATTATGTCCGGCAAATTGACGCCGTCGGCATTGTCAATTTAGGCTCACACGCAGTATGAAAAGGTGTCCCCTCTTGCTGAAACCACATGCCCACCAAATTCAAATCGTCGAATTCCGGTAAAAAAAATTCAGCGGTCGCCGTTCACCGTTATAGCGTAACCGTCGGCTCCTTTGAAAAAATCGAGTCTAATCACCTTTTCCGACGTAACACCACACGGTGACATTGAGAGGGTTTAATGGTGCTTCATGAATTATGCGTGGATTTTCTGTGCTCCATAACCGAAAATTTATTCAAATCTGCACAATTCGGATACTTTTGCCGAAATTCACATTGCGTTCACACCGCTGACGAATCATTGCGCGCAAATATTTTTACAATTATCACGCGTTATTGGGCCGTATAGCGATTTATTGTTATTCACTATAAATTTGGAATGTACGAAAGATAAAAAACGGCTGTTCTAGTCTTCAAATAATGAGTTAATAATATGTCAAATAATACGACTAAATACAAACGAGAATAAACAAATGGTGCAAAAATTTTTTGAGATAAAAAATATTTGAGGTAAATACAAAATATTATTAATTTCTAAGCGACTGGTGAAAAAATATGAGAAAATTTTTATATACCAGTCGCTACTATGAAATTGTACTAAAATACACCAATTTGTATGGAAAATTTAGAGGTATCTTCACATTTCCACTCATAATTTTTTAACGGCTGGACCGATTTTGCTCATTTTCAATACCAAACTGCTCGGGATGTACAATAATCTGGGTAAAAATAGGCACCCCCGCTTGCGGCTTCGCGTCGTGATCGCCATTTCAACAAACAGATAGACAGACAGACGGACATCGTTTAATCGATTTAAATTGCATAAGGATCACGAATATATATACTTTATGGGGTCTTAGACCTATATTTCGACATGTTACAAACGTAATAACAAACTGATATATACCCTCACCATATATGGTGAAGGGTATAAAAACAATAAAATCATTGCAGAAGTGGTTTCGAAGGGTTTTCATTAAAATATAATCAAAATCTTATAACTTAAAATCTAAATATCTTTCTAAAACAACTTAACTTTTCAAAACGTGATATACTAGGGCGGATCAATAAGTCCGTAACTTTTCGAACTTACCTCGTAGTTATATGAAATGCAACACTGCTCCCATCAAATACCACCTTGTAATATACTACTGTCAAATTTTGAGCATGTTCCGTACCTAATTAGATTATTTGATTAATGAGATTTAATTTTTTTTACAAAGAATCCGAATATTTTGGTTGGAGCCCTTGACAATTCCGGTTGAAACAATATATTTCAACTGTGTTAGGAATACATTCGATTATGAGTGAATATGAGTGCCATCATACAAAAAAAAAAAATATATTACTAAAGTGCCAATATGAAGTTAAAAAAAAATGCATTTCTCTAGGTGCCAGCACATAATATTTATTCGCTTTACTATAATACAACAGAAAATATATTGTATTGAATACTTAAGTAGCTGTGCACCGCCAGCGGTACACATGGCACTCTAGTAAAAAAAAGTCTGCCCCGCCGGCGGTGCACATGGCACTCAACGTGTTAAATAATTTGGATGCTACGAGTATAATCAAACCATTCAGTTGGGAAGAAACTCTGTTGTCACAATGAACCTATTTTCTCTATGTATTTTTTACCCTCAATTGTTTTCCTTTAAGGTGCATTCACAATTACACAGTATGCAATACTCCACAGTGGAATGCACTATAAAAGTGATGGTATGATACAAATAACATGTAAGTGCAAAGGAGAAGGGAACAAAATACACTCTGCAGGGTGGAGTACTCCAGCACAGTGAATGTGCCTTAAGATATATTTTTGTTGTTCACATTTTAGATTTATATATCTTTACGGGCCCACGTTGTGCGTCATTGTTGAAGGCATTTTATCAGCTATTATTTATAGAGGTGGGATTCTCGGTTAAAAAAAAGACAAATATCTCTTTTGGGAATTCATTTGGGTTTTTATTTAAGCATTTGGAATCTCGCCAATAAAGACATACGACAAATGGATACTTCCCCAAAAAAAGTACCGGCTGAGGATGCAAACAATTTTGCAAATTCATTTGAGGAAATACCTTCCACTTCCACTGGTATCACCCATTGATCGTTTAATTATTTCCGGAGTGAAAGTGACGATGAAAAATTCAGCGGCAGCAACAGTGATTTGATTGGATATTGTAATGTTGCAATATTCATTTAGCAATCAATATAATGCCATCCTTACAAATCGGCCCACTCTAATGTATATATAATATAGTTATTGCTTATTTTCCAAGAATTTTTATTTTTATTTATAAAATTTAGTTAAAATTAATTAAATTTTGCTGCAAAATTTTTTTGTTCACCAAATTTTCTACAACATAGTATATACCTACCTTTTTGGTGAATACCAGGGTATTTACCCATTTTTAACCAATTTACCTATTTTACCGGGTATTTACCATTTGGGTATTTACCCTTTACCCACCTCTAGTTATTTATTATTAACTAGCTGACCCGGCAAACGTTGTTCTGCCTAGGAATAGGATTACATTATTATCTAGGTAGCTCGCACAAAGTTTGAATATTCTCACAATAATAGTACCCCAGATATGCAATAATAAATTTGTACTTCGTATGGGAGGTGCCACGCCCATTGCTTGGATCCCCCATATTTTTTGGAAGATTATGAATATTATTATCAAAGAAGCTCACACAAAGTTTGAAGACTCCCACTTTAATAGTACCCCAGATATGCAATAATGAATGTTTTCTTCGTATGGGAGGTGCCACGCCCATTGCTTGGATGGCACTCATTTTTTTGGGAGATTATGAGTATTATTATAAAAAAAGCTCACACAAAGTTTGAAGACTCCCACTGTAACAGTACTCCAGATATACAAAAATACATTTTTACTTCGTATGGGAGGTGCCACGCCCATTGTACCCATATAGGTCAATTGTGAATCTAAACCATTCAGGGATCAAATAAAACAGACACAACAAATTTCATCGAAATCGGCCCAGCCGTTAAGGAGGAGTGCAGTCACTAACACACGTACAGGAGAATTATATATATAAAGATTAAAACACAAAATTTTACATGGCGCCCAATAGCTTATTATATAATAGCTTATTATAGGTATGAAAAAGATTTGCTTGCTCTGAGTAAGTTTAATTTCTCTACATATTTTAACGAAAATATTTCACAATTTTGTAAAAAAAAACTTCCTAGAAATTGCACATTAAAGTTTTGCAAATTATAAAGAAAATAAAAATCACATAATTCCTTTAAAATTAACATACTTAGAATGCCTTTTTAGTGAAATTCTTTAACTCATTAGGGTTCAATGATTACAACACTGTTTATATTAACATATGCATGATTGTACATGCATATATGCAACATTTCTTCTTCATCATCGTCATCATCATTGTGATCTTCTACTCCGTTAACATCTACATACATAAATATTTTGCTGTATGTAGATGTTGTTAGTTTCTACTCCTCCAATTTCTCAAGTCTTAAATTGTAAAACTTTTTATTTATTTTTTTTATTTAGTATCTATTTTCAACTCTAACAATGAGAAGATGTTTTTATTGCAAAAAAAAAAAAAAAAAAAAAGTCATGCGAATCTATAAAGGAAAAATCTTACATTAGTTCTTTTCTTTATATAGAAAGAAATGAAAAAAAAAACAGACTTAAAAACCGGAATTTTTCCTCTACCACCATCTATATGAAAACAACTTCAACTTGACAATCCCTGGGTAAACAAGTTTGCCTCTAGCATTTTTTTTTTAATTTTGTAGCCGTAGTATACAAGTATAGTAAGTAGTTTGCTAGATGCAGTTTGCTGCACTAATAGACCAGTCCACCAAGTAAAGTTACTATTCATATACCAACAAACGAAACTACATGGAAAGCTTCAAAATTGCATACTCCACAATCTTTTTACTAGAGAATTTCTATAAAAAAAAACCAACTAAAAAATACACCTATTTCTAGTTTTCATGAAATTTTTTCTACTTTTAAATATATATGGAGTTATAGACTGACTGCACTTATTATTTTGCAAAAGTCTGTGTGTGAATTTGTTAAGGTTTGGGTTAGAGTACAATGACATATTCTTGGTTAGATGTACAATAATATATTCTTCTTATTAAATAATATATTTAACAAGAGTGTGAGATGATTTTGCAATTCAATTGCAAAATTTTTTGGGTTTTTTGGATTATTAATTAGGATTGGAGGAAGGAAGATAAAATGTCTTTTTATTCTCTTGATTGCCACGTTGGGCGCCATATGAAGTGAGATGATGTACCTAGTACTTTCAATTATTCTGACACACGGTTTTTTCTTGATAAAAAACAAACAACAAGAAGTTTTTTAATTTTTTCTTTTTATTTTAGTTTTTTAAATATTGAAGAATATAACAAAAAAAAATTATTCAAAATGGCCGCCATTTGCCTTCCAACACGACCGAAGTCTAACCGGCCAATCGTCTATTGCAGTACGCACGACCTCCATGGGGAAATTGTCTACTGCGCGGATAAGTGCACGCTTAAGCGATTCCAAATTTTTGTGGTGAGTAGTGCAGACCATGCCTTCTAAAACGGACCACAATTTATAGTCTAAAGCATTCAGGTCTGGACTACCCGATGGCCAATCATCCGTAGAAATAAAGTTTGGTAAATTGTTTTTTAACCAGTCTTGAGTGGTTTTTGCCTTATGGGCTGGGGCAGAGTCATGTTTAAAGGTCCACGGCTCGTTTTTGAACAATGTGCTATTTAATGGCTTCACAACCTTTTCTAAAACGTCAGATTGGTACACATTTGCCGAAGTATTAACACCTTTTTCGCAGAAATGAAGCATGGTGACCCCATCATAGGCGACTCCCCACCATACCATCACAGAAGCAGGATGGTGACCTCTCTGAACTCTAGGAACCAATTCATTTGCTTGCAGAGATTACTTAGCATAGATTCTATCATTTTGTTTATTGAACGACTCCTCCGCAGTAAAAATTTTCTCGTCAGTAAACATAATTTTTCTGTGGCCGCCGCAAGTAGATGCCCCGTGTGTCTTTTGTAAGCCCGAAGTCCCAAGTCATATTTAATGATGCGAGAAATGGATACTTTCGATATATTCATCTCCCGCGAGATTATTTGCTGCTTTCGGAGTGGATTTCGATAAATTCGATTCTGTACAGCTTTAACGGCTCTGGGAGTTCGCACAGAGCGCGGACGGCCAGATCTCGGACGGTCTGCTACTCCAACAGTCTCCTTAAACAGTTTCACAGCACGATAAACAAAACTACGACTAACCCCAAGCGGCTGCAATGTTCGATAAATGTCTCCAGTTTCCATTCCACATTTTTTAGGCCAATTACGACAATACGGTTTTCAATATCTCCCCATTACATAATTTTAAGTAACGCACGACAAAAACTTTTTACACAAAAATGAAGTTTAAATGCTAGTTGTAAAAAAACTGTCAACGTAACGAGAGTATGTTCAGTGGATTTCTTACAGTGGGGGCGACTAACAGTGTGTCAGTAATTATGGAAGTACTAGGTATAATATTGGCACCAAAGATCCTGACAAATGTATTTCAAGAATTATAAAAATATTTTCATAAGCTTATATGGGAAACAGTTTAAATTTATCTAAATTATTTCCTTATTTATGAAACGGCATATTTCCCGACATATTTATATATAAATTCTGACTAATTCTATTTAAAATTTTATAATTAATCAATAAAGTTCTATAAGTACTATCAGAAATTACTTGTTCCAATTAAAATTTATTATGCCAAAGTAATTTATTCTGAATTCTTTGTTCACACAACACACTTTAATCACTTAATAAGCTTTAAATTTGAAAATATTTATTTGTTTTTTTTTTTAATAAATTTATTATTACCAAACTATGCGTCACTTGAAATTGGTCGGGTTGTTTGGTTGTTTGGTTGTTTGGCCAAATTGTTAGCTGACTCTGTGTAGTTATTTTGGTCTTGTTAAATAATTTGCTATGAATTACTGTTTCCAATTTCTTAACATGTTTTCTTCATTATGTTTTAATTTGTTAACGATCAATAATTTTTCATTTTTTTTTTTATTTTTTCAATGCTATTGAACTAAATTATGTGTATCAGGCCATTGGGTATGAAGAAAGAAAAAATAAAAAAACAAACAAACCATGTTTGTAAAGTAAAGCTTAAAATTATGATGCCAAAGTCCAAAAACACGAAAAAAAAATTAATGAAAAATTAAATGTATTGATCGAATAATGTAACTCTGACTGACTTATAGATTTTTTTGTTGCATTTTGTCGTCATTAAATTGAATCATACACTGGCAACAACAAAGTTGTATATTGTTGCTGTTTTTGTCATCTATGGTTTTGCACAATGGGTTTGACTATCCTTTTATTTATATATTTAACATTAAAAACCTAATAGGGAAAAGGGATATTGTATATTAGTTTAAAATGAGCTTTAGATATTTTTTTATAAAAAATGAATTTAATGTATTTATTTGTACCAATATTTCGTCAACACTTTGGGTGACTTATTCAGGGGAAATTTTTTGTATAATTAATAAATGAAAACTATAAATTGAAAACTTATATATAAGAATTTTTTAAAAATGGTGGAAAATAAAAAATGGTTTTTTGTCAATTTTTTTTTACAAAATTTTTAAATTTTTATTTATTAATTATACAAAAAAAAAAAAAAGGGATAAATAAATAATTATGTAACGTGACGTTACAAATAACCTACTTATTCATATACCTAATACAGTTGCTGATGCCCATAACCAACATTCTATTCTAGTAATTCTCATTAAGTTGGTAAAATTTATTACATATAGTGTCAAAGTTTAGAGGTAAAAAGCGCGAACTAAGATCTAGCTGGAGTTCGAGTATACTTCGTCTAGCAGCCGAAGTATAGCTTGTAAGCCAACCAGATACTCGTTCCCCGACCCTACTGACTCACCTGCCGATTATCCTCGTGAGTCACGTAAACACAATAACCGTAGTTAGAACCGATTTAACCCGACTTAACTAACCGTAGAAACCCTTGCCCGATCTAACTCTACTCACCTGCCGATTATTCTCGTGAGTTACTTAGAGTTATCGACTAATCATCGTTAGAACTTTTTCCCGTTCTTACCCGACTCACCTGCCGATTATTCTCGTGAGTCACGTACACATAGGAACCGTAGTTAGAACCGATTCAACCCGACTCACCTGCCGATTATTCTCGTGAGTTACTTAGAGTTATTAACTAACCGTAGAAACCCTTGCCGGATCTATCTCGACTCACCTGCCTATTATTCTCGTGAGGGACTTAGAGTTATCGACTAATCATCGTTTGAACTTTTTCCCGTTCTTACCCGACTCACCTGCCGATTATTCTCGTGAGTCACGTACACATAGGAACCGTAGTTAGAACCAATTCAACCCGACTCACCTGCCGATTATTCTCGTGAGTTATTTAGAAATATTTCCTCACCGTAGTTAAAACCCTTTACCAGATACTACGACTCACCTGCCTATTATACTCGTGAGTTAGTAATGACCATTTACAAAACCTTTCCGTTCGCATTTCACGGATTAGCCCGACCCACCATCGGGTTACTTTAGACCCTTGTCGTATTTCGACCTAGGGAATAGTTTCGCTATAAAAAAACGCGACTGTTTTATGCCATAAACCGCTTTCCGTTCTCGTCACCAAGGGAAGCAATTAGACTTATCATTAAAGGAAGCAAACCCAACCAACCCTGTGTTTTCCCTGGCTGGAAAACAAAACTGCATTACAATTATAATTAATTTTTTATAAGAAAAAAAGATCTTAAGCTCACGTTAAACTAATATACAAATCAAAAAAATCAAAGAAAACTAACAGAATTTGAAAAAGGGATATTTTAGTTGTTTTTTTAACAACACTTAAGTTTGTGTTAGGAAAAAATTTTAAACTAAACTTCTGATTTTGATGAAATTTTAATATGTGGTAGGGAAATCTATGATCAATCTGTCTTCACCTTTGAGCCACCTTGGGCATTTAGGCGAAAAATGATGGGTAAGAAAATTTATCATTTTATAGTAGTATTTTGTTCGGAAGATGAAGTTTGATAATCACAACGCCTATGTTTTTGCCCAGGGTTGCCAAGTACTGTAAGTGACAAAAAAAGGATTGCTCACAATCTGCTATGATCCTCGAAAATTCCATTCCAATACTGTAATTACATTTAGTTCCTTTGGACAAAATGTAAACAAAATAATTAAAACAGAAAAAAATTAGCAAATAGGCCAATGTTTGGAAATAGGTTTACCCCTTAAATTCCAGAATATGGAATCCAGATGACCAGATACGAGAGCGGTAAATAAGTTCGTGACTTTTTTGATAAAAAATAATTTTATTTTTCATCATAGTCTGATTTAAGCTCTAGACACCTTATTCAACGATTATTCAATTTTATTATCTCTTTCAAAAAAAAAAAATAAATAAAATTTGTCGAGATCTTGAAAATAGGTTTGTTTACGAGGTGATTTCATCATAGAAGTAAATCTCTTTCCGACGAGCCATTTCTTCAGGTTTGAAAACAAGAAATAGTTGTTTAGGCTAATAATAGGGCGGATAAGGGAGCAATTCGTAGCTTAATTCATGGATTTTTTCCATAAAAACAGTCATTTTCCATTTTCTCTTCAATCCTCAAATCAAAACACGCGGTAGTCTGCTATCAATGACTGTGAAACACAAACTAAATGACGCTGCTTTTTCAAATTTTAACAGGACTCAAGAGACAGATGGCTGTTGACAGGAGCAGTGTTGGCCTTTCAGTTAAGAAGAGGGAAATTCAAAAAGTCGCAGACTTATTGAACCGCCCTCGAAACTTCCTCCAAAATATCCAACTTTCTTGCAAATCAGAGTGTTTAACTTTTTAATAGCTTTCTTGAAGAACAAATATACATACTTCAAGTTGTCAAGATCATCAAAGATTCTATGATCTACATGTCTTAGAATGAAGGCCTTATTGGTGGCATCCATCGATTGCGACAGAGGAAGCCAAACTAAAGATCGTGTACAATCCTTTTGCAGACTAATCTCACAATAAAAAAATTTACACGTTAAAAAATTAAAAGGGTTCTTGCGGATCTCAATGTAAATAAGTAAACGGGGCAGGATGGTATAGTAGCACTGGTGTTTAAACGGTGCTTTTCGTTATATTCTCATCAATTGGCTAATCTTTTAATATCGCCTATCAGTGGGGGAGTCTTTCCCTTATGTTGGAATGTTGTGGATACCTAACTATGGAAATTACTGCCTAATAGCAATATGATCTGCGCTCTCAAAGTTGATGGTTAATTACTATCTCTTTAATTATCTAAAGTCGGGAGAGCTGTTAGCATTACTTTGGAAACGTTTAAGACGTTTCATTTACATATTTGGTAGAAGCAAAGTGGCTTTTCTAGATATTTTTAAGCCATTTCATGGATACTCTCGATTTATTTTGTTATAGATGGGGTTTCATCAAACGTGTTTTAGACCACTTTAGTGGTGCCGCAAGGTTTTATCCTCTCTTGCTTGTTCTAATCTTTGTTAACGACAATTTTGATTAAACTTTTAAACCTATCTACCTTCGATCGTAAGCCAGGTCTTGCTGTGATTGGGGTAAAATGCAAAATAAGCCTTTTATATCAGTCGGGACTTTTTGACCATCTCTGAGTGAGGATGTGTCACTGCGCTTATTTGTTGACCTTTTTGATCAGTATACTCTGGCAAATCATCATGAATGCATTGACGCTTGAACAACGTTACCAAATTATCCAGATTTACTTGGAAAATCAGTTATCAATTCGCATAGGTTCTAGACGTGGAAATTGTATTCAGTGACGAGGTTAATTTTTGGCTTGACAAATTTGCCGCATATGAAATGAATGCAATACACAACAGACCCTACAAACTCCATTACATGCAGAAAAATGCACCGTTTAGTGCGGTTTACACGCTGGTGGCATCATTTAACCTTATTTCCTAAAACATGAAGCCGGAGCTTGTGTTACGTTCAATAGAGATCGTTACCGCACCATGATCAATGACTTTCTGTTTGAAAGTATGGATGAGATTGATCAGGACGAGATGTGGTTTCAAAAGACTGGCGCTTCGTGCCATACGGCGATCTTAACCATCGACTTATTGTAATCAAAATTTGACGATAAGTTGACCTGTCAATTGGCCTTCAAGGCCGTGCGATTTGATACCTTTCGAGTATTTCCTGTGGGGCCACGTGAAGTCACTGGTCGCAGCAACTATTGACGTCTTGAAGGCCAACAATGTTCGTGTTATTTGTGACCAGCAATGTTCGAAAAATGGTCCAAATTGGACGTTCAGAATGCGCTTCGTCAAGAAGAGCCGAGATGGCCATATGCCCGAAATCATTTTAAAATGTTAATACCATATATTAATCTTTCGATTAAAAAAATGTTTTGGGTTCAAATTACATTTTTTACAATTTAAAGTTTAATCGGCCTTGAAAAAACATCCTTTATATTATTTCATGAGCTATATTATAATTGAGTGCCTTGGTATATTATATCGGTGTAGGAATTACTTCATTTCATCTTATCTCCTTACCCCTTTATTCCACCTACATATGGAGTATGTTATTTTGACACAAATAGATTTTTTTGTTCGAAATATTGACACAGTCGGTATCATACCTCCGCGTAACAAAATGAATCTCTTTACGCTTGAACAACTTTGGGAAATATTGCAAACTGATTTCCAAAGTGAGTGCTGCCCAAACTGTTCGTTGGTTGAAAAGAAGTTTTGGCCAAAATGAAGCACCCACGGAACGTGCTGTACGCAAGTTTGTCCAAAATGTTCGTGAGACGGGACCATAAGTCCATTTTGGACGCTTTCCACTTCTATTGTCCACGCTGCAGAGAAGAGTGTACTAAAATAGAGATAGCATGATACAAAAAAAAATATGTAAGTTCGAATGAGAAAGGAACCCAATTCACTGCAGAGTGGTGTACTCCAGTATTGTGAATCTAGCTTTAAGCTTGAGTTAATTTGTGTTGCCAATTTTATTGAAACCTTGACCCATAGTATTTTAGATATTAATATGAATACAACAACAATGTATCCATCTATAAACATACAAACATACTCGCACATATACACATATTTATTATGTTTATATGTTTGTTTTATTTGTATGCATTTATGTATTTCATTTCAATGTGGGTATATTGGGCGTGCTTTTTGATTACTTGACTTGGTGCTGCGTTAGTGTTGTTGCTGTTGCTGTTGTTGGATCTTGTATTATCGCTTACTTTAAATCTATGGAATGCAGAAAGGTGGTAATTAATGCAGAGTTGTTTGCAGTTCCAACCAAGTTACAATAAAATTAAAGCAAAATCCGTAATAAAAAGCATAACAAAACCATATTGTGGTTTATTTTTTATTTTTTTGGTTTATTAAGTGTGGTTATGTTGTTGCTGTTGTTGTTGTTGTCACTGTTGATTTTATATAAAAATATTTCAAATCAATTTATTAGAGTGCGTAATGTTAACAAACTGTCAAGAGCTGTTTTTTTTTTTAATTGTTGTTGCTGTTGTTGGTCTTCATGTGTTATGAAAATTATTTCATATCACATTCTTCAACACCTTGTTTTGCAGCAAATAAATAAAAAAAAAATAAAAATAAATAAATAAGAAAAAATCAGAAAACCCGACCAAAATGCCAGTAATCAGAGGCTGCCAGCAAGTGTGCGTAGTATATGAGTTGGCTGATTGGAATTGCATGGTTGGCTGGTTAATGGCTTTGGATAGTTGGCTGGTTGGTTGGATGGATGGATGGATGAAATGTGGTGTTTATTTATTTATTTATTTATTTAATCAATGTTACACAAAAACCGAGCCCAGAGGGCCATATATGGTTTAAAAATACAACTCAAACATACTACTTAACAATATATTTATTATATTTATTTATAAAATAAATTACGTTATTTACATAACATTGACCCTTTACAATGAACGCATATGGAAGTAATTATCAATATAAAAATCTAAAAATAGTAACAATAAACAAGGCACAAAATATGTAACAGGTTTTTTAATAATAAATATTTTATAAATAAAAATGCATACAACAATAATTAGGGAAAAATCACTATTCAAATCTGATTTACATTTCTTAGGAAATGCATACATATTTGAATTGAAATAAAAGTTCCAACATCATTTCTAATGGCTCGAATAATCTTTGGCCCAGATGAGTGCATTATACATATTTCAAATCTCAAAACAATGAGTCATTTTAAAAATCTGTAATACAATGTATCTTATTTTTTGTCAAATTCCAATCGAAAAAGATCGAAGTATTTTCAATCCCCATTTTCGCAATATTTTTGATCAACAGTTTGAATCAACAGTAGCTTTTATTAATCATATGGGAAAGCTTAGGAAAAGTTCCAAATAGGGCCGTAAACTCTCGAAAGAACGCTGACTGGATCAATTTCCATCTCATGCAGAAGAAATATAGAAAGAAAGTTTGTCAAGTCAAACTGGATTCTAAACAGACTTTCAGAAATATACTGCAGCTAATCTTGATGCTATTGAGAGTCATGACAATACCTTTACAGTGCACTTTCCGGAATGCAAAATGACGGCGGCGGTAGGGAATGTTATTGAAAAATCTTCTATTGAAAGAACGCAAGGTGACTGGTGAAAACCATCCAGAATGGTAACGGAAGAATCGATTAGGTACGCCTTTTCATCTTTTAGTGACTTTAAGTCCCCAGGATGGTATATATCCCTTAGTGCAAAAGAGTGGTGGATACTTTAAACCCAGTTAGCCCATGGATATGTTCCGTCAACCTGGTGCACTGTCAAGGTGATTTTCATTCCTAAACCTAAAAATGAAGATATATTTTGGTAAGAGTTTTAAGCCGATCAGTTAATCATCCTTTTGACTCAGAAGTCTCGAAGGAATGGTGGAGAAAATCAGTGACATTGCTCAGAAATCCTCTTGTTTGTCAACAACCTGTGCATGAAAGTGCTAGATATTGTGAGTTGACTCTTCATGACCTCATTTTCAAGATCCAAAAGGGTGTTTTTGTTACCATTGGGGAGGCTACTTTTGATTCACTTTATGTTATCTTAAGGGCAGTGGGACATAAAGGTCACAGTTTAATTCAGTGGAGGATGCCCTCAAGAGGGTGTACTCCTCCCTCTGCTGTTGTCTTTCGTAGTGAACTGGCTTTTAGTTGAGATTCAGACTCTGGGTGTGCACATCAGAGAACTGCAAAATCAACTTTTTTCTTGATTTAATCATACACAAAAATTATTGTTCACATTTAATAATTCAACAAAATTCACTGTAGAATAAAATCAGCATCATGTTACTGAACGCGAATTCGGATCAGTTTAAATCATATGTCGATTATGTTTACTGCAAATTTAATCACTCAACAAAAAGTCAGCGTTGAATAAATCAGAAAAAATAACAAACAACGCGTATGAGTGTATTCATAATTAAAACAAAATAGAAACATATTTCATAAATGATATTGTTTACATTAGGGTGGGACTTAAATCCGCTTTTTTAGAATTTTTATTAGTAATAAAAATATTCTTCTTTGTGAAATATAAATATTTTTTTGGAAAAAAAATTTAGGTCGATATCTCAGGCTTGCCTAATCCGGAAAAATTTAAATATTGTCTTAATTTTTTTTCATCTATTTTGATTGGAAAATTAGGAAATATTTAACTTTAAGCGGATTGGGCGAGACTGAGATGTCGACCTAAATTAAAAAAATAAAAGTATTAGCATAGGAAATATTTGTAGGAAAATGCAAGTTGTTGTGGACCTGATAAACAGTTGGTGCAACAGGCATAGGATATCTGGTATTCCAAACATTAAAAGGCTTGTGCTATTTACACGTAGGCCCAAACAATGGACGTCCGGTGGTAAAGGGGGTTAGTCTACCATTGTCGGCAAAGGTTACCAATATAGGGGTGACTTCAGATAGTAAACTGATGTGAAAGTTGTCTCAGGAGCTGCAGATTTTCTGACAGTGCCGAAGACCTTTTGGAAATACTGCAGGTCTACACTGGTTGTACTTTGCAATATGCAGACACGCATCTGTAATCTGCTGGCCTAGAACAATGGTGAAAACCATTCGTTCTAAGCTGAACAGATTACAAAGAGCTGTTGCTATGTATATTACTGGTGCTATGATGACCACAGCTGGTGACGCTCTTGATGTTATGTTAGACATGTTGCCCTTGGAAATGCATATACCGAGCGAGGCTATAAAATCAATATTCAGACTGCGGAGGGATGGAACCCGGCATATGGATTGCATCACTGAGAGGCTTTCGAAATTTCGTTCGATATTTCTAATGCCTTTGAATAACATGAAGCCCTGTATCGAATTCGGTAGAATGTGTGGAGTAATGATTTCTAGTAGGAAGAACTGGGTCAACTCATCTGAAGTACTTGGGGATTATTGTGATATTTTCCTATGGGAAAGGACCTATCCTAGAACGCGTCACGTGACCGGTTTATTGTAATAAGGACCGGTCACGGGGCCGGTTTTTTATATGAAAAAGACCGGCCACTTTAAAATAGGCTTGTCCTTGCCATCTGTGACATGTCACAGGACTGGTATAAAAGAACATGTCACACAATTAACTCCAAACAACATATGACAGAACCAACGCAAAGGAACAAGTCATGGCTTTTCAACCGGTCACGTGATAGGTACTTTAGGAACCGGTCCTCTTTTCACCTACCTCGAGATATGTATTTCGGAACTGGTCTAGTTTTAACCTATCACGGGACAGCTCCAAATTCCTAACTGACCACTTTTCCCCACAGGATTTTTACACCTGTTGGTATCTGGACAATATGAACAATTACTCTTATGCCCATAGGCAGAATGACAACAGTTTTTTAGACTGAAATTTTTGTTATTTTGAATGTAGCGAATTAAATAATCGACAACGGACAGGAGTATCAGTATCCTTGGTGATACTCAATCTCCCATTACTTCATCCAGGATTGTTCAGGGGTGGTGTCGCAGGCTGAATGAGTTTTCTATGCGGAACATGGTCTGCCTTCTATGGGTATCGGGTCATGTGAAATAAAATGGCAAACATTGAATTGGTTTAGACTCCCATGAATCCGAGACCTAAACTGGGTATCAGCATATTATGGTTATTATGTCGGATCGGCTCATATATGAAATCTGTTTTCATTAAAAGGTAGTTAGATAGACTAACGAAGTGGCTCAAAGTGGCACGAAGTGTAGGCAAATCAGACATGAATGTGGCACGATCCCTACTACTCAGCCTGAGTAGAACTGACTGCCGTAGACTTACTCGCCTGTTTACAGAATACAACACTTGTGCTCGTCATATGGTTAGGATGGACATTATCACTCACCCATTGTTTGTGTCATGTCTGTAGGAAGACGACACGATAGAATATGTTGTCTGTTACTATCCAGCTTTCTCTAGAACCAAACGGAATATTTCCCTGACTGATTTTATTTGGTTTATGAGGAAGGTTGGGATTATCCAACTCAACATGATTATCGAACTCAACAAATTGCTATATCATATTTGATTTATTCGAATTTTTATGAACATTTTTGAATTAAATATAAATCTTATTAAAATAAATATGATTCTAATTGAACTATTATCTGAAAAATATATAATTTTTATTAATGCAATACTTATAACAATTAAATAAAAAATTGCAGATTCCTTAAATTTAATTTTATTCTCTCTCCTACAGTTTAAGAATCTCTGTTACCTAATGTATACTCATATTTTAAACTAATTTGCCATTCCTCAGCGACCTTGTCATTATTATTTTGTTTTTGTTTTTTCTATTAAGTATATTTAAACAGTTGTTTCATTTTAACGTGTAGTGTTTCAGCTAACAAATAAATACTAGATAAAAACAAATTCTTCGTAAAAGTTTTAACAAAACAAATAAGATACGAGTTAAAAAAGAATCTTACATTTAAAATGATTAAATACAATACATACTAGTTTAATAATTTTAAAATCCATATTATCTTATCATTATATTTTATACTCTAAAATAAACAAAATTATATTTTTGTGAAAATTTTTTTTTTTCAAAACGTTCTTTTGGGGTTTTTTTAACAGTTTTTTTGCCAGCGAACAATTAGTCAATAGAATAGAAATTAAAAAAAAAATAAATAAATAAAAACTACATAAAAAATGTATGACGCCAAGTAAAAATAAACATTTTAAGGAATTCGCAACAATAATATTTGTAATAGAAATATCTCGAAATATGAAAATATAATAATTGAAAGGCGAACTGAAGAAAAAAATCATGTTCGGCGCAGTAATTATAGATCATTAATATACATTTTAGCAAGTTAAAATATCAAAAATTCGTTAATGAAGAATTATACAATTCGCATGCTACATGTTGGGCGCCATTTTTTTGTTTCTCTTTACTACTCTATATTTTATTTCTGTTTAAAATATTTGGCCTCTTCTATACTTTGTTCATTTTTAAAAAATAAAGAGATTTAACAGATAAATCTTATATACCCCAGTTTTTAAAATTTTCATAAAATTTCCAAAAAAAAATAGCTAAATCTTTGTAAATAAATTCTGATAAGTAAAACACCTAAAATATTATTCAAAAAGACAGATAGTTAAGCCTGAAAAACAATATTATCGTACTTGTTATTTTAAAAGTATTTTAAGGAAAGTATCCCAATATAAACACTACATATCTAACTTGTCGGCAACTTTACAATAAGGACACGATCCTTGCCGGACCTTTTCATTATAGATTTGGAGTGGGATTGTACTACATCTGTTTGGTGCTGCTGTATGCCGTCTAATTGTACGCCATTTTTTTTTAATATTGTAAGAAGAGTTTCGAAATTAGTGTTGGCGTATTAGTTCTACAAACTGGCCAAAAAAACGGAATAGAAACAAAAATAAAAAGGAAATTCTATATAAAAATTGCAAAATACATATATCAAGTGAGGAAGTTCAATACACATAATGAACACGTTTAGCACACTCAACGATTAGATTACACAACTTGTTGAGGTACCGGCTACCGGTAGCGGGGCAAAAACCATCATTTGATTTTTTTACGCTATAAAACTTTTGTTTAAAGTAAAAATTTATTTAGTTTTTAACTGATTAAGTTTGTTCACATTTTTAAATTTTGTTTCATTTAATTGTGGAAAACTATGTCCGGCAAATAGCCGCCGCCGGCTTTGATGCAAATTTGGACTCTTTTGATAACAATTTGCATAACGTTATCAATTTCGGCCCTAAGGTTTTTCTTTAACTCCTCCAAAGTGCGAGTCTTAATCGCGTACACCAACGACTTAAAAATATATCCATAGAAAGAAATCCGGGACATTCAAATCGGGAGATCTGGCTACCCAAACCAAATTACCGAAGCACGAGATTACACGCCCTAGGAAGACATACTTCAAAAAACGCATTATGTCGCGTGAAATATGACAAGTGGCTCCGTCCTGTTGAAACCACATGTCCTCCAAAACCAGATCTTCAACTTCCGGTAAGAAAAATTCAGTAAGATTATAGCGATCGTTCTTCACCGCAATACGTAGCAGTGTTGCCATCGGCTCCTGTGGAGGAATAATGTTCAATAACCCTTGAAAGGGGGTAATGATGCTTTAAAAGTTATCATTAAATTTTTCGTCCCCAGAACCCAAAATTTAGCTTATTGCCGTGGCCGCTCATGATCAATTCTGATGGAAAATCACAATTATCGCATGTACTTAAGGCATATAGCGATTCATCGTTATTCACTATAAATTTCGCACTTGTCTACTCAACGAATGTTAAAACCAAACTGACATACGAGGACGGATAAACAAGTCCGTGACTTTTCTAACTTCCCTCGTAGTTATATAAAATGCAACACTGCTCCCATCAAGTACCACCTGTGAATAGACAACTGTCAACGTTTAACAGCTGTTCAAAACATACAACCTCGTGGATTTTTTAAAAATAGAAAAAAGTGAATTTCGAATGCTCATTAAACATTATTTTTTTCGAAAAAAAAACCGTCAATCAAACCAAGAAAAAGCTTGATAAATACTATGGGAACTCTGCACCATCGATTTCAATGGTAAACAAGTAGTTTACTGACTTTCGTTGTGGTCGCACAAGTACAATTGAGGTCAATACACCCGAATTGAGGTCAATACACCCGAAAATGTGGAAAAAATCCACGATATGGTGTTGACCGATCGAAGAGTAAAACAGCGTGAGATTGTTGATGCCATAGGCATTTCATATGGCAGTGTGATTTCAATTTTAAATCATCAGTTGGATTTAAGAAAGCTGTCCGCAAGATGGGTGCAGCGTTTGCTCTCAATTGACCATAAACGTAATCGTGTGACAACTTTAAAGGATAGTTTGGAATTATTTAACCGCAATTCGAATGAGTTTTTGCGGCGTTTTGTAACTGTGAATGAAACATGGATCCATTACAACACTCCGAAGACCAAGCAGCAGTCTAAACAATGGGTTTTTCCGGTTGAACCGGCTCCGAAGAAGGCCAAGGTAAGTTTTTTCGGCCAATAAGGTGATGGCAACAGTTTTTTGGGATGCACGCGGGATAATCCACATCGATTACCTTCAAAAGGGAAAAACAATAAACGTTGAATATTATGCCAACTTTTTGTGCCGATTTAACGAGGAGTTAAAAAAACGACCACATATGGCCAAGAAAAAAGTTATTTTTCATCAAGATAATGCACAGGTGCACTCGTGTGTAGTCTCCATGGCAAAATTCCATAAATTGGGCTACGAATCGGTACTTCATCCGCCATATTCTCCGGATTTAGCTCCCAATGACTATTTCCTATTTCCAAACCTAAAGAAATGGCTCGGTGGAAAGCGATTTAGCTCCAACGATGAAATTATTGATCAAACAAATGCCTGGAGAAACGTTGGACTAAGTGTATTAAGCTTAAAGGAGATTATGTTGAAAAATATATTTTTTTTTTTTTGCAAAAAAAAACTGTGTTTCATTCAAAAACTCACGGACTTATTGATCCTCGTACAATGTCATTTGCAAAATTGGCAGCATTTTCCAATAGGGTAATATTTATTGCCCCACCTTGAACAAAATGTCTATGTTATGACACATGGGGTTGTCAAGTTGTTTCTAAAAGTAGTGACAAAAAAGGTCTTTGTGAAAAAATTGTTAAAATTTAAAATAGCACGAATATCAAAAAATTAAAAAATATGGGTTAGCTACAATTTAATAAACAAATATTTTGGCAGCCATAGCTGTAAAGTTCTTCATTTAAAGAACACAAATCTTTTTAAATTTTTTTCAATGTAAATTCCAAAAAAGTATCAAACAAGGCACTAGAAAAGCCCTCAAAAATCAGGACAGATTAATCTTAGATTTATTTTTTTCTGTCACAAATTTTATCAAATTCGGAATGTTTAGGTTGGGAAACTTTCTTTGTTAGTGCTGAAAAATTTGATATACACGCTAAATGACATATTTATGACACTTCACAGTTGAAATATATACACGTTCGAACGGAAAGACCATAGAAAAGAGACGATAAATGGAAATTTAGTAATTTTTTTTTTTTTTGTTCTTCTTTCAAAAGAAACCAAGTTCAAGTACGTTTATTGTTGGTAGTAGTATTTGTTACTTCAAACCAAACAATAGTTAGAAAATCTGGATGGAAAAAAAAATGTAAATAAAATAATAAAAGAAGACAACAGCGAAAGAGTAAACATAGAATGATAACATTTCCTTAGAACTAATTGTTTGTAGCATTTAACACACAACTTTAGTCAGTGCATAAACTGGGAAAATACAAAAGTTTTGTAGTAAATGCGGATATGAACAAGTGTTGTTTTTTTTGGAAAAAAAAAATATTATATACTACATTATTGTCAAACCATTTCGCATAATTCTCACGTGACTAAAGAGTGAGCAGGAATAAAAATCTTCATGTCTTTCAGTTTTACAATGTGGGCTGCGGAAATTTGAAAAAATTATTTAAAATTAAATATCAAGTAACAACATCAGCTAAACAACGACCTACCTAATATGAAAACTTATTAACATGTTGCTCATATGTAGCATGATGATGGATGTATGCATATTCACACTAAATTAACACCAAAAAAAAATATGTATGTATGTATATAGTTACCTGAAGACTGACGAAAAACAGTATTTCATTTACTTTATGAACACATGAACTAAAAAAATCACCGAAGGTCGAGATGTGTCAGGCCGAAGTTAAGGAAGATTAATTACAAAAATTTTTAATACATAATTGGCCGAAGGTAGTTTTAAGCAATCCTTACTAGTAGTAGCTGATAAGGAAGGTAACTTTAGATGGAACACTCAGATTTAAAAATAACATAGATATAATGTAGAGGAAACCTAAACTGCTGTACATAAACTTTTTTAGCTGCTTTAAATCATAGCTAAGCGGTAATAAAATGGGGAAAATTTAAAAATCTCAAAATATAGTTAAAAACAAAATTAAAAACCCATATGACAGGTAATTGAGATGCTTCTACAATCTTTTTTTTTATCATACTGTAGTTTAAATACATGAACTAATAGTCAACAGTTAACCCTAAGGTTTATCCTACAAGACGTCTGAAAATTGCTGGATAAGCATGATAATACATTAGCGTTAACTTTTGGTTCTAGGAAGCCTTTTTTAAAGTTTTTTTTGAAGTTGTTGGAAAATTCTTATTCCTATTC
This sequence comes from Eustalomyia histrio, assembly GCA_949748255.1. Taxonomy (NCBI): domain Eukaryota; kingdom Metazoa; phylum Arthropoda; class Insecta; order Diptera; family Anthomyiidae; genus Eustalomyia; species Eustalomyia histrio. Next base: position 16,685,912 of record OX456527.1, read on the forward strand.
TCTATTACAAATTTATGATAATATGATGTTTTGCCAAGCGAAGTAACACTCAACTTACTAAATTTAAATTTCAACTCCCCCTTTTTAACCTCCCAAAATATGACACTTAAAAAAAGCAGCTCTGTCTTAAATAACCTGAGTGTATATGTTGGTAAACTTTCCTTATTTGTTTAAGTCAAAAAGTCAAAAATGTTCTGAGTTGGGCGCCATTTATAAGTTCTCAATATATACAGGTTGGTTGAAAAGTTCCTGCGCTCGAAATGAAAGAATACTGTTTTTGTTATGAAATATATTTTTTTATTCAATATAATCTCCTAGAAGCTCAATACACTTGTTCCAATGATCTTCCAATAATTTTATCCCATCCTTATAATGGTTTTCCGGAAGCTCTGCAAAGCTGACGAAAAATACTTTCCACGAAGGAATTGTTTGAGATTTCTGAAGAGATAGTAGTCACTGGGAGCCAAATCTGGTGAATACTGAATTCGTACTTTAATTCTTTAAATTTAGCCATCGTCAAAACACTTTTGTGAGCAGGTGCATTGTCTTGATGAAAAATGATTTTTTTCTTCTTTAAACCAGGTCTTTTCTCACGAATTTTTTCATCCAGCTGATCCAAAAGGCTGCAATAATATTCAAAGTTGATTGTTTTACCTTTCTGAAGATAATCAATCAACAAAATTCCTTTTGCATCCCAAAAAACTGATGCCATAACCTTCTTTGCTGATCGTTGTGACTTCACCTGCTTTGGAGCTCAACAACCAGCTTCAGTCCACTGTAAACGTTCTTGTTTCAATTTAAGATCATGGTGGTAAATCCAAGTCTCATCCAAATCGACGCAAGAAGTCGGTTTTATTCGGCTTAAAACGCTCCAAATTACGCTGAGACATTTATTTTCGATCCAGTTTTTGTTGAATTGTTAATGTGTGCGGCACTAACTTTCAAAACAGTTTTTTCATACGTAATTCTTGATGTAAAATATGGAGTACTCGTTCGTCTGAGATGCCTATGGCATTAGCAATTTCACGCTTAGTCAAACTTGGATCTTCACTAACCATATTATGTACCTGCTGAATGATTTCTGCTGTGGTTGCAGTTTTTGGTCGTCCTTCGCGTGGATCGTCTTTAAGGCTGGTACGACCACGTTTAAATTCACCAGCCCAAAATTCAACGGTGCGTTTTGAAGGCGAGGACTCCTTATACACTTCTAACAATTGTTCATAAATTTCCTTTGCTTTTAAACCCTTCAAAATAAAGAATCTAATGACTGCACGATATTAAATTTTTTCCATATTAAAAAAAATCAATGACACGTGAACTTCAAATGGTTTGTAAACAAAGAAAGAATTGACAGAGTGACTTGCTACTTTGCATGTGTTCTCAGGACAGTTATACCAACTTGAGAAAAAAAAGTTTGGAGCTAGCAGTGCCATCTCTTGTTGAGCGCAGGAACTTTTCAACCAACCTGTATTATCAATAATTAGTTCGCCCTATAAGTAATCAGAATTAGTAGTATAAGCTTTTGGATTTATTATTTACGATGAACTACGAGGGCAGATCACAAATTCCGTGACATTTCGACCTTCCCTCGTAGTTATATAAAATACAACACTGCTCCCATCAAGTACCACCTTTCAATAGACCACTGTAAAATTTTGAGCAAGTTCCGTCATTTACTTTGCGTTTAACAACATTTCTTTAGGTTTCGAAATAGGAAATAGTCACTGGGGGGCTGAATCCGGAGGATATCGCGAATGAGGGGGCAACGTAGTAGTCAACTTCATGTATTTTTACCACGGAAACTATGCTGTCACACGATTCTGTTGGTGATCGATTGTGAGCAAACGCGGCAGCCATCTTTCGGAAAGCTTTCTCATACCCAAGTGATCGTACAAAATTGAAACCACTGAGCCATGTGAGATGGAAGACACAATCTATCGCACATTCAATCTCCGATCGGCCAACACTATATTGTGAATTTTTTCAATTGTTTTGGGTGTAGCGATCTCAACTGGGCGTCCAGAACTTCCAGAACGAAAGTCAGTAAGCTTTTCCTTGGCTTGATTGAGTTTTTTTTTTTGCAAAAAATAACGTTTAATGAGCACTCGAAATTCACTTTTTTCAATTTTTAAAAAAATCCACGAGGTTGTATGTTTTTAACAGCTGTTAAACGCAAAGTAAATGACGGAACTTGCTCAATATTTGACAGTAGTCTGTCTATTCACAGGTGGTAAAGTCACAGACTTATTGATCTGCCCTCGTAGGTTGAGTTGTATGACCTCCTTCACCGCGACCTATTAGATATATTGTGCTCCGTCTGTTTAATCTCAGCTCTTAGGACCGTTATATATTATATTATAGTTATTTTTATGTAGCGCTCTTTATTGTTTATCTCCTATCTGTGACCTGGTTCGCTCTTCTACACTCACCAAAAAAAAGTCTGTAATGGCAACTGAAAATTTTGCTGTTTTTACGGGAAATTTTGCTAATTTAAGCCCAGCGGTATTTTTTGCTAATCTTAGCTACACATGTCTGCTGACGTGTAGTACAATGAAATTTGTAGAAAAATTAGCTGCCGCTACTAAATTTTAGTAAACTTTTTGTAAAGTGGAATTTAAAATCGGTTTGCTTAAATCAGCAAAAAAAATTACTAACCATTATATATATTAGTACAAAATTTTAAATTTATCTTTTTTTATCGAGCATCAAAATTTTTTTATTTCGTTTATTTTATTCAAAAAATATTTTGTACAAAATGAAAAAAAAAAATCAAAGACTTAAAAGTTGTAAAAACATTAACGAATTTATCATTTTGTTTTAATTTCTTTTTGAAAAATATTGTAGTAAATTTTTTTACTTTTAAGGTCAAATTTTAATTGTTTTTAGGGCTGATTTTAAGTGGATGTCCTATTTTTAGGCATGAGTCGGTTTATTCACTTTCGATCCCTTTTTTCAACCTATGTAACATTTAAATTCATTTGAAGTTTGTAAGTACAAGTTTTAAATATTATAAATAATATTTCCTTCAATATCTACTTTTTTAATATTAATAAATATTTTTTCTAATTTAAGCAAACATTTTCAAAAATTTGTAAAATGATTTCAGTTAGCAACAAAAATTTGTAAATATTATGTAAAAGTTCTGTAATTTGTAAAATTTTAATACAGGTTGGTTGAAAAGTTCCTGCGCTCACCAAGAGATGGCAAGAGATGGAAAAAATTGAATATCGTGCAGTCATTAGATTCTTTGTTTTGAAGGGTTTAAAAGTAAAGGAAATTCATAAACAATTGTTAGAAGTGTATAAGGAGTCCTCACCTTCAAAACACACCGTTGAATTTTGGGCTGGTGAATTTAAACGTAGTCGTACCAGCCTTAAAGACGATCCACGCGAAGGACGACCAAAAACTGCAACCACAGCAGAAATCATTGAGCAGGTACATAAAATGGTTAGTGAAGATCCAAGTTTGACTAAGCGTGAAATTGCTAATGGCATAGGCATCTCAGACGAACGAGTACTCCATATTTTACATCAAGAATTACGTATGAAAAAACTGTTTGGAAAGTTAGTGCCGCACACATTAACAATTCAACAAAAACTGGATCGAAAACAAATTTCTCAGCGTAATTTGGAGCATTTTAAGCCGAATAAAACCGACTTCTTGCGTCATTTTATAACTATGGATGAGACTTGGATCTACCACCATGATCCTAAATTGAAACAAGAACGTTTACAGTGGACTGAAGCTGGTTGTTCAGCTCCAAAGCAGGTGAAGTCACAACGATCAGCAAAGAAGGTTATGGCATCAGTTTTTTGGGATGCAAAAGGAATTTTGTTGATTGATTATCTTCAGAAAGGTAAAACAATCAACTCTGAATATTATTGCAGCCTTTTGGATCAGCTGGATGAAAAAATTCGTGAGAAAAGACCTGGTTTAAAGAAGAAAAAAAAAAAAAATTTCATCAAGACAATGCACCTGCTCACAAAAGTGTTTTGACGATGGCTAAATTCAAAGAATTAAAGTACGAATTGCTTGAACATCCACCGTATTCACCAGATTTGGCTCTCAGTGACTACTATCTCTTCAGAAATCTCAAACAATTCCTTCGTGGAAAGCATTTTTCGTCGAATGAAGAGGCCATAGCAACCGTAGACGGTTATTATGCTGAGCTTTCGGAAAACCTTTATAAGGATGGGATAAAATTATTGGAAGATCATTGGAACAAGTGTATTGAGCTTCTAGGAGATTATATTGAATAAAAAAATATATTTCGTAACAAAAACAGTATTCTTTCATTTCGAGCGCAGGAACTTTTCAACCAACCTGTAGCAAAAAAAAAAATAACTAAATATATTTTTTTTTCACTAAAAGTCAGTACAAAAATAGTAAAATGGGATTGAAAACCGCTTACAAGTTTTTCTACTAACTGTTTTTCTGAGTGTAGTTTTCTTATTTCGTCGAGGATAGTTTTAAATACATCCAGAGAACCGTAAGAAGGCACTGATGCTTTACTAAAAAAAGTACTTAAGTATAGAATTAACAATACACTGATAGAAAAAAGTTTTGTAATATTTATTAAAAAATTTATTAATTTTCTTCCAATGATATGTTTCATTATATTTACGAAAAATGAACCAGAACTGATGAAGTAATTTAAGATAAATAATATTTATTTAGCTTATAGGATTTTAAAGAAAAATAAATTTGTTAAAATTTTTACTGACCTCCAGGCCGAATCTCTAACCGAATTTCAGTTTATTCGGTAGTTTTATTTATATAAAACATTTACTTTTTTCATTCACATGCAATTTTTTGTTAATTTATTTTTATTTTTTTTTTGTTCGTTCATAACGATTTATTAGTAAATTTATGCGATATACATTTTTTGTTGTTCACAAAAGGTGTGTACAATTTATTTATAAGTGTTCTTTGGCATTCGTCTTCTTGTCTTAAGACAAGGAACTCGAAAAGAAAAATTAAGTCTTCACTTGATTTTAGGCGTATTCAAATAAACAGGTACTTTATGTTGCCTCAAAAAAAAAGAACACAAAAAAAAAACAGAAGTCACTGTAAAACCCTCACACTTACAGCAAAACAACTTTGACACAAAAAAATATATTAAACAACAAAAAATTAAAATATGAAAATTATGAGGAACTTGTTGCAACTTGTTGTTAGTTACAGCAACTATACAAATTTTGTTTAAAACAATTGTTTGGTAATGTTGACAGGTTTTTAGTTCGGGGGTATTTCCTGTAGTTAATGGTTGTAAATTTATTTTAAGTATAATTTCGCTTGTCTGGGAATTTAGAATAAAATATTGCATTTATGGTGAAAAAGGAAATAGGAACAAGTTTTAATAACAATACATATGTTTTTAAAATGTAACCTTAAACTGAACTATTTTTTTGATAGTTTTTTTAATTTCTTTGATAGTTTTTTTTTATACAAATTTTCAAATTCTCAGCAACAAATTTGCAACCATTATTATCCCATTTAAGAACCTCTGCTTCGGGAATTTTGCTCCATTTTATTTGTTTTTGTTTTTAACAGTATACAATCAAAACTCCAAAACAATATCCACGAGTACATGTGACAAAAAAAATAAATAAATAAAAATTCTTTATTATTATCTAAATGAATAGCAATAATATTTTTTGTTAAAATGTAAACAATGAAATAGAACTACATACATAATTTCCCAGCATCATTTTTAAGAATCAACTCTACGACACTAGAATAGAATAACCGGCTTAAGAATTTAGAGCTTAAAGTCGAGATTGCCGACTATAGAGTATTCCACACAATTCTGGTTGCAAGTCAACTAGTGTTTGGGTCCAAAATTTTAATAGCTTTTAATGGACTTGTGCCAATATTTGTCCATAACAAATCAGTTTCGATTTTACCTACACTCACCAAAAAAAGTCTATAATGGTAACTGAAAATTTTGCTGTTATTACGGGAAATTTTGCTAATTTGAGCCCAGCGGTATTTTTTGCTAATCTTAGCAACACATGTCTGCTGACGCGTAGTACAATGAAATTAGTAGAAAAATTATTAGCCGAAAGTGAAATTTAAAATCTGTTTGCTAAAATCAGAAAAAAAAAAAAATTACAAAATATTATTAATATTAGTACAAAGTTTTAAATTTTTTTTTTTTTATCGAGCATCAAAAATTTTGATTATATTTTTTAAAAAATATTTTATACAATATGAATTTATAATTTTGTTTTATTTTGGTAATTTCTATTTTGAAAACTATTTTAGTAAATTTTTTTTTTTTACTTTTAAGGTTAAATTTTAATTGATTTAACTGATTTTAAGAAATAAAAAACTTTTTTAGTGCTACTTTAAGTGGATGTCCTCTTTTTAGACATGAGTCGGTATCTTCACTTCCGATAATTTTTTTAAACCTAAGTAACATTTTAGGACAATTTAAGTTTGTATGTATAACTTTTAATTATTAGAAATAACAATTCCTTCAATATCCACTTTTTAAAATTAGTATTGTTTTTTTTTTTTTTGCTAATTTTAGCAAATCGGATTTCAAAAATTTGTAAAATGATTTCTGAAATTAGCAACAAAAATTTGTAAATATTCTGTAAAAATTCTGTAATTTGTAAAGTATAAATAGCAAAAATATTTGCTAAATAATAATTTCTTTACTAAAAATCAGTACAAAAATAGTAAAGTGGGATTGAAAACCGTTTACAAATTGTTCTACTAACTTTTTTATCTGAGTGTAATGTCAGTTGTATTTATGAGGATATCTGGATTATGGTCAATATAGGCATATATACTCAGAATCTTATTTGGTTTACTGTTTTTAGTTTAATAAAATAAGTTTTCAGTTCAGTTCAAATTAAAGGAACATACATATATTTTTTTAAGAAATATTTATTTTAACTTTTTTTACATTTGTTAAAAATGATTTACGGACATTTACCAATTTTTTCAGTTTCAATACAAAATTATTTATTTTTTATCCAATATTTTGCTATCTCAAATGTAAAAAATGGATAGCTTCTTCAGGGATTTTTTTTGTTTTTTAAAAAAACAAAACAAAAATCCCTGAAGAAGCTATCCATTGAGATAGCGAAATATTGGATAAAAAATAAATAATTTTGTATTAAATAGGCCTTGGGCTTGAATACTTTTTACTTATTAAAAAAAAAGTTGGGTGAGATTGGACTAAATAATTTTTTTTTTTCATTTATTTCAAATTTAATAAAAATTTACCCACAAAACGGTTTATTTGTTTCCGTTACAGTTATTAAAAACTTTATTTTTGTTTGCTGTTTCAAAGACAAAATATTAAAAAAATTTCATTTTTTTTTATTTAAATTCTTTATTTAAATACAAAATTAAATATAATAATTAAATAAAAAATTGAAAAAATTACAAATAAATGAATAATCATTTATTTTTACGGATTTTGTAGGTAAAGTTATTCATTTGTTTTTACTGATGTGTCAGTTGTTTAAAAATTATTTACAAATAAATAACAAAAACCATTTGATTTAAATGAAAATTAAGTAGTGCAGGTTTTAAATGAAATATAATTTCTTTTAAATGGTAATTTCTATTATTTTAACTTACAATCTATTTTAAGTGTACTTGTGAATTTGTCAGCTGTAGTCGCATTAAAAGCTATTTTAAGTGACCGACTTTCACCAAACTTCCACCGGCTTCTATCAAATGCAGTAAAGGCTCAACAATGAAGTGGATGATTTTCCATTAAAATTGATCATGAGCGACGAGGTTCATTTTTGTCTCAGGGGCCATGTCAATAAATCAAACTCTCCGTTCTGGGGGATGGAAAACCCAAGCATAATTCATGAAGAAGGTATGCAGTTATGTCGGAAAAGGTGACCTTATCTGTAACGCTATTACGGTGAACAGCGACCGCTATAGAGCCATGCTGACTGAATTTTTCTTACCGGAATTCAATGATCTGGACATATGGTTCCAACAGAACGGGGCCAATTGTCATACAGCTCGCCACACAATGCGTATTTTAAAGGATGTCTTCCCAGGGAGTGTAAGCTCGCGTTTCGGTGATTTGGCTTGGCAAGTCAGATCTAACCATTTGACTGTTCCGAACTTCTTCCTCTGGGGATATTTAAAGTCGTTGGTGTACGCGAACAAGCGCCGCACCTTGGAGTAATTAAAGAACAACACTCAAGCTTAAATTGACAACGTGACACATTTAATGTTGCGCATAGTTATGCAAAATGTAATCAAAAGACCCTAAATTTTCATCAACGCCAACGGCGGCCACTTTTCGGACATAATTTTTCACAAATCATTTAAAAACCAAAAGAGTTTTTACTTTAAACAAAAGTTATAGCGAAAGAAAGTCAGATGATGGATTTTACCCCACCCTGTATAAATCAATATACCAAATTTCATAGAAATATCTGTATAGGGAGGTCTTTTATATGGTCTTAACATAGGCCGAATTTAAACAAGATCAAGAGGCTTTGTCCTTGAGCCACATGAGCTAGTTAGTACCAAACTTCAAAACAAAATCTTTAAATTTTCGAGCTGTAGCTTGCGAAAAAACATTAAGCAAAGTTTTTAGAGACCTTTGTATGGGAACAAAGTCTAACCGTAAACCGATGAGTCACTATGTCAAACTGCTTGCTAACATGAATACAGACACACGGACGTCGCAAAATTCAATTATTTTGAGTCGATTAGTACTAAAAAGTCGATCTAAGTCTAATAGTTTTGTTGTTACAAATATCAACACCAGCAAGCTTTTAGCTTTACTACCGCTTAAAGTTAAAACAAATTCTGAAACAGCTGTTTCTAAAATAAATAACATACAATCCTATTTCCAATAAATAAAACTGTAAAAAACCTCAAATAAATCTCATAATTTAAAAAATATGAGTAAGTAATAAAAAAATTCACTTCTCTTGAAACTACAATTTTTGCTGGGATTTTTAAATACTCTTTATTGTACTTAACTGAGACAGCTGAAAGAGGGTGCTCAACAATAACATACTTTTTATTAAATAAAGCAATTAAATTAAATGTATTAATTAAGGAAGATATTATTTAAAAAAATATAAAAAAACAAACATAGACAAAAGATATTCAGTGAACAAAGATAATACAGCGATAAAATAAAATGATTGTTCTTACAAGTTAAAGATAAGTATAAAAGATTTTTGGAAATTAAGCACAAATTTAATATATTCCTATCAAAGTTACAAAGTCCAAGCAAATACTTAATTCCCCTAGGAAGATAAAAGCCTTAAAAAGTCACAAAATATTAAATATACAAATTTCGCAAAAAGTACAGATACGTGTGAGAGAAAACTGTCGAATTTATTTTAACATCTGTATGGAACTAATTTTAAATGGAGTGTTTTTCAGAAGAATCCTTCAAACGAAATAAAAGCGATAATTGCAATTGAAATTTCACTGAAATTCATCGTAAATATTACAATATTTTAACTAATCGTTAACTTCTGGACCCCAAAATCTTTAGGTTTTATTCCACTTTAGAGTCCTAAAAATGTCGTCTATAATTTTTAAACTATAATTCCTTTCTGGTAATTTTAGTTTATTTTATTTGTAAAAATGTATGCTTTGTAATGTTAGGCATATTTATATTTTACATTAAAGGGTCAAGGGTTAAAATGCAACTTTTTTGACTTCAGACTCGGCGTTTAAATAATCAGAACTACTTAAAAAAAGGTTCAAAACATGTGTGTAAAAAAATGTCAAGTTTTTTACTTAAATTTAAGAAATTGTTCTCTTTTTTCAGTTATTTTTAGCTACTCTAAATAAAATTTTACTTATTTCAGTGATTTTTTTTTTAGTTAATTTTTAAAAAGACTGAACTAAATTTAACTAAACTATGAGCGCCCCGGTAGGCTAGTTGGTAGCGTGCTAGCTTATCAGTGCGGGGGTCGTGGGTTCGATTCCCACCAGAGGCTCTGGTCTGTTTTCGCTACAACGAGCCAAAGGCTTTCGTTGCTAGTGCTCGGTTAGGGAATTAAGATATAATTTGTAATTATATGTTTAATAAAATAAATAAATAAATAATAAATAAATGAACTAAACTAGTTCAATTTAGTTCAGTATTTTTTCTGAGTGTACGTTTTTTTTTAAATAAAGAAAGCCCTATGCTTCGACCATTTTACTTTCAGATTTATATTTGGACGCTACTTTAAATAATTAAGGTAACGTTGTTTTAAGGTTAACGGTATTTAAAGATTGATCCAGAAAAATAAGTTGGATGTTATGATTTACAAACATTTCTTTCACTGCTTCAAAAGTATGAGGGATACATATAAATTTTCTGCCGCTGAGGGTCGAACCCTCAATCTTCCGTGTAACAGTCCAAAGCGCTGAAAGTTTCACAGCAACGCCCAATATTTGTATAAATTCAATATTTTTCTAATTCTTCAATTAAAAAAATAAAAACTATAAATAAATTACTTTTAATACACTTGTGAAAAAGTACTAAAACAAATATTGAATTGCAGTGCACTTTTTGCACTTTTTTAATAAGTACTTTTATTGAAAAGAAGAATATGGAAAATCTCGCAATAACAAAGTGAAAAATACCAGTCAAAATATAGCTCAGTGGTAGAGGGTTGGACCACCAGTATATTGAGGTCGCAAGTTTTATACCTGGTGGCAGCGTTTTTTTTTAAATAAAAAATATATTTTTTTATTTTTTGGTAATTTTAATTTTCAATCGATGAAAAAGAATAACGAATATAATTATAACATATTTTCTTAAATTTAAGAACTGAACATACTTGATTAAAATATGTTAAAATGCTTGACATTAATTTAAATAAATTCCATTTTTAGGTTTTGTCTTTTTATACAATTTTAAAATTCCTTAACTTTTTTTTTTATAAATTCTTAACATTAATAATTTTTTACAATAATTTTATGATTTTTTACAATAAATTTCTTTAAGTCTTAAAGAACATTAATCCAAAATCAAGGAAAAATTAAAGAAAATACCTCATAATTTTTGTTATTTATTTTATTTTTATTAATATGCATTTTATTTTATTAATATGCATTAAAATGCAATCATTATTTAAGTTTATACATTTTTCTAATTGTAGTCAATTAATAGGTCATTACGACAATATCGGCATTGTAGCCTGCCAAAATTTAAAAAAATTTAAGGTGAAAATGATTTTCGATGTGATTTTAATATAATATTCACCTATAGGCGTCTGGTGGAAACATATTACAAAATAGTTTGTTCACCAGACGCTACTTTAAATTGTGCATAGATTCACCAACTTGTATGTAAATTTTAAAGGATATCTTCACATTTACTATTATAACTTTTGAAGCTCCGCACACATTCTGCATACTCTCAATACCAACCTGAGAGCTCGAGATGACATCCAATAATTGCGATAAAAATTTGTAACATCGCTGATGTCCGCTCCGTTATCGTCATTTTCTTTTTAAATTGAAAGTTTCTTTGACTATAAGTATATATGTATATTTTTCTTAGCGCTATTTAATTTAATTCAGGTTCAATGTAAAAAAAGATTCATCATTTGCCAAACCATCTTTACACCAAAAAAAAATTAACTTTAATTTAGAAAAATTAACTTATTTGTAGAAAAAAAAAATGAAATGAAAACGGCACCAAAGACACTTTTTACCAATATTTAATCAAATTTCCCTTGAAATTAAGAAACAAATTTTACTTAAAATTTGGTCAGAATTTCTAAATTATTAAAAAAAATTTACTATTGAGAACTAAATTTTTACCAGAAAACAGTAAAATTTCCTCCTAATTAGTTCACATATCATCTTAAATTTTACTGTAAGTTAGGAAATATTTCCTTGGTTTTATTTTGTTTAAGTTCATTAGATAATTTTTTTCCTAAAAACTCCCTAACTCCCTAAAAATAAGAAAATATTTTCTAACATAAAGTTAAATAGCACTTCTTTTAAATGAATATTATCCTTAAATTTGATAAAATTTTTCTAATAAATATGAAACTGTTTCTTTGGTGAAGGCTATATATTTTAAATTGAATTATAATAAACTTATGTATTTAAAATATAAATTAAATTTCATTAGCAAAAAGGTAAATAAATTAAAAAAAAATTACTGCAGGATATCCTGTAACGTAATAAATTTTAACAGTCAGATCCTTTTCGTAGTCAATTAATGGTTCTCCTTAATAGAACTACAAAAAGGGATGCCCTAAATGTCACACGGCATCTAAGGAACACTGGGGTCCTTTGTCTTCTTAAATTAACTAATTTGAAGAAATTGTTGCAAAAATACAAAATATCACAGTTACATTTCTTGTTATTATTGGAAAATGGTAAAGGTCATAAGTTTATTTCATGGCATTTTTAGCTTAAACTTTAATTGACATATACAAATTTTAAGTTTTTTTATTATTAAGTAAAAAAATAGTTTTAGTGCCTTCGATAAATATAAAGTTTAATGAGCGCAACGTCAGTTTTAGGAATGCTATTATGACGTAATATTTAAAATGTGCTTGCGATAGTTTCTATTGTAGTGAGCAAACAAAATTATAACATAAAATCGCATATTCGAAATTTTTTACCTTTTGCTAACAAAATTTTAAAATATATTTTAAGCTACTTTAAGTTCAATATTTAAATATTTTATTTAAATTTTTCAAATTTATCTGAACTAAGTTGAATGAAAATTTTCCTTAGAAATAGTTCACCAAATAAATTTTTATTATTACATAGGAAAACATTTATTACATTTTGTTTTTAATTGCCTGAACTAATTTTTAGAAAACAATTCTTTAAAATTAGAAAAAAAAATTAACACACAAATTTAATTTAATTTAAAGTACTTTCTCGTTTAAGTTAAGTTTTGTGAACTAAATAGGAGTAAATTATGTTCTATTTTTTTTTTTTTTTGCAAATTTCTTTTAAATATGAAATTTTTCTTAAAAATTGTTAAACTTTTATTTAAATACTTGTTTTTTTTTTAAACAAGAAATATTACTTAGAAAAGATATGAACTATTTCTAAGTATATAAACTATTTCGTTTTTACCCAAACATAAAATAAACTTATGACCTTTTCATTTTCCAATGATAACAAGATATTTAACTGTGATATTTTGTATTTTTGCAACAATTTCCTTAAGTTAGTTCATTTAAGAAGACAAAGGACCCCAGTGTTCATTAGATGCCGTGTGACATTAAGGGCATCCCTTTTTGAGTTCTATTAAAGAGAACCATTAATTAACTACGAACAGGATCTGACTTTGTCACAATTTATTACTTTTCAGGATATCCTGCAGTAATTTTTTTTAATTTATTTACCTTTTTGCTAATGAAATTTAATTTATATTTTAAATACATGAAATTGTGAAATGACGATAATGTCCTATTAATTGACTACACTCAGAAAAATATATGAACAAAACTTATAACAAATTGTGAAAAATAATCGAGGCATTTTCTTTAATTTTTCCTTGATTTTGGATTAATGTTCTTTAAAAACTTGAAGAAATTTATTTATTGTAAAAAATCATAAAATTATTGTAAAAAATTATTAATGTTAAGAATTTATAAACTAAAAATTTAAGGAATTTTAAAATTGTATAAAAAGACAAAACCTAAGTATGGAATTTATTTAAATTAATGTCAAGCATTTGAACATATTTTTATTCAATTTAAGAATATTTTTCTAACTTTTAATAAAATTTGACTTAATTTAAGGAACATTTTTAAACTATTTTAAGGAAGTTTTCGATTAATTTTTAGTTCATGTTTTTTTTTTTGAGTGTTCACATTTCGGACTTTTATTAATTTTTTACAACTTTAAGCCGTTTTTTTTTTTGTTAAAATTTGTTATAATTAATAGAGAAAATTCTCATACATTTTATATATCGATAGATAGGTATAGTTTTCTTAAGAATTATTTATTAAAAATTTTGTATTTAATTTTTATATGTATTTTTTCAATTTGTAAGTTTTAATATTTTTATTTTGGAATTTTCCTCGGGTTCAAGATCGTAATTAAGAGAAGATGGAAAAATATAAACCACCGCCCACCCTTTTCCTTTGAGTGGTTGATATTGAAGTCTGTTCGAACCATGAGTTGTTATTGGTGGTGATTCAGAATGAGGCTGACGATGACCTGGTTGCTCAGGTCGAAAGTGTGGCGCTGCCTTTAGCGCTGATCCTCACAATTTTTTCCGTCTTCTCTTTATTAGGATCTTGAGTTCCATTAAATTTATAAAAAAATAAAATATTTTCTATTTGCTTAAACAAATTTATTTCTAAATAAAATTAACTTATAATTATTTATAAAACATAAATTCTTTCATTTCAGGTATTTAAAAAAAAAAACTCCAATTTTGAAAATATGTAGATCACGTACAAAATTTCCAAATTATTTTTGCAACAAAAACATAATTTCAATGAAACAAAATTTTTAAAAAAAAAAAATTACTCTATATTTTTTTAGAAAAAATTCACGTAATATTTTAAGAAAAAAAAACGTAAATGTTAAACAACAATGTTAAATGTTAATGATAAATAAAATGGAAAAAAACCTGTAAAATGTCATTACATTTAAAAAAAAAAACACAACAAAAATGACAAAAGAAGATTTTAACAAAAAAAAAAATAGTGGAGAATTAAAAATTAAAAGCTTGACATAAAACGTGAAAATTTTAAATAAACATCAACATACAAAACTAAACGATAAAAAGAAATAAAATGCGAAATCATCATCATCCACAACAACAACATAAAGATAACAATAATAGTATTAACAACAACAACAGCAATTGTAGCAACAACCATAATATTAGCAGCAACAACATAAATCATAATAACAACAACAACAACACTGGCACTAGCAATAACACCAACTCCACTAATCGCTATCAATTTTGTTTACATCCGGTCATGGCGGCCACTGTCACTGCTGTTACCACCACCAACAACACTGTAGCTTCATCATCGACTACCATAAATAACAACAACACTAATTCAACCGCCACCAATTCCTCAGCCACCACAACTGTGTCGTCTACGTCGTCCTCCAATTCAATGCTAAATGATAATTTAATACCACAAATAACAACAAAATCTTCATCATCTATAACTTTTAACGCCACAAAAACAAATTTGTCACCGGCACCATCATTATCTGCTACATCTGCCACAACATCATCTTTATCATTATCGCCGCATTTATCACCAAATTCTACATCAGCCAATATGCAACAAGCTCAAACTCAACAGCAAATGCAGCTTAATAATGATAATCATGATCATCTTGAACAAATAATTAATAATAATAACAACAATAATAATAACAATAATAACAGCAACAACGGCATAGTTGTTGTTTTAAATGATTCTAGAAAATCTTCTATAAATTCTAACACAAAATCACTTAAGGAAAATAATAATTTTACAGAATTACTGCAACGCAATAAACGTTTGTCACCAACTCAAGAATCGAGTAATATGAGTTTTTCATCAGCTTCGGTGGCCGGTTCAATACAGGTAAGTGATTTTTCTTTTGTTTTTAATTTTTTAAAGACTTAAAACACAGATAACCACAGCATTATAATTTAGGGATTAGTTTTCAGATAATCGAAAAATATTGATTTCAAAACTCTTAACATTTTCAGTCATCACAATTTTCAAAGTCCGGAACCGATTTTTTTTTCATTTTCACTACTAAATATCTTTAAACCATACAAAGAATGTTCTTACCAACCCTCATTCTACGGTGTCCCGCAAAACTAAGGACACAGCAACTTGTGTTTAGGTTTTCTTTAATTTTTTTTATTTAAGAAAAAAAAAAACAAAGGAAAATAATAGCCCAAAAATTAAATATAGTAATTTAGTCCTATTAAAAAATAAAGAACTTAACTTCATTAACGCAGACAATATGAAAAATTCTAATGTAATATCTGAAATTGTCAACGCAAAAGTAAGGACACACCTAAAAAAAAATAACAAACATTAATTTTCAAAAATTTCAAATATTTAGAAATTTGGTTTGAAAATTTTATTGTGTAAATACAGCTTTTAAATGTTTATTCATAGAATTATTTACAGTTTTTGTTGTTTCGGTACCTACTTTGTTCCATTCATCCTGAAGGACCTATTTCAGTTTGGCCTTACTTGGCATTTTGTGTTTTCGCACATATATTTTCAAAACTTTCCATATGTGCCTCCACAAAATCTTGACCTCAAACCCAGGTCAGGATTTTGTGGAGATGTTGCAAAAATATGTGAAGTGGAAAAGAGAATCCACAATTTTTAGATTATTTTTTAAAATATCTTATTAATCGCATTGGTTCATTGTGTATTCAATAAAAACAAGATTTCCAACATTTGGCGACGACATACAGCCCCATACCATAACAACTCCAGTATTTACTGTATTTTTTGGATTCAAAGCTTCTGCCTTTTTATGACACATTTTTCAAGGGTCTGGTGACCAAATATATTATATTTCGATTCGTCTGTAAAAATTACTTTGTCTCAGATTTCTTGAGACTTATTTTGAAATGTGTTTGCAAAATTTAAATGTTTTTTTTTTGGACACATGACATTAGACCCTGAGTAGCTAAACATTTCGAAGAGTATAGGGTTAAACTTTTGTGGGGCTTGTGAATAGATTTTTCTCAAAGATACGATTTATATAACGTTAATCTCTGTCGGTCTCGTCGTTAATTTCTGTGGTGGCCGACCACCTACAGGGTAAGATTAGAATCAAATGACACCACGCACCGCTACCAGCATAGGTCTTTTGTGCTGCCTAGAGCTCCCCTAAAGGTTTAAGCTTCCGATAAAGCTAAGAATCTTGCCAGGTGATATATTCCAAATTTCAAAAGGCGACACCAGACGGCACACAAAGCCAAGGACAATCGCAGCGAACATGATCTAACGTCTCCGATTCCAACACACAAAATCTACAAACATCAGTGTCCAATTGGCCCTTTTTGAACCCTTGGTACCTGAGATCATAGTGCCCAGTAAAGAACCCCGACAAGGTAACTAAGTCCTTCCTTCCAAGGGTTAGTAGTCGACCCGATCCCCCACTGGGAAGAAAAATAAATTTCTTGGCCTGGCGTTGGCCACGAGCATTTTTCCAATAATCAGAAAATTTCAAATCTCTCCACAACCTAATCTTCTTCCTAAAGTAGCCCATGAGAAAGGTCCAGGGTCGATAAAGGATCGGCAGGCGCCACAGTTGGCCAGACCCGTCTTATTTGTTGCTCCTGGGTGAAGGAGTTGTACCTACCAAGTCCATTGAGAGCTTTAATGCACTGCATTATAAGTCTAGATGCCACCTCGTAGGCCACAAAAGCCCTGAGTGCCGCTTAACTGTCAGAGAGAATGTAAATGCCAGATTAAACTATACTCCTCCGCATGAATTCCGCCGCGCAAACACATATGGCGGGGATTTCGGCCTGAAAAATGCAGGGATATTTGCCCATAGGAAGAGCTCGCTGGAACCCGGGACTGTTGCGAGCCATCCGTGCACCATACCTGGGCCCCTAGTTGAGGTTCCCAAGATCGGCTGGTCCACATGCTCCTTTTAAATAACAAAGTGTCAAATTCCTGAGGAGAAAATGTTCCGGTAACATCGCGATCCTCATGTGACCCCTTAGGTCGCCACATTTCATGCTACCGAATTCCCTAAGTCTAGTAGAGCCCATAATTGCCGCCAGGGTTATTTTCGTTTCGGTTCTCGTTTATTTTGCGTTCACTTTTCTCACTGTAACACGACTACGGGATACTATTTTAGCGATTTCTAATAGCATTTGTGTTCTTTCTCATGCAAATCGATAATAATTTGATTTTTTTTCTTTTTTTTTAAAGAAATATTGAAGTTGTAACTAAAAGAATCAAATTCATTTATGTTTTTTGTGCTAATTACGCTGAAGCTTTTATTTGCTTTTCTGTTATTGCATATACAACAAGCGTGCCCTTAGTTTTGCGTTACCATATCATGAGGTCTTATGACCGTTTCTTATATTTTTTCTAGGAATTTTTATAAAAGGTCCTAATGATTTCATTTAAAAATAAAGGGCAAACTTTATATTAAAAATACACGCAGAGAAAAACATGGTTGGGGCAATCACATTTGAAGAGCATCATATATTTTTGGGTTTATGGTTGTGCCAACCATAGTCGTACTATAATATGGTTATCATATTATGATAATAAAATAACCATATTTTTACCATAATATAGTCCCTACAGTTATATTATGATTCAAAATTACCATTTTGTGGTTCTAAATAAACATGTTATGATCTCGAATTTATCATAATATTATCGCACGTAATAATAGTATGCTCAATATGTTATCATATTTTATGGTCTCCCATAACTATATTATGATTCCTGGATTATCATTATATGATCCCTACAATAATATATATATAATCCTTCTTATTAGATTATAATTATTATTAATATACATAATATGACCATCTAATATTTCTAAGAAAAGTTTTTCCTTAAAAAAAATTTGATATCAAGAACTTTTTGAAGAAAAATTGTTAAGGGAAAATCACTGATTCTAAGAACTTTTCTTTTAAGAAAACTTTGATTCTGTGGACTTTTTTAAGAAAAATACTTAATTTTTTTTTTTAAATTCTAAGGACTTTGGTAAAAAAAAATCTTAGTTTCTAACGACACTTTTAAGATTTTTTTTTAAAAAGTTTTTAGAAAGTTTTCTTTTAGAAAAAGTCCTTAGAATCTAATTATTTTTCATGATGAAAGGTCCTCAGAATCTATGAATTTTTCTTTCAAAGAAAGGTCTTAGAATCTAAATTTTTTAGGAATATATTTATTTATATCTAAGAAACGGTTTGCAGAATCTGAGAATTCTAGATTAAGGAAAATTCCATAGAATCTAAAAATGTTTTTATCAGATTAATTTCAAAATATCTAGTATTTTGTATAAGAAACCTTTTCGTACACAAAAAATGTTGGTTTCTATAGACTTTTTTTGAAAATTAATATTTTATTAATATTCTAAAAACAAGAAATGAATTAAATAAACTTATTTTATTAAAAAAAAATTATTGTTTTTATTGCAAAGAATAAAAAAAAAAAATAAAATCTTCAAATAGAATCTTTTTTTCAAAAAACCCCTTAAAAAACTCCTATAGTTAAAAAAAAAAATAACTGGATCCTAATGAGTCAATTGATGAAGTCATGTTTTATTTGATGTATAATTATTTAATAATTGTTGCCAGCATTTTATGGTTGCATAATTATCGTATTTTGTTATAATCAGAATTTTTGTTAGCACAGTATGGTTACAGCCAATCATGTTATAAAGTAGAAGGTGAAAATATTTTCTATAATAATTATGGTAACGACCATGTTGATGGTTAGAAAACCAATAACTTGATTGTGACAACTATACCTGATTGCAGCAAGCACAATATATTAGCAGTGATCATGTTGCGTGTAAATATGGGTTTTGCCTTAACATTTTTGCACAATTTAGTATAAATTGTTAAAACCTAAACAAAGTTTGTTGTGCCCTTAGTTTTGTGGGCCACTAAAACAAAACTATTTGGGATTTAAATTCCTAATAAATTATTGTTTATTTTATACAAAAATTTTTAGAGATATTTTAAAGAATGGAACGGATTTTATTTATTTTCTGCACACAAAAACTTTTAATAATGAAAAATATTCCCACCATAACGAACCAAAAAAAACCTAGGACAGTAATTATAGGTTAAAATTTTCAATACTAAAACGCTAAATTCTCCACCATAATTTCTAAATTATTCTTAAATTTAAGTTAATGATTTTGTTTTTAAGTGTCTAAATTTATATTTATTCTAAATTTTGTTCGTTCATATATATTATTATTAACACTTTAACCCGCATAAAACCTTATAATTTACAAAAATGAATAAAAAAAATTAAAACTAATTATAAGAGTTTAAAAACCTAAAAATACAGGTTGGTTGAAAAGTTCCTGCGCTCGAAATGAAAGAATACTGTTTTTGTTACGAAATATATTTTTTAATTCAATATAATCTCTTAGAAGCTCAATACACTTGTTCAAATGATCTTCCAATAATTTTATTTCATCCTTATAATGGTTTTCCGGAAGCTCTGCAAAATAACCGTCTACGGCTGCTATGGCCTCTTCATTCGACGAAAAATGCTTTCCCCGAAGGAATTGTTTGAGATTTCAAGGTAGTAGTCAAGGTAGTAATTTTCTCACGAATTTTTTCATCCAGCTGCAATAATATTCAGAGTTGATTGTTTTACCTTTCTGAAGATAATCAATCAACAAAATTCCTTGTGCATCCCAAAAAACTGATGCCATAACCTTTTTTGCTGATCGTTGTGACTTCACCTGCTTTGGAGCTGAACAACCAGCTTCAGTCCACTGTAAACGTTCTTGTTTCAATTTAGGATCATGGTGGTAGATCCAAGTCTCATCTATAGTTATTAAACGACGCAAGAAGTCGGTTTTATTCGGCTTAAAACGCTCCAAATTACGCTGAGAAATTTGTTTTCGATACAGTTTTTGTTGAATTGTTAATGTGTGCGGCACTAACTTTCCAAACATACGTAATTCTTCATGTAAAATATGGAGTACTCGTTCGTCTGAGACGCTTAGTCAAACTTGGATCTTCACTAACCATATTATGTACCTGTTCAATGATTTCTGCTGTGGTTGCAGTTTTGGTCGTCCCTCGCGTGGAACGTCTTTAAGACTGGTACGACCACGTTTAAATTCACCAGCCCAAAATTCAACGGTGCGTTTTGAAGGTGAGGACTCCTTATACACTTCTAACAATTGTTCATAAATTTCCTTTGCTTTTAAACCCTTCAAAACAAAGAATCTAATGACTGCACGATATTAAATTTTTTCCATATTAAAAAAAATCAATGACACGTCAACTTCAAATGGCTTGTAAACAAAGAAAGGATTGACAGAATGACTTGCAACTTTGCATGTGTTCTCAGGACAGTTATACCAACTTGAGAAAAAAAAAAGTTTGAAGCTAGCAGTGCCATCTCTTGGTGAGCGCAGGAACTTTTCAACCAACCTGTAGTTAACTTGCTATAACTATTATAATTTGCTATGGTATTTGGTAGATTTTATTAAAGAATTTTGCAAAATAAATGTTAAATATATATTTTTTTTCATAAACAAAAGAAAGGTATAAATTAAAAATAAACTTTGCAAGCAAAAAGTTTACATTTTCTGTTAAAAAAAAATTTAATTATTCAATAGCTTTAGTAAACAGAAGAACAAGAAAAAATTAAAAAAAAAAAACAAAAATTGTATAGAAAAAAAAAAGCTGAAGCAGAAGATAACAGTTTAGTTCAATAACCTAAAACTCCAAAATAAAACAACAATCTACCAATATGGCAAACAAATATAAATAAATTTTGAATTATTGAATAGTTTATATTCAATATGATACGTACCAATTTTTTAGCTGTGGGGTTTTGTATGTACGCGAGCAGATTTTCTGAAAAAAAAATAGCACGTTTTTGTTTTTTCTATCAAAAAAAAATAATGTTTAAGGTTTAAAACGATCAATTGTTTTTTCTAGATTTTTTTCTACAATTAATGATACAAAAAAATATTTAAATATCGATTTAAAAGCGTTCTTTATATGGTAAAAAAAAGTATGAAATATTGAATAAGTCTTATTTGATAAATTAGTTTCCAAAAATATTTAAATAAAAAATTAAACAGTGGTTTGCAGGTTTACTTTTTTTCTAACAAAATTTTAATATATAGAGTGTCCCAAGAAGAACGCAATTTTGAAATTTTTACTTTACGATATAATAAAGTTTCACGATTTTTTTTAAATATCTGTGTTTTATTTAAAATTTAAAAATTGCGTTCTTCTTGGGACACCCTATATATACACAATTTACATAATTTAAATAAAGACTTTTAACTTGATTTTATTCTCTAATAAATTTTACAATATTGTTTCCCACATTTGTACTACACTTACAATATTATTTCGTTAAAAAAAATCTAAAATACATATTAAATTAATCGAAAATACAATCAAAAAGGCTATTATTGATTTTTCATTATATTCAGCTTATTTTGTTGTTTATTTTCAATCATTGTTTAAAAATCCACAAAACTAGTAAAACAATTGAAAGACATTTAAAATAATCATCACGTTTTAACTGATAAAACGTTAGAAAAAACGTTTTTTGTAGTTTGTTTTTTAAATTGAAAGTTTTTGTTTTTTGTATGTATATTTGAATAATTTCTTGTAATTTTTATTGAAATAATTTTGTATATACAGTGGTTGTCAGCTTATTTGATGCAAGTAATGAAAACAATAATAAAAGTCTGATAACTTAAAACTAAATGAGATATCGAAATAAAAAAAACTGTATTTTATAGAGCAATATGTTTACTTTGCACTAGGCCATCTACTCATTTCATATTCTTTGTCATTCTACAAAAAAATAACAAAAACAAAAATAAGTGAGATAAAAAATTGAGCAGCTTATTTGATGCAGTCAACTTCTAACAGGATATCTCCCGTTATTTTAAGAGTTCGTTCACATATTTTTTTTATGTCTCTTGTGCAGGTTCATTGTAATAGATATTGCATAGTTTTTAGTCTGATCAGGCAAGTTAAGCGGTAGTGGCGAAATAATTTAAAGATGGGCCGGCGCAACGAGAATTGGTCATTCATCACTTCAAAAATGGCCAATCACAACGTAAAATAGCTGAAATGGTTAATTTGGCAGCATCAACAGTCCAGCATATAATTGAAAGATTTTTGCGAGAGAATAGGGTAAAAAACAAGGGCAGAAAAGCGCCAAATAAAATTTTTACACCGTACGATGAACGATGGATTATCAGAAAAGTCAGGAAAATCCAAAGTTATCAGCTCAACAATTAGCAAATGAGGTTCAGAATTCTCTTGGCAAGACGTGTAGTGCGTCAACAATTCGACGTCTCTTGCGTTCCCATGATTTTCATGGTCGAGTTCCACTTCAAAAGCCCTTCATAAATCAAAAAAATCAGATCAGCCGGCTAAACTTCGCACAAAACCATATCTCAAAGGACTTGGACTTCTGGAAAACTGTAATTTTTTCAGATGAATCCAAATTTAATATATTTGGTTCGGATGGAAGGTCCTACGTGTGGCGAAAGCCCAATACACAGCTTCAGCTTAAGAATTTGCGTGCAACAGTAAAACACGGTGGTGGAGGTGTCATGGTATGGGCTTGCATGGCAGCAACTGGTGTAGGAAATTTGGTGTTCATAGAAGGAAATATGGACAAAACTATGTACCTTAATGTCCTGAAAGAAAATTTGCTGCAAAGTGCAGAAAAACTGAACCTAAGGCGCAACTTCCGGTTTTATCAGGACAATGACCCCAAGCACAAGTCTGGTGTGGTTCAGACCTGGCTCATATGGAACTGCCCGCATGTGATGGAACCACCGGCGCAGTCACCCGACTTGAATGTCATCGAAAATTTATGGGCACTGTTGGAAACCAACATTAGAAGACACAACATTTCTAGCAAAGAAGGTCTCAAGAAAGCTTTAATGGATGAGTGGAACAAAATAACGCCAGAAACCACACTAAAACTTGTTGAATCGATGCCAAAATGATTATCGGATGTTGTGGCTCAAAAGGGTTACCACACCAAATATTAAAATCTTACAAATAATTAGCTATTTTGTTATCTTTTAAATGGTTTTTATACTGCATCAAATAAGCTGCTCAATTTGAAAATACTATTTTTTTTGTTTTCCTTATAATTTTTTTCAAAATAACAAAATGTGAAATAAATGAATTGCATAATTTAAAAACACATATTCTGAAATAAAAAATGGCTTTTAATTCTTGTAAATATCTCATTTAGTTTAGCAGATAATTGAAGTATTAACTTCTTTTTTCACTTGCATCAAATAAGCTGACAACCACTGTATACAAACTATTTTGGTAAAAAAAAACAAAAAGGAATTATATGAATTTCTATTTTTTGAAGCAGAAAACATAAAATTTTACATTAAACTGAAAATATCAACTCCTACTGAATGTCTGTAATTTTTCATATTTTAATCAGTCATTGATTAAAATAGTTAAAAAATATATTTCTATGAATTTCAATTGATTCTTCATTTTAACACAAACTCTACGTATTACTTTTTTAATAAACTACAGTCGGTAAGGGAAAATATATTGTGAGTATATTTTAACTAAATAAATTATTGAAAATAACTACAATGTTAGTTAATTTTAAATGAATTTGCAGTGTACACTCTTTTAACTGCAATTGCAGTTAATTTTACCGACATAATCTTCTTTAAAATTAATTAAATTGTTTAATCAGACTCCATTTTTATGAATAGATTTTCTTATGCGTTTTTCTCTTCGGGGATAGTTCGCTAATATACATATCGAGAGAACCCTGAAAATCTATCTCTCCCTTTCTCTCTAAAATACATACTCTGAATCAGGGATGGAAAACATGGTACAATTGTACTTTTTTGGTACATTTTTACCTTGGTTGGTACCGTGGTACTACCGCGGCTCGTTTAGTACAATTTGAAATTTTTTCAAATTTTCAATTTATAACTTGATAAAACAACATAACATAAAGTCGACTTTTTTTTAAAGCAACTATAAATTAAAAACCTGTTTTTTATTATTCAGCTACTATAGTAAAAAATAAACTCAGTTTTAAGTTGAACCGGCTCTAAATTGGTGTCACATCAAATGTACCAAATGTTAAATACACATTGTACTAAAATATTCGGAAGTGGCAACATTGAACAGCTGATTTTAAATTACCTCTCAAAACAAAACAAAAAAAAAATAAGAAAAAAGTGTATTATTTCTAAAAAGCTATTAAATGCCTTTAAATTTTTTAATAGCAAATCCTGAAAAGGTTAAATTGCCCTCCAAGGGAGGCGGACACACAGAAAAAAAGGTGTGACATTTATAAAAATTAGAGTAAAATTTTAAAAAGTTTTGTGGTTAACGATAAATTTTGTTTCACCCCGTCAATTTAAATTTTTTAAGTCTTTTTAGTGTCTAAGCAAATCTGACTCAATACGATAAAAGTGTTAAAAAAAAGCGGAACAAATTTTGGTACCATGAGGATCGAAAAAGTACAATTTGTTTGTCTGGTTGGTACAATAACAGAAAACATAATTTCCATCCCTGCTTTGAATTAATTTTGTAGCTAATAATTGTTAAAATTTCATAGCATTACTCAAAAAAGTTCTGCACATTCTCAATTTGAAATTGGACCAATTAGAAAAAAACAGATCTTCCAGTTGGAAAAGGCCTGCATGAGATCTTTTTTTTTTGAACAAACCCCTTTTAAATTTTGGACGAATTTTTCAACCGCTTTAAAATACGAAAAACAACTTATTTTTGACATATTTGTCTTAGGTATGAGTTATTTGAAACATCATGATTTCAAAATACAAAATCATTACCCTTAGTTTCATACCACTCCATTAAAACTGTAATGATATGGGCAACTTCTTGGAATATCTTGAAGACATATGTAGTTTAAGTTTGGGTATGTATTTGTAGAATGGTTCCCAATAAAGACCTATTTAAAAATGAGTGGACTGAATTATATTTTTGTATTCATCATAAGCACATACACTCATCAAAAAAAGCATGTAATGGTAACTGAATATTTTTCAGTTATTACGGGAAATTTTGCTAATTTAAGCCCAGCGATATTTTTTGCTAATCTTAGCAACACATGTCTGCTGACGTGAAGTACAATGAAATTAGTAGAAAAAATTAGTAGCCGCTACTAAATTTTAGTAAACATTTTGGAAAAGTGAAAAGAAAAAAATTACTAAATATTGTTAATATTAATACCATGAAATTAGTATAAAAAATTAGTAAACGCTACAAAATTTTAATAAACTGCTATTTAAAATTAATCCGCAATCGCTTCTAAACATTGGTAAAATTCTGAACAAAGTTTATTAATATAAATTCGCCTAATTAACAACAAATTTTGATAAATATTAGTAAACTAAACTCAATGAAGTGAAAAAAAAAAATAAAAATTTTAATTTATAAAAAAGAAGTATTAAAAATTCACAAATTAATTTTACTATTCTCAGATACACTTGTTACTCTTTAAGGCTGCTTTTTTTAATAGCGTTACGAAAAAAATCACAAATTTATTTTTTTTGTCGAGCAACAACATTCTTTTAAATTATATTTTTTAAAAATATTTTAGACAAAATTAAAAAAAATCAAGGGCTTAAAAACAGTAATTTGCTAATTTTTGTATTCAAAAATATTTTAAGAAAAATTTTTGGATTTTAAGGTCAAATTTCAATTGTTTTAAGGGCTGATTTTTAGAACTAAAAAAATCTTGTTAGTGCTATTTTAAGTGGATAACCTATTTTTGGAAATGGGTTGGTTGTGAAAAGTATCTTCAATTCCGATCCATTTTTTTTAACTTATTTAACATTTTAAGGTAATTTCTGATTGTATGTGTAAAATTTAATAATTAGAAATAAAATTTCTTTCAATATCCACTTTTTTGAAATTAGTAAATTTTTTTTGGTTAATTTTAGCTAAACGGTTTTCAAAAATTTGTAAAATTATTTCTGAAATTACCAACAAAAATTTGTAAATATTCTGTAAAAATTCTGAAATTTGTAAAATGTTAATAGCAATTACTAATTATTAATTTTTTACTAAAAATCAGTACAAAAATAGTAAAGTAAGGTTGAAAAGTGTTTACAAATTTTTCTACTAACTTTTTTTCTGAGTGTAGCGAAAGAAAATCAGATGAAGGTTTTTTGCATACAGAAAATTAAAGTGCCTACCGAATTGGTACAGCCAATAAATTCGGTTATACACCCGTATTCAAATATGATGGAGCGAAAAAATTTTTCCAAAAGAGATTTTGTTTTGCCGTGAATTTTTTTTATCGCAAAATCGGTTTCGACTGAAATGTTAAAAAAAAATTTTTTTCCAACGGAAATTTGTCGTAATTTTTATTTTTAAATCACAAAATCGGGTTCGACTGTAGTGTTAAGAAAAAATTTTTTTCCAACGGAAATTTTGATTTGTGATTTTTAATTTTTTTGAATCACAAAGTCGGATTCGATTGTATTGTAAAGATATTGCACTAATTTACTATATTAAATTTTATTTTTAACTTTATTTAAACTAAAACATTTGTTTTAACATAAAAATTGTTTAACTGAGTTAGCGGCAATTTTACAAAAGTATTGAGTGACTTATAATTTTTATTTTGTAAATAGTATTTTTTAACACAGTCGTGGAAAAGGGACGTTCAAATCATTTTCCAAACGTGGATCGGCAACATCTGTAAAATTAACTTAATTTTACAGTCAAAATAACTACAATTTAACTGTAATTTCATTGAAATTAATTTAAAAAAATTACAGTTGTTGAAAAATCCAACGACATCGCTCACCAAGAGATGGCACTGATAGCTCCAAACTTTTTTTTCTCAAGCTGGTATAACTGTCCTGAGAACACATTCAAAGTTGCAAGTCATTCTGTCAATTTTTTCTTTGTTTACAAGCCATTTGAAGTTGACGTGTCATTGATTTTTTTTTAATATGGAAAAAATTGAATAACGTGCAGTCATTAGATTCTTTGTTTTGAAGGGTTTAAAAGCAAAGGAAATTTATGAGCAATTGTTAGAAGTGTATAAGGAGTCCTCACCTTCAAAACGCACCGTTGAATTTTGGGCTGGTGAATTTAAACGTGGTCGTACCAACCTTAAAGACGATCCACGCGAAGGACGACCAAAAACGACCAAAATCTAGCAAACTTTACATCAGTAAAAAAAATTTTAATATTGACAAACGGGAATCAACTTAAGGTTGTTTTATGCCACAGTTCGCCCAAACCACTGTAAAATGTAATTCTTTTGTATTAAACAATAAAACAATTCATAAAAAATGAAATAAAAAAGTTTATTAGTTCTTTTCATCATCTCTAAACCGTATTCAAAATTTGCTACAGTTCATAAAAAGAAAAAAAATATAAAATATGTTAAAACTTATAGTAGTAGTAGAAAACAAAAGAAGTGTTAAAAATATCTATAATTCGGTAAAGAATTTTTAAATTATATTATGTCATTTTAATTTTTATCACACTTTGTTTGTTATACAAAATTTAACCGTTAAAATCTTTATAACACTGTTAAAAGTTTTATGAATACATATTATTTTTATAAAAGTTAATTCTGCCTAAAGATTTTATTAAAATATAATTTGCAGCTAATATTAAAATGGAATCAATAATAATAATAATATTGCGTGTATATTGATCATCCACACAATAATAAATAATCTTTCAGATATTTTCAAGAATTTTATGCAAAAAAAAAAATTTGTACAGTT
Source organism: Eustalomyia histrio (assembly GCA_949748255.1). Classification (NCBI taxonomy): domain Eukaryota; kingdom Metazoa; phylum Arthropoda; class Insecta; order Diptera; family Anthomyiidae; genus Eustalomyia; species Eustalomyia histrio. Next base: position 16,714,310 of record OX456527.1, read on the forward strand.
TTAGATGTAGAATTGTATTGTTGATCTCCTGCTGTGGTTTTAAAACATATTTTCGATTTTTTTTCTCCCCATTTGATTTTTAAATTTATGTCAATTAACGGTATTTATATTGGGGCAATTTTTGGTTGCAAACATACAGACATAATGACATAGTCTGAAAAATATTTTTGCTTTTCTTTGTATTTGGAATTTTCTGGCGCAAAATAAATTCCTATAAAGACCATATGTTGAAGATGGTGATGGCGATGATGACTAATGTGGAGTAAATCTGAAAATACGTGTATTTTTGGAGATTTTTTTGTACATCTTGTTTAAACAAGAGGATGAAAAATCATGACTAATAGTGAATCAACCAGCCGACAGAATTTTTTTTTAAATAAGAGTTTTATTTTTGGCAAATCTTTTAGTTACCTCCACAATGTTATTGTGACTAAAACTAAAACAAATATTGAAAAATTTGTTGAGGTGAAATGTTTTTTTTCGGGTAAAAAGAAAATATTTACATTTAAACGTGTTATGAATTAAATTAGATTAGAAAGGCTCTAAGCGCCACGACAAAAAATCGATCTTTTGTACAGCCTCATTTAGACCTAAATATTGAAGCTTCCAATGAAGCCAATCACCCTACTAGGCACAGATTTTAAAATTTTCAAGGAATTGTAGTAATGCTCACAGCCTCAAAAAAAAAAGAACTAGAATTTAGAAAAATTAACTTATTTGGAGGAAAAATTTAAATGGCGCCAGACACTTAAAAAATTTTCCTTGAAATTAAGAAACAAATTTAACATAAAATTTGGTAAAAATTTCTAAATTATAGAAAAATTTTACTATTGAGAATTAAATTTTTATTAGTTAACAGTAAAATTTCAATCATATATCATCTTGAATTTTACTGCGAATTAGGAAATGTTTCCTTAATTAAAAGTTCATTAGATAATTTTTTTACTAAAAACTAGGACTTAATTCCCTAAAAATAGGAATATATTTTCCAACATTAAGTTAAATATCAATTCTTTTAAGTGAAAATTATCCTTAAATGTGATAAAAAAAATTTTTTTTCTAATAAATATAAAACTGCTTCTAAAGTACTTTACACTCATTGTGTTACTATTTTGCCACTTTCGAAGGACTTCCGCTTTGTGAGGACACTGCCCTTAACAAGCTTTTTGCTATACATTTTTGTCTTTAAATTAAATTGAATTATACTAAACTCAATTATTTAAAATATAAATTACATTTTTTTTTAGCAAAAAGGTAAACAAATTAAAAAAATTTTCTGCAGGATATCCTGAAATGTACGAAAATTGTGACAAAGTCGGATCCTTTTCGTAGTTAATTAAGAGAACTACAAAAAGGGACGCCCTACGTAACACACGGCATATATGGCTAAGGAACATTGGGGGTCCCTTGTCTTCTTAAATTAACTAATTTATGAAAATTGTTGCAAAAATACAAAATATCACAGTTTCATTTCTTGTTAATATTGGAAAATGTAATACGTTTATTTTATTGCATTTTTAGCTTAAACTTTTATTAAATTTTAAATTTTTGTATTATTAAGTGAAAAGAAATAGTTTTAGTGTCTTCGATAAATATAAAGTTTAATGTTCACAACGTCAATTATACCGTATAATGTATAAAATGTACTTGCGATATTTTGTATTGTAGTCAGCAAACATATAGGGTCCGCCAAATAACTTTTTTTTTTTTTTTGAAAATGCTATAAAAAAAAACTACTGAATATTTTCTCAAATTTCTTTTTTTATTTGAAAGTACAATCCTTCCGGTTAATAATGGAAAATAATTTCATTCAAATGGCTGCCTCGGCTGGCCATGCAGTAGCCTACACGATCGTTCCAATTTTTAAGCACATTATCGATTGTGTGCAGCTGTATTTCACCAATGGCTTCACGAATATTGTCCTTTAAAGCGTCAATTGTCTCTGGCTTGTCGGCGTAACACTTATCTTTGACGGCACCCCACAAATAATAGTCCAACGGTGTCAAATCGCAGCTCCGAGGTGGCCAAACGACATCAGCTCTGCGCTGATAATGCGATCTTCAAAAACAGGGCGCCAAACATCGAGTGTAGCTTCGGCTGTGTGGCACGTAGCGCCGTCCTGTTGAAACCAAATGTTGCCAATATCCTCCTCTTAAATTTTTTGTGAACAAAAATTCGTTCAACATGGCCCGATAACGATCGATAATATTTTATTAACATTTATCTGAACTAAGTTCCATCAGTTTCTTAAATTAAACAAATTTTTATTATTACATATAAAAAAATTTATTACTTTTTTATTTTTAATTGCCTGAACTAATTTTTAGAAAACAATTCTTAAAAATTAGAAAGTAGACTTCAAAACTGAATTTAGAAATAGGTTTCTAAAATTTAGTTATTTTTACTACTCGCGAGAAAAAAAATGAACACATATTAAGTTCAAGTAATTTCTATTTTTAAGTAAGACACATTTTTTGAACTAATTGAGAGTAAATTATGTTCTAATTTTTTTTAAACTTAACTTAGTTTTATTATATTTTAGTATGTAATTTTCTTATTTTTTTTTTTATTATTTTATATTATTTTTCCTAACATCAAGAAATATTACTTAGGAAATATATGAACTATTTCTGAGTACATAATTTATTTCGTTTTTACCCAAACATAGTAAATGCTATTTATTTTAAAATAATTTGTCCAAGTTTTAATAATATTTGACTTAAATTGGGGAAAATTTTTAAACTATTTTGGATTTACTTTTAGTTCATGTCTTTCTTTTTTGAGTGCAGCGAACGTGTGGTGAAATAACTTTGTAAATTTTGTAGTAAAGAGGAAATTGTACTTAAATTCACCACTATATAAACAATTGAATCCCTCGTTGGATTTTGCTATTTTTACCAAGAAGCTAGAGAGGGTGAAAAACTTTTTCTAACAAAATTTTTTCTCAATGTATGTTGTAAGGTAGAAATAGTTGTAAATTTTTCTTGTATAATTTTGAAATCAAAAATTGCAAAAAAAAAAAACAGTTTTATATTTTTCTTTTAAAAAATTTTGATTTTTTGTTTTAATTTCTATTTATTTAATTTTGTTTATAATCTTACAAAAAAAATTTCCATCATATGTATTAAAAATAATTTTAAAAAAATTTATAAATTAATCAAAAAAAAAAAATTTAAAACAAAAGCTAAATTTTGCCTTTAGCTTTCTTTTTAAATTATTTTTAAGAATTCAAAAATTTTGTAATAAATATCTTTTAAACCATAATTAATAATGAAAGTAAGAAATTTAAGAATAATATCATTTTACACTTGAGAGATTCTTTATAACAAAAAAAAATATATATATATCTTACAGACTGGCTACCTTAATAATCACCATAATTATTAACCTCAAATAAAAATCCATATAACTACGATAATAATAAAGAAATCTTTTTTATTTTGGTTAAAGAAAACAAAAAGTAAAATTTTTTAAAGAACCGCAAAAAAATACAAAATGTGTGTTTTTAATTTCTAAATAAAAAGAAAAGCCAATAAAATATAAATAAAATATTTTTTCTTAATGACCAGAAAAATAAAGAAAACAAAAGTAAAAGTATGATGCCCTTCAATTTAAATGAAAAACATATTTAAACATGATATTTCTTTAATTTCTGGTTATTATTTGTATTTTTTTTTTTCTTTCTTTTCTTGTTGTATTCTTTTTGGAAACAGGCTAAAGGTCAATACGCAACTAAGATTTAGTCGTAAACCTGAATTTTAATAAGAATGCAACAAAATTCATTCATTTATGGTAAAACACGTCAAAACATATGTAAAAGAATAGAGGGGAAAATGGTGAAGACTCAAGAGCCAATTTGAAATTCATTGTTAACTGACAAAAAATGTCCCTGCGGCAACGCCACCTCTGGCCAGCACTATTGAATGCTAATAAAGCGCATCATAAAGTGATAATTATTAAAGGAAAAGAGATAACAATAGGATTGAGACAGCACTAATAGAGGCGTAGAACTGATTTAGAGCACACGGTTTTTCTGAAATGATTTTCTTTGTTTCTAATTCCCTTTTATCGATAAAAACAATTTTATTATTATTTACACTAAAAAAATGCACTAAATAATTTATTTTTATTATATTAAAAGTTGTTTTTCATTTTTAAACAGAAAAAATTTTTGTAAAAAATTGTTTTTGTCAAAAAAAAAATTTTTTTTTGTAAAATTTCTTGTTTTTCTGAAATATTATTGTATTTTTGTGAAAATTTTTTTCAATGAAAAATGAGCAATAGTTTTGGCAAAATTTTTATTTATTTTTCGCAAAAACGTTTTTGTTTTTGTTGATAATAAAGAGGAAATTGTCGTGAATAAATATTGCCTTCGGGAACAAAAATCCCCAAAAATTAGTTCGTTATATACGAGATTCATATCTACAGGAACAAATTTTTTTTTTACAAATTTTAATTATCCAAAAAATATTTAGGGCCCAACCACAATTGACCTAAGCTTTGTTTTGGTACACAGAAAAAATTTTAAAAATTTTGTCTGTTTTTCAAAAGGCACCAACAATGGAATTTGTAAATATAAGAAACTGTTTGTTAAATTTAAAAAAAAATTTCAATTTTGTTTCATATCGATACCTAATTTAAGTCACTTAAGCTAATTATGTTTTTACCTAAAAAATTTCTAAAAACAATTTTAAAAATTTTGCAAATTCTTTCAATGGATTTCTTAAATAAAATGGTTGTAATACATTTAATGAAAAAATTCAGATAATTGAGGGCGGGGAAAAAACCATCATCTGACTTTCTTTCGCTATAACTCTTGTTTAAAGTGAAAAATCATTTGGTTTTTCATTGATTATGTTTACACGCAGTAATAATTTTTTTTTAAATTAGTGGCGGGAAATTATGTCCGAAAAGTGGTCGGCTTTGAGTTTAAACTAATTTTGGTTCTTTTTATTACATTTTACATAACGTGTGCGCAGCATTTGTGGTGTCACGTTATTAATTTCGAATCGAATGTTGTTTTTTAACTCCTCCAAGGTGCGGTAGTTGTTCGCGTACACCAACGATTGAAAATATCCCAGAGGGCATCGGCGGACCTGGCTGGCTAGGCGATATAACATGCGCAGGGGAAGACATCGTTCAAAATACGCAATGTGACACGTGCAGTGTGATAAGTCGGCACCCTCTTAAAGTCAGCACACGGTGACTTTGAGAGGTTGTTATGCGTGGATTTTCCGTCCCCCAGGACCGGGAATTTTCCTTATAAAAATTACCCCCGTCATTTATGATTAATTTTGATAGAAAATCATTCACTAAATGAAATGTCATTCACTAAATAAAATGTCAAATCTGAACTGACATATGTTACGATGCCATTTGCAAAAATGGCTGCACTGCTGTACAAACAAATATAGGAAGTTCGTCTTAAAAATGGCAGAAAAAGTTCGTTTTAATCGAGGATTCGTCTTAAGATGTTCATATCACTGGAGAATTTGTCTTATCCGAATTCATATTAAATGAGTCGTGGCGTGTTAACCGGGAGGGTGGGGGTCACAAATCAGAAAAGTTAATTAATTAGGCTGTGATTGAAAAAATTTCAATTCGCCGCACTCATCGCGGTGTATCTAAGAAAAACATGTAGAGCGTAACCGGTTCAGGTACCGGTCACGGCATACATTTTGTATAAAAAGTTCATACAGAAACAATTTAAAGTACTTCAATCAATTGACATATAAACTAGTTAACAAACGAGTCATCGGATGTTGAAAAAAAAAACGGAGACCGTGTCTGTTAAAATTTTCAATAAAAATGTTTTCTTCTTAAAAAGTTTAAGATTTGTAGATGTGCATTGAATTTATACGATATTCATGTTCCTTCTAAAATAACATTGATATGTTTTTAACATTTCTATGTTATACAATTAACATATAAAGTGAAGAAGTAGGCTAACCAACAATGACAAGTCATTAAATTCTTCAAATTTCTAAGAACATTTTAAAGATGTATTAACATTTGTTTTTTTAATTTAAATCTATTGACCGATTTTGCTCAATTTTTAACACAAATATGGTTGAGAAGTCTAGAAAGCACTATGTTAAAATAAGCCGCTTCTGCTTGTACAGTAACGCATATGTAAAAGAAAATTTATTATACCCTCCACCATATATGGTGAGGGTATATATCAGTTTGTTATTCCGTTTGTAATATGTCGAAATATAGGTTTAAGACCCCATAAAGTATATATATTCGTGATCCTTATGCAATTTTAAGTCGATTTAGCGATGTCCGTCTGTCTGTCCGTCTGTCTGTCTGTCTGTTGAAATGGCGATCACGAGGCGAAGACGCAAGCTGGGGTGCCTATTTTTACCCAGATTATTGAACATCCTCCCGAGCAGTTTGGTATTTAAAATGAGCGAAATCGGTTTAGCGGTTCAAAAGTTATGAGTGAAAATGTAAAGGTACCTCTAAATTTTTCATGCAAATTTGTACAATTTTTCTGTATCTATTTTTTTTCTGTTAAGTAAGTAAAAATGTTATTAAGTCTTCTTCTTGTTCGATTACATGTATTGTCTTACATACAATGAGACTTATAAAATTCTTAGAGCTATGTGTGTTACTGTAAAAACTAAGTTATCGTAAAAAGCAACATTGTTAAAGTCGCTAACAGAGCAGACCTCTGTAAATAACATTACTAAAACTAAATAAATAACATTACTAAAACTAAATAACAAAAGTTCTGTTACATAAATTGACAAAACATATTCAGTTCATCCAAAATTTAGTATATACATACATATATCATATTCAGCCCCTATGATTGCTGGAGGTGGGCTCATATAGAATGAGGTAAGGTCTAGATGAGCTGGATTGTCGTTAATACGTCCATTGATGGTGTTTTTCTCGTTTTCGTATATTTGGCTGACAAATCTGGCTTCCAACGACATGGCGTACCTACAGAAAATTGAGTAATTGACAAAAACTATGCTTTAAAATGTTTTTTTTTTGTGCAGTCCATGGTTAAAAAAACTAGTGAAAATGTAAAGGTGCTAAGTTGCCCATACAAATTTAGTACAATTTCATAGTAGCGACTGGTACATAACATATTTTCTCATATTTTTTTCACCAGTCGCTTAGCAGTAAATATTTTGTATTCACCTCAAACATTTTTTACCACTAACATTTTTTTTCACAACAAAAAATTTTTTCACCTCAAAAATTTTTTTTCACCTCTAAATTTTTTCTTCCAAAAAAGTTCTTTTCACATTTAAAAAGTTTTTCACCTCAAAAAATTTTTTCACCTACATAATTTTACTTCAAAAGTTTTCTTATATTATTTGTATCAAAAATAGTAGAGAACATCTTTTTAGGATATTGGTGGAGGGTATTCAAAGATTCGGCACAGCCGAATTTAGCCCTTTTTACTTGTTTTTTTTTTAAATTTCATGCAGCAAAATATTTACGGTTTATTTTTAAACAAAAACTTATAGACCAAATTATGATATTTTGGAATTTAAAATTTTGTCCCCAAAAAAAATAAAATTGATTCAAACATGTCTTCCCATCTTCCCCCCATACACTGTAGTCCATAGAAATAACATATAAAGAAATGTTGCTTCAAAGCTGACCCAAAAAAAGTTTTTAAAGCGATAACAAAATATCTAAAAATAAAACAACAAACTATATAAGGTTTCATTAACATGTTGCAGTCAAAAGATAAAAAAAAAATGAAAAGTAATTTATTGAAATGAATTTTAAAACAACAAAAACATTGAATTGAAAGCAGATCATATAAAAATTACAACAACCTTAAAATTTAATTATACACTGAACATGGTCTTCTCTATTTAGAATACTAATTGTCATTAAACTTGTATATGAGTCCAAGATACACAAAATTACAGACCCTTGGTTGTTTAAAACTGTGGGATAAAAAAAACGTTTAACAAGGAATTAATTCAAAGCTAAGCATTCGAATTTTATGAAACTTGGATATCTTGTAGAAAATCGACTAAGATCGATATCTCTTAGCTTACGGGTCAAAATGGGGTTAAAAACATGACCTTTTTAGATTTTAGCTATTTGTTTTAAAAGAATGAGATCTTCGTTATCGAACACCGAACCGTCTTCCCAAAAAGCCACACACACAGAAAGCAGATTTAACCGAATTTGTGTAGTTCCATTTGCCATCACTTTTATAAATCTTTAATACTGTTGTAATCACCGAATATTATTTACAAATTCCGCAGTTTGATTGTAATAGTTGATTTCATTTAGATTATAGATAGAGATATTCTACTAATGCGTTCAACAGAATTTATTAAAAAAAATTATACCGCGAATTGGGCTAGAATGTGATTAATGACAAACTTTGATTTTAAAATTAAAAATGTAAGTAAAAAATTAACAAAACATCACCAGAAAGTCATCGTTTAAAATTTAAGAAATACCTACAGAAAAAACTATTTTAAAATCAAGCAGAGACAAAATTAACCTAAATAGAAACAGTTTTGAAATTAAACTTAATTTCTTTACTTTTTCTTTTTAATTTTAATATGTTTCTGCTTATTTTTAAAATGCAAAAACAAATTTACATATTAATGTAGATAGAAAAAGAACAAGTAAAAAAGGCTAAAATTCGGCTGTGCCCTCCACCAATGTCCTAAAAATATGTTCTCCCTGTTTTTGATACAAATAATGTATAGAGGTGAAAAAATTTTTCGAGATAAAAAATATATCAGGTGAATATAAAATATTTTATAAATCTAAGCGACTAGTGAAAAACAAGTAAAAATATTATACTTGTCAGACGCTACTATGAAATTATACAATACTAAAACACCCCTATGTATTTGTATTGAAAATTTAGAGGTACCTTCACATCGTCAAATCGGCTTAAACCTATATTTCGACATTTGAAATTAAACCTAATCTCTTATCTTTATAATTTAAATATGTTTTTGCTTATTTTTAAAATGCGAAAACATTTTGTACAAACACTCAAAAAAAAAAATTAACTAGAATTTAAAACAAGTAAGAGCGGCTAAATTCGGCTATGCCGAATCTTATATACCCTTCACCATGGTTGGAAAAAACTGAAGTTTATATATGGACATATATGGAATGGACAGATTTATATACGGACTCCTTTAAGAGGAAACTAACCATTTAGTTTGGTGATAAAACTTGGACTCGGGAAGATTTATGGTTCCAGAAAGTAGGTATTTAAAAAAAATTTATGTTTTGGGCATAACTTTTTTGTATCTGAACCGATATTTCCGAGTTTTTCAGCAAATATGCTACACTAAAGATTTTCGATCTTTTGCTATATAAGACGTATCCATAGGTCATATTACAGCTCTAGAATAGTGTTTGTTGTATGTGTATAAAAGGTGAAGAGGTGAAAGAAAAGAATTTCAACAAATCGTTAAAAGAAATCACTAGAACTGCATGTGTTTTATTTTTACAAAAACGTTTGATTTAGCTGGTAAATTTGCATTTGGGATTTTATTTCGCTTTTTTATAAAAAAATATTTTTAATTTCTTTAGCTTAATTTTAAAAATTTGAAAGAAAATAGTTTATAAATTTTTTTTTATAAATTATTATAAGTTATGACCTAAATTAGTTGCACTCAAAGGGAAATTATGTATACAATTTTCTTAATATATGAGAAATAAAATGGTTTAAAAATCTGTTTATTATACCCTTCACCATAGGTGGAAGGGTATATATAAGTTTGTCATTCCGTTTGTAATTTCTACAATATTGATCTTAGACCCTATAAAGTATATATATTCTGGGTCCATATGAAGAGCGAAGTTGATTTAACGATGTCCGTCTGTCCGTCTGTCCGTCTGTCCGTCTGTCCGTCTGTCCGTCTGTGTGTTGAAATGGGTTTTCCGAAGAACCCAGACATGATGAGGACTTGATTCTTTTTTATTTCTGTTACATGTGATCCATTTCTGTTTGATATTAAAAATCAGACAGATCGGTTAATAAATGGCTGAGATATTAGCAAAAAACCAGGACTACCTCTAATTTTTCCAGTAAAATCCCTTTGTTTAATAAGAGTGTGAAGATAAATACGTAGGTTAAATACGTTTCACAACTATTGTGAATGATATAAATAAAAAATAAATAGTAGTGTCGCCAACTTTTTTTTGCCTAGAAAATGCCAAATTTGACAAGAAAAGCGCTGAAACATATGGAAAAATATAAATTTGAGATTTTACATGACATATTATTTTGGATTAAAATTTTTGGACATTTAAGAAAAAATAAATGGGGATACCGCTTGTTTGTGGAGAGCTATGAGGTAGTAGATTCCAACGATGTATTCATCTCCTTCAGAATACCATGGTGAAGGGTATATAAGATTCGGCATAGCCGAATTTAGCCGCTCTTACTTGTAAATTCTTTTAAATCGGAACAAAAAATATAAATAAAAACGTTTGTGTTTTGTTTGTATCAGAGGGGTTTTATACAAATTTTGATGTTTTTAGCCTATTTACGGATTATTTAATTATTAATATAAAATTTTATTTAAATTAATTATTAAATGTTAAAAAAAACAAAAATAAACAAAAAAAAAAAGTCTTAAGAAAATAATAAAAAAAAAATGTACAAAAAAAAAAGTGAATTGACCGGGATTCGAACTCGCGGTCTTAGAGAAAAAAAAGTATTTGTGACATAGCGTCTAGACAACTGAGCTATTGAAGCTCACACAAAATCATCGTCAATAGAGGTACATATATAAAAGTCTTCGTTCATTAGAGATTTGTTTAGTTTTTATTTAAATGACAAATCTTTGTATGTGTGTTGTTTGTGTATAAAAGGTGAAGAAAGAAAAGAATTTTAACACATGGATGTGTTTGTTATGCGTAAAATTCTACATACATATTAAACAAAGGGATTTTACGGAAAAATTAGAGGTAGTCCTGGTTTTTTGCTAATATCTCAGCCATTCAATAGCAAACAGAAATGGATCACATGTAGCAGAAATAAATAACAATCAAGTCCTCATCATGTCTGGGTTCTTCGGAAAACCCATTTCAACACACATACGGACAGACGGACATCGTTAAATCAACTTTGCTCTTCATAAGGACCCAGAATATATATACTTTATAGGGTCTAAGATCAATATTGTAGAAATTACAAACGGAATGACAAACTTATATATACCCTTCCACCTGTGGTGAAGGGTATAAAAATTAACTTATTTAGAGGAAAAATTTAAATGAAAACGGCGCCAAAGACACTTTTTACCAATATTTAATCAAATTTTCGTTGAAATTAAGAAACAAATTTTACTTAAAATTTGGTTAAAATTTCTAAATTATAAAAAAATTTTACTACTGAGAAGTAAATTTTTATTAGAAAACAGTAAAATTTCTTCCAAATTAGTTCATATATCATCTAAAATTTTACTGTAAGTTAGGAAGTGTTTCCTTGGTTGTAAGAAAAATTTTATTTTAGTTCATTAGATAATTTTTTTTACTAAAAACTAGGACTTTACTCCCTAAAAATGAGAAAATATTTTCTAACATCAAGTTAAATAGTACTTCTTTTAAGTGAAAATTATGCTTATCCTGCTTCTATGGTAAAGGTAATATATTTTACCATATATTTTAAAGTACTTTTCACTCATTGAGTAGGTATTTTCCCACTTTCGGAGGACTTCCGCTTTGTGAGGACACTGCTCTTAATAAGCTTTTTGCTATAAAATTTCGTCTTAAAACTAAATTGAATTATACAAAATTCATGTATTTAAAATATAAATTAAATTTCATTAGCAAAAAGGTAAACAAATTAAAATAATGCACTGCAGGATATGCTGAAACGTAATAAATTGTGACAAAGTCAGTTCCAAAGTCGGTTCTGCATCTATGGCTAAGGAACACTGGGGGTTCTTTGTCTTCTTAAATTAACTTATTTAAGGAAATTGTAGCAAAAATACAAAATATCACAGTTACATTTCTTGTTATTTTTGGAAAATGGAAAAGCCATAAGTCCATTTTATGGGATTTTTAGCTTAAACTTTATTTGACGTATACAAATTTAAACCTTTTTTATTATTAAATGAAAAAAATATAGCTCGAAAAATATAAAATTTAATAAGCGCTACATCAATTATAGGAAAGCCGTTATGCCGTAATGTATAAAATGTACTTGCGATACGTTGTATTGTAGTCAGCAAACAAAATTATTACATAAAAGCTTAAATTCGAAATTTTAAACCTTTTGCTAACAAAATTTTAAAAAATATTTTAAACTACTTTAAGTTTAATGTTTTTAACATTTAAGATTAGAGAAGGGCATGTCAGCCATTTTTGAATCACGCACCAAAAATTACAATCATGCACGATAATTAATTTCAAGTACTTTCTCGATTTAAGTTAGACACATTTTTTGAACTAAATGGGAGTAAATTATGACCTAATTTTTTTTTAATTTTTTTTTTTTTTTAACCAAACTTAATTTTATTACATTTGAGTATGCAATTTTCTTAAAACTAAGATATTTTTTTTAAATTATTTAAATTTGTATTTGATTGACTTTTGTTTTTCCTAAAATCAACAAATATTACTTAGAAAAAATATGAACTATTTCTGAGTATATAAACTATTTCGTTTTTCCTTAAACTTAGGAATTTTTATTCTTTTTTAGAAAAATTTTCTAAGTTTTAATAAAATTTTACTTAAATTTAGGAAAATTTATAAACTATTTTGAAGGAAATTTTTAATTACATTTTAGTTCATGTCTTTTTTTTTTGAGTGCTAGAAAAATATTAACACTATTAGGATTAATATTTAGTTTATATTCATATTTATTTAGCCATGATATTTTTCCTCTGGGTAATTGTACCGATTTGCGCCTGTTTCAAACTCAGGGTTCGGTATTATATCGCATATAATTCTTAATTGATGTAACAATTTCAAAAAAAATTTAAGCGTCAGTAGAAACATAATGATACTATCTTTTTTATAGGAATTGTATGCTTAAAAATTCTCACCATTAAGCGGCTTTTCCTACTTTGAACCTGAACGAAAAAAAAAATTAATTCTGATAAAAACTTTTAAAGAATTTCCATTAAAAATAAAATATTTGTAAAAGAATTTTCTTGCAAATATTCTGTTTTTTCCAGCTTAAAGAAACGGATATAAAATTCCAGATACTAAGATTTAGAAGAAAAAAAGAAGACTAAATGATGAGAAAAAGAAACTAGATTGCAATTGAAAAAGAAGTAGAAGAAAAGTTCAAAGGAAACTTGGCAACAATATGTGAACATTCCCGCCGTTTAGATAAAGTTTTTCAATGTAAGAATTTTTCAATATATTTTTATGTAGTTTTTTGTATTCCCAACTGCATAGAGGTGCTAATAGTTGTAGTTTGAGGTTAGTATTTCTACGTTTTTCGTTGTTTGCTGTTTGTTGTTACTGTTTCACTACAGAGTTTTCACGCTTTGCTGTTTTTTGAAGCGTAACGCAAACAGTTTTTAATTAATTACAAAGAATGAGTACGCGCGGCGACTCTACAGGTTATTTATTCTCTTATGCTTTAAAGAAATGTACGAGCACGTGAAGGCTGGTTGGTATGTCAGAGCAGAGGTTCTTAAATGTTTTTGGTTTCAAGAAATATACAAAAATATATATTCGAACGTATTTACAGGTTGGTTGAAAAGTTCCTGCGCTCACCAAGAGATGGCACTGCTAGCTCCAAACTTTTTTTTCTCAAGTTGGTATAACTGTCCTGAGAACACATGCAAAGTTGCAAGTCATTCTGTCAATTCTTTCTTTGTTTACAAGACATTTGAAGTTGAGGTGTCATTGATTTTTTTTAATATGGAAAAAATTGAATATCGTGCAGTCATTAGATTCTTTGTTTTGAAGGGTTTAAAAGCAAAGGAAATTTATGAACATTTGTTAGAAGTGTATAAGGAGTCCTCACCTTCAAAACGCACCGTTGAATTTTGGGCTGGTGAATTTAAACGTGGTCGTACCAGCCTTAAAGACGATCCACGCGAAGGACGACCAAAAACTGCAACCACAGCAGAAATCATTGAGCAGGTACATAATATGGTTAGTGAAGATCCAAGTTTGACTAAGCGTGAAATTGCTAATGCCATAGGCATCACAGACGAACGGGTACTCCATATTTTACATGAAGAATTACGTATGAAAAAACTGTTTGGAAAGTTAGTGCCGCACAAATTAACAATTCAACAAAAACTGGATCGAAAACAAATTTCTCAGCGTAATTTGTAGCGTTTTAAGCCGAATAAAACCGACTTCTTGCGTCGTTTTATAACTATGGATGAGACTTGGATCTACCATCATGATCCTAAATTGAAACAAGAACGCTTACAGTGGACTGAAGCTGGTTGTTCAGCTCCAAAGCAGGTGAAGTCACAACGATCAGCAAAGAAGGTTATGGCATCAGTTTTTTAGGATGCAAAAGGAATTTTGTTGATTGATTATCTTCAGAATGGTAAAACAATCAACTCTGAATATTATTGCTGCCTTTTGGATCAGCTGGATGAAAAAACCTGGTTTAAAGAAGAAAAAAATCATTTTTCATCAAGACAATGCACCTGCTCACAAAATTGTTTTGACGATGGCTAAATTAAAAGAATTAAAGTACGAATTGCTTGAACATCCACCGTATTCACCAGATTTGGCTCCCAGTGACTACTATCTCTTCAGAAATCTCAAACAATTACTTCGTGGAAAGCATTTTTCGTCGAATGAAGAGGCCATAGCAGCCGTAGACGGTTATTTTGCAGAGCTTCCGGAAAACCATTATAAGGATGGGATAAAATTATTGGAAGATCATTGGAACAAGTGTATTGAGCTTCTAATAGATTATATTGAATAAAAAAATATATTTCGTAACAGAAACAGTATTCTTTCATTTCGAGCGCAGGAACTTTTCAACCAACCTGTATGATTGTCCAAGCAGGGAGTTTAGCCGGGTGTGTTCGCGTCCACTGATAATTATTGGATTCATTATCTGAAAATTAAATTTATAATCAAAGCCTATAATGGATTTGGGAAGTTCATCAGAAACAAAATTCTTTTTTTAAAATAACAGTTTGGCAATCTCTATTTTAAAGTTATGTTTTAATAGCTACAATAGAGCAAAATACATAAACATTGTAAACAATTTTATAAATGACCACTATATTGCTTTAACTGGTCGAATTCTATCCTTTTTTTTTAAATACCTTTATTTTCTTAAGCAATTAAAAAGATGTGTTAATTGTTAAGTCCCTGCTATGTTTTTTTTTTTGATGGTGGTACAGCAATAATTAACCCTTATTAACTTTAAATACAGATGTTCTTCTGCTTCATTTTTTTTTTTTTTTTATTTTATTTTCTTAGTAAATTATTATTTTAAACTACAAAAAAAAAAACAGAAACACTTTTCTAGTCATTCGTTTACTTTTTATGGTCTGTTTTTTTATGTTCCTAAGAAGCCTATAATTACAATTTGAATAGCATTACATAAATTTAGCATATTAAGTCAGTTAGTCTTAACATGCCATTTATTTTCCAGTATCTATCGTGCAGCTTAAGTTTTATGTAGATAAATTTACCTGACATATGCATATTAGTTTTTGCTTTGCCAGTTACTACATATTTTGTTAAGCTAAAAATAGTTTAATTTCTTTTGCGTGATGCATTTAGTTTATAGTTCTTATTTTACAGGGTGCACCATCTTTTATGTCGGTATGTGAATATTGTGTAAATTATAAAAAGTACCGATTTCTATATGTGTGACATTTTTTATTTGATTTGATCCTGTTCAATGCATTTGTGCTACTTTTTGAATAGAACTTATATCAAATGGCCGCTGGGCAAAATGTGTCCTTTTTGCTGCATTTCCATAACATTTTGGGGCATAGCATTTTCGAGCGTCTCATTTATGATCTGAGATTTCTTGGTGTACACTTTTCTTATCAAATAACCGCACAAAAAGAAGTCCGGAAGTGTGAGATCAGGAGATATGGGTGGCCTGCCAATTTCACTTTTTTTTGGCATCACACTTTCAGGAAATTTTTGTTGCAGAAACTGCATTGTTCGATTTGCAGTGTAGCATGGTGCATAATCTTGTTGAAACCAATAACCGTTCAGGTTTTTTTTGCACCCACTTTCCGGCAGAGATAATGAGCTAACATCTACCGATATTATTTTCCATCGACAGATTCACCTTCTTTAAAGAAAAACTACCAAATAATTACTTGGGCGCAAACGCCAAAATGGTCACTTTTTGATCGTGTGGATTTTCTGTTACCCAAATGATGCAATTTTGCTTTAAAAAAAGTTACCAAATGAGAATAAAAAATAACCAAAATTTACAGTTTTTTGTTTTAATCAAAATATATTAATATATTTAAATTTGTATTGGAAATATTCTTTTATCGGTTTTAGATAATAAATCTTCGGATTCACTATTTGCATTGACTGCAGTCTTTTTCAATAAAAACCAAAATAAACCCAACAAAAAACTTTCCGTTTACATACCGTTTTCAGAACGTCATAAACGAAATCCAACTCGGGTTACGTTCCGTTATCTGGATCCGTATACGGACCAGAAAATTAATTTTAAGGAACATCGAAACTGATTCGAATCCCTTGAAGGTCCAGAAAAGACGGAAGGTTAACGTATCGTTGTGTCCGTTGAAAGCCAGTCATTGAAGGACCTTTTGCGGACCATTGTGTCGTGTAAAAACCGGAATGACTCCGTTTTCAGAATGCTGTATCCGGTTCGTATCCGTACCGTTTTCTAAATTAAATAATGACTTCAATATTTACCTAAATTTATCCTATTTTTTTAAAAAATTTTGAGTAGAATATGTATTATTAAAACAAAAGAAAATAATAAGCAACACAAAGAAAATATTCAAAGAAAGCAATTACCTTCGATTATCACGTTTTAATTTTTGCCTAAAAATTAATACCTGATAGAAAAAAAAAACAAATTAGTTTATGTTCAGCTGATAATATTTACAATGTAAAAAGTACTTTTTGATAAACCGTGTAAAAGTACTTCAAGTCAACAGTTTCGCACCTTAGTTTGCTTTCATACAATTATAAACTTAACAGAAGAGTTGCACGATTTTAGAGATATATTTTATTTAATTATTTTTCTATTGTCAGGACTGATGAAAAACGGTGAAGCCCGTTTTAACGGCACGAAAACGATTACAGCAACAGAGTCAAAACTTAGTGTTTTCGAAAAACCAATTATACGGTCCATTAATGTTCCGTTTACGTATGTATTCATGTATTAAGGACGTAAACGTGTCGCACAATCCGGATGATTCATGATTCCGTAATTGTGGGAGAGTCTGTAAAAATATTACTTGGGAGGTTAAAAAACATTCTTGATCCCACAATGTAAAACACACACACCTACATATGTATCCATTGTGCATTTATTTAATGTTTTTTGCGACTCATTTTGGATTCTCGGCAACACTCTCTCTTAAGCCTGTACTACTACATTTTTTACGTCTTTTTCTTCTTTTTGAGAAGAGCGCAAGTATATGCTAATGAGAAATTTGAATGAGTGTAAAGAGCACGAGCATATTTGTAAAAAAATTAGAAACTTTAGATTTTTAATTTATCGATAAAAAATTATAATATTACTTTCAATCCAAAAATTTTAAACTTTAATTTGACATAAACTGTTGAAATTACTTGCAGTGATGCCAATTTGGTGCTTTTGGTAGTATTTATAATAAATATTATGCATTTCAACGTTTTTTTAATACGTTATTGCGCTTTTTACCTTCGGTATCAGTTTGTTAAAATTGTTATCATTGGTTGATTGTCATTTTAAATGATGATTGTGTTTTTGTCTAACATTTGCTGTTTCCTTCTACAAAAAAAAAAATTCTATCAAAAACACTAGAAACTAGCAGTGCCATAAGGCCTTTAACGCTTAAACCATTTCATTTGAACATTTTGGTAGTTGATGAACGGCATGTAAACAGTCTCCCACTGTCCCGTGCCCAACAAAATTTGACACTAAATGACGAATAGTGTTGTCAGGCGGTGCTTCTTGGACACGATATTTTCGACGATATGCACATTGAGCACAGCGTCACCGTTTCGGCGCGTTCTTTTAGTGCTGAAATTGCACTGAATTGACGATTCAAAAACATGTGTTCTTAAGTCAATCGGTTGACAAATCTGAAATTTATTAAATGTTGCCATAACGTCATAACAGATGGCGCACCCTTTAGTTAATACAGGAATTTTATGGAAAAAAATTAAGTTTTAAAATAAATCTAAAAAAAGAAATATTATTCAGTTTTAAGAATTCAATTAAGCTGCACATAAAAAAAATGTTTTTAATAATTTATTCGAATCAACTCAAAAGTGTACAAGTATACATAAATAATTAAATCTTCAAGTAAATGAGAATAATTTAAGATTATTTAAATAAATATTTATTAAATAGTGCATTTCAAAAATCTTACTTAAGCTTAAACTAGCTAACGATAAAAAAAATAACTAGTTGTTATAATGAAGATTATTCCAAAATAAATTAAACTAATCTAAATGATTGTAAGAAAGATTTAATTATTTTTACAAAAAAATTTTGCTCTCATTTTGCTGTAAAATCGTCCAATTGGCGTACTAAAAAAAAAGATAATGCGCGACTAAACCGCCAATTGGCAATAAATTTCTAAAGAAATATATTGTTTGCGCCAAAGAATTTCATTAATTCCAATTTCACTAGCCAGATATTTGAAATTGTGAAGCTGATGTTATTTCATGGCATTTCAATTGCAAAAAAATGAAGGAAATGTTGAAATATCAATAATCATATATTCGTAAGAGTTTCAAACCTTTCCAAAAATGGATTATTAGGGACCAGTTCTCCACTGAAATATTAATAAAAAAGGACAACTATGATGAAAGGTGCACTCACCAAAAAAAGTCTGTTACGGGAAATTTTGCTAATTTGAGCCCAGCGGTATTTTTTTGATAATCTTTCGCAAGACATGCCTGCTGACGTGTAGTGCAATGAAATTAGTAGAATAAGTTAGTAACCGCTACTTAATTTAAGTAAACTTTTTGTAAAGTGTAATTTAAAATCTGTTTGCTAAAATCAGCAAAAAAAAAATTACTAAATATTATTAGTATTAGTAAGGCCAAATTAGTACGAAAAATTAGTAAGTACTACTAAATTTTAGTAAATTGCTGTAAACTCAATGAATTGTAAAAAATAGCAAAATTTTAATTTATTTAAAAAAAAATTATTAAAATGCCCAAATTAACTCAATTATTTTTAGATACACTTGTTACACTTTAAAGCTGCTAATTTCTTTTGAAATTGCCTTACGAATTCGAGTATACAAATTTATATTTTTTTAATTGAACATTTTTTTTCAAAAAATATTTTTGGCAAAATTAAAAAAAAAATACAAAGTTCAAACAATAGTAAAAGCACAAACGAATTTATCATTTTGTTTTCATTTGCTATTTTTTGTTTTCAAAAATATTTTTATTAAATTTTTTGAACTTTAAGGTCAAATTTTAATTGTTTTAATGGCTTATTTTGAGAGTAAAAAAAAGTTTTGAGTGCTATTTAAAGTGGATGTCCTATTTTTGGTCATCAGTCGGTTGTGAAAAGTATCTGCACCTCCGATTCCTTTTTTTAACCTATGTAGCATTTTAAGGCAATTTAAGTTTAAGTTTAAATTATAAAAAATAAAATTTGCTTCAATATCAATAATATTAAAAAAGTGTAAAATTAGTACATTTTTTGCTAATTTTAGCAAATCGTTTTTTAAAACTTGTAAAATAATTTCTGAAGTTAGCAACAAAAATTTGTAAATATTCTGTAAAAGTCCTGTAATATGTAAAAAAATTACTAAATAATAATTTTTTTACTAAACATCAGTACAAGGGAGAACAAAATGGATGTAAAGACCGAGACCAACAAGGTCTCTAGAAAGATAGCCAAACCTCTAGGTAAAGGCCACTGCAGTGACCACAAGACTCCCACTGTAGGCAGCTTTTCACCACAATAACCGCCACCGTAGTGTCACCAAGCGTCGCGGTTATATGCCTACTCTGAAGTATGGCTAAGATCTACCCTATCCCAGGACACGTCACATGGCCGGTTCATTGTAATAGGGACCGGTCACGGGACCGATCACTTTAACATGGGCTTGTCCTAGGAGGGGATCAATTGCCCTCTGTGACATGTCGCAGGACTGGTCTAAAAAGACATGTCGTGACTGTCGGTGCTTTTTTCACCTATCTCGTGATATATTTTTTCGAAACCGGTTCAGTTTTCACCTATCCCGGGACAGGTCCCAATTCCCAACTGAACCCTTTTTTCCCGCAGGGTAATGTCCTTGCGTTAAAGAAAAAATTTAATCGAACCATAATCCTAATCGAATTTTTACTTCTTATAAGTGAACTGTGTCTTATGAAGCGGTGAAATAGTCAAAGCTCTGTATCTGATATGTTGACCCAGTTACCTAGCGGCTTGCAGAATAAAAACATCACCCTCCTTCAGGAGAGGGGAATATGTAAGTCAAACCGTTTTATAAAAGCGCCGGGTATCTTCCCGGCGCTTTTATAAAACGGTGGCATGAATGATGCAAGGTATTGTTTGGCCAATCTTTGGCCCTATCCAGATCAAAAAGGATGCGGAATTATTGAAATGCTAATCTGAAGGCAAAGATGAAGTCACAGACTCAAATCTTTTCCGTTAGAGCAATCAAAGTAGAATCCGAATAGAAAGCCTTGATAGTAGATTCAGCGTTTCTTTAGGTAACTTTAGATTCATTTAAGTTTCCTTTTAACTTTTATCAAACTTTTTAGTGGACTAATGTCAGCTGAAGATGATTTGGGCAGTATCCTCTGAAGCCTAGCAATTGTAGGAGACTGCTCTATCTGCTACCTCTTCCCAGAATCCCTCTCAGATTTTCTGATTTCCCTATTAAATTCAGTAAGTCACTCCTGTACTTAGTTCAGTATTCTGTACTGGATTAAGCATCATTTAATAATTTCATCTTAACCATCTTACGCATAACCTCAAATAGGTTACTACAGGTTGGTTGAAAAATTCCTGCGCTCACCAAGAGATGCCACTGCTAGCTCCAAACTTTTTTTTCTCAAGTTGGTATAACTATCCTGAGAACACATGCAAAGTTGCAAGTCATTCTGTCAATTCTTTCTTTGTTTACAAGCCATTTGAAGTTGAATATCGTGCAGTCATTAGATTCTTTGTTTTGAAGGGTTTAAAAGCAAAGGAAATTTATGAACAATTGTTGGAAGTGTATAAGGAGTCCTCACCTTCAAAATGCACCGCGAATTTTGGGCTGGTGAATTTAAACGTGGTCGTACCAGCCTTAAAGACGATCCACGCGAAGGACGACCAAAAACTGCAACCACAGCAGAAATCATTGATAATATGGTTAGTGCAGATCCAAGTTTGACTAAGCGTGAAATTGCTAATGCCATAGGCATCTCAGACGAACGAGTACTCCATATTTTACATGAAGAATTACGTATGAAAAAACTGTTTGGAAAGTTAGTGCCGCACACATTAACAATTCAACAAAAACTGGATCGAAAACAAATTTCTCAGCATAATTTGGAGCGTTTTAAGCCGAATAAAACCGACTTCTTGCGTGTTTTATAACTATGGATGAGACTTGGATCTACCACTATGATCCTAAATTGAAACAAGAACGTTTACAGTTGACTAAAGCTGGTTGTTCAGCTCCAAAGCAGGTGAAGTCACAACGATCAGCGAAGAAGGTTATGGCATCAGTTTTTTGGGATGCAAAAGGAATTTTGTTGATTGATTATCTTCAGAAAGGTAAAACAATCAACTCTGAATATTATTGCAGCCTTTTGGATCAGCTGGATGAAAAAATTCGTGAGAAAAGACCTGGTTTAAAGAAGAAAAAAATCATTTTTCATCAAGACAATGCACCTGCTCACAAAAGTGTTTTGACGATGGCTAAATTCAAAGAATTAAAGCGCGAATTGCTTGAACATCGACCGTATTCACCAGATTTGGCTCCCTGTGACTACTATCTCTTCAGAAATCTCAAACAATTCCTTCGTGGAAAGCATTTTTCGTCGAATGAAGAGGCCATAGCAGCCGTAGACGGTTATTTTGCAGAGCTTCTCGAACACCATTATAAGGATGGGATAAAATTATTGGAAGATCATTGGAACAAGTGTATTGAGCTTCTAGGAGATTATATTGAATAAAAAAAATATATTTCGTAACAAAAACAGTATTCTTTCATTTCGAGCGCAGGAACTTTTCAACCAACCTGTTTAACAGGAAATCTATCGTATCACCACGCGTTGGCGAATTTCGTTACTAATGCGATATGAGGAGACAACTCCGCCACCTCAAGCTCTCCCATAGAACTAATATTGGTAATTTTCTGGTCAGCCTTAAGTGTCAGTCGCTCCTTAACGCTATCCAGTTAGTACTTTTACGATGAACGTACCCCTGTGTGAGCGCTAGATAACCAGAAATATCAAACTAAAAGTGTTGATGATCCGATAAAGAGGATTAATTCAAAACCATTCAGTTACTTCAGGATATTCATCTTATTTATCATTAACGTTAGTACTACCACAAACAGTATGATGTGCATTCGCATTACACCCAAAAACATATTCAAAAATGTTCGTTTGACTTTTCAATTCCCTAAATTTCTCTACTCAATTCCAGAAGCTGTTTAGCTCACCAATTTATTAAGCTCCTATGGGGGAAGGGATATGTCAACTTACAAATATGCAGAGTCAACTTTCCTCGTCCATTGTCATGTTGAGACAAATGTTTTAAAGTTATTGATAATCGCTGATTTGGAGTGCAGTACGAGTACAAACATATAAAAAGTTATAGCAAAATACCATCTGTTCATTTTTCCTTTTTGAATAACATAATTTAATATGTTATTAATAGTTTATTTTAAAGCTACTTAAATATATGACATTTAACCTAAATACTTGACAGTTCTTTTAACACTCTTCCTTTAAAATGTACCCATTAAAAAATACGTAATAAAATCATAATTTTATGAACTTTTGGTAATTTTTCTTAATTTAACAGAATACAAAATCATAAACATCGATTTCTTATGGCTAATGAATGCCAAATTGAACATTAATAACATTTAAAATTTCCCTTTCATTATAAACCAATAAATGCTTAACAACAGTCATCATAAGCCAGCCAGCCAGTAAGACAGTCAGGCAGGCGGCCACCTAACTAAACACCAGCATCTTGGGAAAGAAAATAACCCTTTTAAATTGCAATCAAGGTTTTTAAAAAACAATTTTTAACAAAAACTAATAAACAAAAGAAATGGAAATACAAAAAAAAAACTGAGATTTCAATATAATCTGGCGATGATGCAATCTGTAAGACCCAGTGAAGTATTAAAAAGAATTAAAAAAAAAAGAGTTAACATAAATTAAAAAAAAAAAAATATTTGAATATTTAAAAATAAACATAAATTATTGGAAACATTTTATTATACTTAAATTATGTATATTGCGAGGGCGTTTTAGAATTGTTTCTTATATTATTTGAAAAGAATTTAAATTATAAAATTTATTAGGTTTTTCTTGATTTTATTTATTTTTAGTTTTGTTTTGTGTTGTCATGTAACCGTTATCATTTTGATTATATCTGTCATTTGTTAATAACCTTACAAATTTCAAAAGTTTTGAAGTCTCATTAAAATTCAAACACGTTACAACAATATACTGTTAAATATGGACAAATGGACAGACAGACATACATACTCGTACATACCATCATCATCATCATGGTGTAACACACCATACCGGGTTTTGAATGAGTACAGAGCAGGGATGGAAAATATGTTTTCTGTTATTGTATCAACCAGACAAACAAATTGTACTTTTTCGATCCTCACGGTACCAAAATTGTTTCCACTTTTTTTAAACAATTTTATTAAGTTAGATTTGCTTAGACACTAAAAAGACTTAAAAAAAAATAAATTGACCGGGTGAAACAAAATGTATCGTTAATTTTACGTAGTCTTATAATTCCCACAAAACTTTGTAAAATTTTACTCTAATTTTTATGTCACCTTTTTTTCTGGTTGTCCGCCAGATAACTGCATTTGCTGATTGCAAAACGTTCATACGCAATCAACACAAGAATAAATTGTGTTTGCGTTCAAACGCTGAATATACTTCAACACACATATTTGTTGATGATTTTAAATCAATCAAACGATGTGCAAATTGTTTTGTCACTGGTTTATAATCATCGGTCGTTGTTAAACCATTGTTTTATTCTGTTCATTCGAGCCAAGAATAATTATTTTGATGTAGAATAAATCAGAAACAACAACAAACAACGTGTATGAGTGTAATCATAATTAAAACAAAATAGTTTCTTATCTATAAAAAGGGGGTGGTTATGTAGAAACATTTCATAAATATTATATGTATATTAGGGTGGGTCTAAAATATGTTTTTTTATAATTTTCATTAGGAATACCAAAAATTTGTTCTTTGTGAATTTTTTTTTTTTTTTAATTTAGGTCGACATCTCAGGCTCGCCCAATCCGGTTAAAGTTAAATATTGCCTAATTTTCCAATCAAAATAGATGAAAAAAAAATTAGACAATATTTAAATTTTTCCGGATTAGGCAAGCCTGAGATATGGACCTACATTTTTTTTCCAAAAAAATATTTATATTACACAAATAAGCGGATTTTAGACCCACCCTAATATACATATAACATTTATAAAATGTTTTTCTACAAAACCACCCCCTTATAAAATGTGTTTCTATTTTGTTTTAATTATGAATAAACTCATACGCGTTGTTTGTTGTTGTTTCTGATATATTCAACGCTGACTTTTTGTTAAGTGAACGACAGATGATTCACACTGATTCCAATTACGCGTTCAGTAACATGATGCCGATTTTATTCTTGAGTGAATTTTGTTGAATTATTAAAAGTGAACAAGAATTTTTGTGTATGATTAAATCAAGAAAAAAGTTGATTTTGCAGTTCTTTGTTGTCCGCCTCCCTTGGAAGGCAATTTAACCTTTTTGCTATTTAAAAATTTAAAGGCATTTAATAGCTTTTTTAACAATAATACACTTTTTTCTTAATTTTTTTTTTGTTTTGAGAGGTAATTTAAAATTAGCTGTTCAATGTTGCCACTTCCGAATATTTTACTACAATGTGTATGGAAACATTTTGTACATTTTATGTGACACCAATTTAGGTTTTTTATTTAAAGTTGCTTTTAAAAAGTCGACTTTATGTAATGTTGTTTTATCAAGTTATAAATTGAAAATTTGAAAAAATTTCAAATTGTACTAAATAAGCCGCGGTAGTACCACGGTACCAACCAAGGTAAAAATGTACCAAAAAAAGTACAATTGCACCATGTTTTCCATCCCTGGTACAGAGTATGAGGAGTAATATGTGTAAATTATAAACAATACCAAACCAAACCATTATTAATCGATGAAGCTCCTCTCAAAGCTGTAAACATGAATGCATTTAAAAATGCTTTATGCATTTTAAAATTGTATGTTACCGCTGTTTTTTTTTTTTTTTTTTTTTTTTTGCTTTCAAACCGGCACTATGAACAACAATTTGACCTAATTTTTCTGTAGGTCTGTTATAGTACGTTAAACATAAGTTTTTTTCCCCTCAATGGAAAATTTTGGAAAATATAAGAATAATTGTCTAAAATTAAAAGCAACCTAAAATTAATATCAACTTCCTCTTAAAAGTGTGTTTGAAAACAAAAAGTGAAATTTCCTTTTTAAAAGAAAAGTTCTTTCTTTTTTTTGTTTAGTATTTGGAGAGGTCACGGTTTTTTTTTTTTTTAAATACTTTTACCAACCAATTGGGCATAACATTATTAATAATATTGTAGACATGTGTATTTATTTGCTTATTTGTGCTGTCTCCTCTTCTTCTTCTTCTTGGCTATTTAGTTGCACTAGAATTTGTTAATAACTAACCTTAGCCCTACCTCCCTCGACCCACGTTATAATGTTAATATTCTTGCAAACTTTTAACCATTATTTTGTAAGTAGTTATTTTAGTTTGTTTATTACAGGTTTTTGCAAATGACATGACATGTTTGATTTTATTTATTATTTGTATAATTGGATTTTGAAAGAAAGACAAAAAAAAAAAATATAAATAAGACTTTCCATAGCAACTGTCCAGCCAAAAAAAATATGTCATATCATTAATTCTTGAGAGAATGAATGTTTTAGGGTACTTAGCTGCGAAAAGTTTCTTTAAAAACAGCGTCTTCATTCTGAAGTTCCTGCTGCTCCTCGTGGGAGTACGATTTTCTTGTTGTTCCTTAAAAGAATAAAGGAAATTGGCAGTTTCTCTATCCCAACTCTTATAAGAGATGATCAAATATTCACTAACCCAGTTGACAAAGCCAATCTTCTCGATGAATTTTTCCCAAGGGATCCATTATTACCACAAAGCAATCACTAACTGTCCGAGCTAGAGGGAGTATCTTAAAATATGCCCTAGATATTCTGTAGAACTCGTGCCGTTAAAAGTGTACTTGTGAATCTCAACGTTAAGTAGTCAGCGGGCCCGGAAGTGTTAGTGCTAAAACATTGCTCTTCGATCCTATCACGTTCATCCATCGTTGGAAGGTTGGCAATGTTCAGACAATCCCAAAAATCCCTGACAATTAGGTTAGGTAAGGTTGAAAAAGAGAAATTGGAAGTGAAGACACAATCGGTTCATGTTCAAAAATAGATTCTACACTTGAGCCAGAAAGTCAGCTTGTTGTATACTCTTTCTAGATTTGAATTGTTTTACTGAGGATCGGATCACTTTTTACCTCAATCTTAACTTTTTTCTTTTGTTTTGGCTTGGGACAGCCTGACTTAAGTCAAGACAAGATATCTGAAGAAAACATTTGCGTTGTGTAGTAGTGGTTAGATCGTTCCCAGTAAAAAATAGGATCATCCAAAGAGTAATCTTGGAGCGCTCCTTTGCGAGTAATGGATTACTCCATAAAACTCCGGACCTCATTGGATTTTTAACACAGCATGTCCGCAGACACGAGTACTCCTTTTAAGCTCCTTATGGAGTACTCCCTTTGATCTTGAAAATGACGACAGAGGGAGTAATCGTTTTTGTCTCCAAAATAGCATAAAGGGAGTAATCGTTTTTGTCTTCTAAAAGAGCATAAAGGGAGTAATCGCTTTTGTCTCCTTAAAGAGCATAAAGGGTGAAAACATTCATATAAAATACAAATTTGGTTATTTTTACAAAAACAAGAAAATATACATTTATTTTTTAAAATTTTTTCAAAAATATTATAGTTTTTTCGTTGGATTCGACGAGGTCGTAGTTTTTGACGAGTAGGTCTGTCGGAAAACAGTTGCCATACATTTATGAAATGCCAGCTTAAAAGATTTTTTATATTCCGGGTATGTTGGATACGTGTCTTTAAGTGCTTCTGCAAGAAAATTAAAGAAAAGATAACACGTAATATATTATTTAAGACATGATATTAAAAATTCATTACCGAAGTAAAAAAAGTTAAACAATTTGTATTTGTAAGGTGGTGATGCCTCTTGTTCACTTGAAGTCTCCCGATTACAATTTGAGAATTTTTTAATTTCTTTTTCAACTAGTCGTCTTGGATGACACTTAGAAACTAAATTTTTACACATTTTTAACAATTTGTTACTATACCCGTACCTTTTCGCTTTTTTAAATAACACGTCTTTCACTTTTTAAAACTAAACTGACTAAATAGAAAAACAAAACGAATACATCAACAATTAACAGTTATGTCAATTCTGGCGGTTACAACTATCTTCATATTAAATTATATTTTTAGTTGTGAAAGCCAATACAGGTTGGTTGAAAAGTTCCTGCGCTCGAAATGAAAGAATACTGGTTTTGTTACGAAATATATTTTTTTATTAAATATAATCTCCTAGAAGCTCAATACACTTGTTCCAATGATCTTCCAATAATTTTATCCCATCCTTATAATGGTTTTCCGGAAGCTCTGCAAAATAACCGTCTACGGCTGCTATGGCCTCTTCATTCGACGAAAAATGCTGTCCATGAATGAATTGTTTGAGATTTCTGAAGAGATAGTAGTCACTGGGAGCCAAATCTGGTGAATACGGTGGATGTTCAAGCAATTCGTACTTTAATTCTTTGGAAAATTATTTTTTTCTTCTTTAAACCAGGTCTTTTCTCACGAATTTTTTCATCCAGCTGATTCAAAAGGCTGCAATAATATTCAGAGTTGATTGTTTTACAAAATTCCTTTTGCATCCCAAAAAACTGATGCCATAATCTTCTTTGCTGATCGTTGTGACTTCACCTGCTTTGGAGCTGAACAACCAGCTTCAGTCCACTGTAAACGTTCTTGTTTCAATTTAGGATCATGGTGGTAGATCCAAGTCTCATCCATAGTTATAAAACGCAAGAAGTCGGTTTTATTCGGCTTAAAACGCTCCAAATTACGCTGAGAAATTTGTTTTCGATCCAGTTTTTGCTGAATTGTTAATGTGTGCGGCACTTACTCTCTAAACATTTTTTTCATACGTAATTCTTCATGTAAAATATGGCGTACTCGTTCGTCTGAGATGCCTATGGCATTAGCAATTTCACGCTTAGTCAAACTTGTATCTTCATTAACCATATTATGTACCTGTTCTATGATTTCCGCGGTGGTTGCAGTTTTTGGTCGTCCTTCGCGTGGATCGTCCTTAAGGCTGGTACGACCACGTTTAAATTCACCAGCCCAAAATTCAACGGTTCGTTTTGAAGGTGAGGACTCCTTATACACTTCTAACAATTGTTCATAAATTTCCTTTGCTTTTAAACCCTTCAAAACAAAGAATCTAATGACTGCACGATATTTAATTTTTTCCATATTAAAAAAAATCAATGATACGTCAACTTCAAATGGCTTGTAAACAAAGAAAGAATTGACAGAATGACTTGCAACTTTGCATGTGTTCTCAGGACAGTTATACCAACTTGAGAGAAAAAAAAGTTTGGAGCTAGCAGTGCCATCTCTTGGTGAGCGCAGGAACTTTTCAACCAACCTGTATTCAGAAATATTATTATGTTCCATATAATTTTATTTAAAAAAAATTTTTTGTAGATTTTTCCGGTATCGAACCTGGGCATTCAGATTCACAGTTCACACCCTTGCTTACTGTACCACAATTTAATTTAATTTCATCTTTCACCATCTCTATCACCTTTCCAAAGAAAGCAACATATTAATTAGTAGGAAGAATTTCCTGATAGAAAACAAAAAAGTATCAATTATAGCCCAATTGCAATAAGTTCCCCGCTCTTAAAGCTGATGGAGAGCATGGTTAATTACCATTTTATAAATTATATAGAATTCAAATCACTTACTAGTAGAAATCCTTCTACTGGAGGAGACCTGATAGCGTTCCTTTCGGAGCGTTGGATTGGTCCCTTCACCGATTTGGTGAAAACATAGTGGTTGCTCTATATATTTCTAAGGAATTCGACTGTGTTTTTGGCATAGGACAATCGTATCAAAGCTTATTGCTTTTAGAGTCGGTTATGTGACTTCTCTCGATTTATATATCGCACTACTTGAGTTAGTGTCTCATTTAATGAGTTTCAGGTGAATTCACTTTTTCTTATACTTACAAAAGACCTTTTGAGTCGAGCTCCAATATTTGTCATTCAAAACCCTTTGGAGATTGGGAAAATGAAGCAAAATATGAATCACACACTCAATGCGGACCTTTCGACAATCTCCGGCTGGGGTTGTGCGAATGAGTAAGATTTTAAGCCGCGGAAAACCCACTATTGGCCCATAGATGGGCCGTGGGTGGAGTTACCAATCTCATCTGTACACATGGGAGTGTCGATAGTGATAAAACGGATGTTTTTGATGTTTTGGTCTTAACAATTTAATGTAATACCCGTTGGAGAAATAACATTTTTCAGATGTCGAAAGAAGCATTCAAGTGTTTAGGGTTTCTTAACTGGTACAAGAATTATTTCGCTTCATTTAATCTATTTATTATCTGTACCACCTATATACGGCCGAAAATGCAATACTAATCCTGTATATAAGTAGGGTCTATTTTGGAGCTTGTGAACCGTGTTTAAAGGTGCTTGTCGGTGCTTATCAATGACAGTAGGGTAACCCGCTTAATTGACTCGTTGGAGCACAGCCAGAATGTGGGTTGTGTTTCACTGTTTTATCGATATTACCGTGGCAGATGTTGTGCAAATATAAGTGAACTTATCCCTGGGACCCTGTTATTTGTTGGTCTTCAAAAAAACCTTTTTACTTGACATCAAATTTGTTTATAGTTGGTTGAAATTATGTATTTGAAATAAAGAAAAAGAAAAGGTAAAATTGGGTAATTTTTGACCACACTCAACCGCTAAAAGAAATACGTGTCTGTTATATTTTTTAACCTCTATGACATATCAAATAAGTTTTGTGGGATTTTAGCACATTTAACCACTTTAATGATATCAAAATGTCATTAACATTTGTTAGAAAAATTTAAGTCATATATTCACAGAGACTCCAAAATTTGTCAATATTTATTTTTCCATGTTTGATTCGTATTATAAAAGTCATAAAATACAGTAAGTTTGACAAGTCCTGTAACAGAGTCAGTTGGTATAGAATGTCTCATATGTCCATTTGCAGTACTACTAAATAAAGTATTAAAACATTAACATAATTACATAAAATGACATTGCAATTGCAATAAAATTGTAGTTTTTTCTTTTAAATTTGAATAATTATATATTTCTGTTGATAGCTTTATTTGTTAAAATTGTTAAATCTTTTAAAGGGCTGTAATTCAATGTCAGCAATTTAAGCGGTAATTATGACCATTTGATTATAATAAGGGGCTGCCAGATTTGGTATATTCTTGATATATCTTAGCAATGTTTTCGAATTTGCTACTATAAAATGATTAAAATTTCAGTGTAATATCACGTTTAATCCCGCAGGCGGACACCGACCGTCGCGCTGATTTTGTCCGGTTACGGGAGATGCCCGCCTACAGAATAGTTTTTTTTTTTATTAAGTTCCAAGAAGGCACCAAGATATTTGTTCGGCTACACTCAGAAAAAAAAAGTTAGTACAAATATTTTTAAACGGTTTTTAATCCCAATGTCCTTTTTTGTACTAATTTTTAGTAAAAAAATTACTATTTAGTAAATTTTTTTGTTATTTGGGTATACAAGTTAATAACGTCGATTTCGACAACAGATGGCAAAACTATCACATATGGTTTGTGTCAATAATAACAAATACGGTATTTTGGAGGGTAAACATCTGTCATTATAATTCAGTAATCGATAGACGCCAAAGTGTAAACAAACATTTTTTTTAATCGCTATAATAATGTCGAATTTTGTGCCTAAAAAAAGATGTTTTGCGCGGAAGTCTGATAACCTTCTTTCATTTGAAGAAAACGGCTGCTGAAAGTTATCGATTGTTGGTAGAAGCTTACGGTCACCATGCACCAACTCAAAAAACTTTTGAATGATGGTTTGCGCAATTCAAAAGTGGCGATTTCGACACAGAAGACAAGTAGAGGCCTGGTCAGCCGAACAAGTTTGAAGATGAGGAATTGAAAGCATTACTCGACATTATCAGTGGGAGTCACACAACAAGCCATTCCCCTACGTTTAAAAGTATTGGGATTCATTCAAAAGCAAGGAAATCGGGTCCCATATGAATTGAAGCCGAGAGACGTTGAAAGGCGATTTTGCATGTCGGAAATGCTGCTTGAACGCTACAAAAAGAAGTCATTTTTGCATCGTATTGTTACTGGTGATGAAAAATGGATACATTACGATAACCCTAAGCTCAAAAAGTCATATGTAAAGCCCGGCCAACCAGCAAAATCAACGTCGAAGACGAATATCCATGGCGCCAAGGTAATGCTCATTATTTGGTGGGATCAGAAGGGTGTTTTACATTGTGAGCTGTTGAAATCGGGTCAGACGATCACAGAGGACCTAAACCGAACACAATTGATTCGTTTGAAGAGAGAGCAATCAACGAAAAAAGACCAGACACAAGGCCAAAAATTATTTGGAAAACAGTGGATGGAAAGTTTTGGTTCACCTTACAGCCAGACCTTGCGTCTTCTGACTACCATTTGTTTCGATCGATGCAGAACGCCCTTGCTATAATACGCTTCACTTCAGAACAGGGAATCAGAAATTGGCTTGATTCATGATTTATCTCAAAACCAAAGCAGTTCTTTTGCGCGGAATCCATATGCCACCAGAAAGATGGGGAAAAAGTAATGGCTAACGATGGACATTAACTTTGAAAAATGTATCAGATTATTTTGTTATTATATTATTATTATTATTTATTTTATTAAACATATAATTACAAATTATATCTTAATACCCTAACCGAAAACAGAACAGAGCCTCTGGTGGGAATCGAACCCACGACCCTCGCACTGATAAGCTAGCACGCTACAAACTAGCCTACCCGGGGCGCTCTTTGTTATTACAATAAATAAATTTTTCAAGCGAAAAAATCGACATTATTTACTTGTATACCCAATACATTTTACAAATTACAGTATTTCTACAGAATATTTACAAATTTTTGTTGCTAATTTTAGAAATCATTTTACAAATTTTTGAAAAACGATTTGCTAAAAATGCTAATTTTAAAAAAGGGAATATTGAAGTACATTTTATTTCTAATTAATAAAAATTTTGGACTCATGTCCAAAACTAGGACATTCACTAAAAATAGCACTAAAAAGTTCTAAAAAATTAAATTTTAACTTGAAGTCCAAAAATTTGACTCTTAAAATATTTTGCATTAGTAAACTAAACAAAATGATAAATTCGTTTATGTGTTTTACTATTTTTAATTTTTATCTAAAATATTTTTTGAAAAAAAAAAAAAAAATAAATAAAATAAATTTAAACAATTTCAATTTAAATATTGTTGCTCGATAAAAAAAAAATATATAAATTTGTAATTTTTTCCGTAAGGCAATTTAAAAAAAAAATAACAGCTTTAAAGTGTAACAAGTGTATCTAAAAATAATTCGGTTAATTTGTGTAGAAAAGATCGGTTGCAATTCGATCAAAACCATTAACATTTATTTGTAAGGATTTATTTTTTTTTTTGAATAACCTATTATTAAAAAAATTGTCGATATTCAAAAGTGGTAACTACAAGTAGGGTTATTCTGATCAAATACATAATTAAATTGGGGTTTCAGTAGAAGCAACCGAATTGTGGATTGTATTGATAATAGACGTTACTAATGATTGGTAATGATAAACAAATTTTATACTAATATTTGTTTTCCTTAAATAAGGTTAACCACAATGTTCTTACCATGAAATTGAGAAAAATGTTTAATTTTTCATCGCCATCAATACGCTTAATTTCATCATACTTATCGGATCGTATACAATCAGTATTTGCTAATAATAAGAAATCGCGTCCGTTATCTGTTACAAAAGGAGTACCACAAGGCTCTATTCCTGGCCCTCTTCTATTTACCATCTATGTAAATGATTTAACTACCCAATTATCATACTGTAATATTCATATCTATGCTGATGACGTTCAAGTCTACATAAGTTGTGATAAAATGGAATTTGAAGATTGTGTTTATAAAATTAATGAGGATCTTACACGAATTCACATATGGGCAAATGCATATGGTCTCTGCCTAAATCCATCTAAATCAAAATGCTTGATTATAACCAAGAAATCTATGAAAATAATTGTAAAACCAGAAATTATTCTCAACAATCAAAGAATTGAAATCGTAAATACAGCAAAAAATCTTGGTATAATATTTAATAATACTCTTACCTGGTCAGACCATATAAATGCTACTGCTGGAAAAATCTACTCTATGTTGCGAACCTTATGGAAAACACAATATTTCACGCCACTTAAAATTCGCCTACTTTTAGCAAAAACTTATTTAATGCCAACTCTCTTATACGGATGCGAAATTTTTGCTAAAACCGATACTACAAGCTATAGTAAGCTAAATGTTGCCTACAATGCTGTCGTAAAATATGTTTATGGAATGGGGAAATACGACCGTGTGTCATTAGTCGCGAAAAACCTGTACCGTGTTATGTTTGCTGATTTGTTACAGATTCGAACTCTAATTCTACTCCACAAAGTTATATACACGCATGAACCTTCATATCTTTATAACAGGCTTATGTTTTCCCAATCACTTAGAAATTATAATTTGACTCCAATTAGACATCGAACCGCAAAATCTGAATGTCATTTTTACATCCATTCAATAGGTCTTTGGAACTCTCTGCCTCCAAATATACAATTTATAAGCAATGCCATGCATTTTAAAAGATACCTTTTTGACTTTTTTAGTTTTTCATAAATATTTTAAAAATAATGTTATTAAATTAAAGTTAATTTAATTTTTGTGTAATTTCTTTCGTTTTTTTTCTCTTTTTTACATTTTAATTGTTAAATAACCATATTTCAATTTATATTTTAATTAAATTGTTTTTTTTATATATTGTTTAAAGTTAATTATATTCTAAAATATTTAAACATTATTGCTCATTTCCCATTACTCCTCCTATACTCTAATTATAAGATTATAAGTCTTGCTGTATAGGAAATCAAAAAAAATAAATAAATAAAAAAAATAAAAATAAAATAAATATTGTTTAAATTCAAAATTAGCCATCAAAATTTATAAGTGTTTGTGGTGTAGTGGGTAGAGAGGTAGGCTCAGTACTCCCAGTTTCCGAGTTCAAATCCAGGAAAAGGCAAACATTTAAAATAATTAAAATAAAATATTCAAATTTTTAAATATATCAAAGAAAATTAAATTAAATTGTGGTGTAGTAAGCAAGAGTGTGAGCTATTAATCTGAATACCCAGGTTCGATACCGGAAAATTCTAAAAATAATTTTTTTTTTTTTTTTTGTAAATACATTTTTTTTTTGAACGTAATAATATTTATGTGGAATTAAATGAGACAACTGAATATTGGTTTTCACACCCAAAAATATAATTTAATATGAAGATAGTTGTTGTAAATGCCAGAATTTAATTGGCAACAAATTCGGTGGCCACAACTGATACTGTTTTCTGGGTGTATATTTTAGAAGTCATTGAGTTTAGTTCACTATAATTTATAAAAATTTTTTGTTAATTCGAGATAATTTATTT
The DNA here is from genome assembly GCA_949748255.1 of Eustalomyia histrio. Taxonomy (NCBI): domain Eukaryota; kingdom Metazoa; phylum Arthropoda; class Insecta; order Diptera; family Anthomyiidae; genus Eustalomyia; species Eustalomyia histrio. Next base: position 16,749,564 of record OX456527.1, read on the forward strand.
TAATAAACTTTCTACATAATTTTACCAATCTCTTGTTGCTATTTCCATTTCACTAATATTTAGTAAAATTTTGTTGCTGATTTTAGCAGATCGATTTTAAATTGCAGTTTACAGAAATTTTCTAAAATTTAAGAGCGCTTAATAACTACTAATACTAATTTGATTGTACTACGACAATATTAATATTTTGTAATTTTTTTTTTGCTGAGTTTAGCAAACTAATTTTAAATTCCACTTCACAAAAATTTTACTAAAATTAGGGGTCTGCTGACACACGTCAGCAAATATGTGTTGGTTAATATTAGCAAAAAAATACCGAAATAACAACAAAATTTTGAGTTGTCATTACAGACTTTTTTTGGTGAGTTTATGGGAACTGTCCGGCTGCGGGAGCTGTCCATTAGTAGATCCTTCAGTGTATATGGTCCTTCGAAATATCCGTTTTATGGGAGATAGACCTAAACAAGGACCGATTATCAACAATTTCATTAGTCTTCATCCATGTGCCCAATTTCAAATAAGCGAATTGTAGTTCGATTACAAGGTTATCGCGGACATAATGAAAAAAGGACGGGCATTGCTAGCTCGCTCGATCGGTACTATAAGATGGGATTAGTTGCTGTATTTGTGGAAAACGTCAGGATAAACTGAATATACTCTGTACTTCAAAGTGGTGTAGGGTGTTAAAAGTGCTTTGCAAATCGTATACAATAATTTTGTAAGGGTCGACTTCAAGTTTCAAGAAAGAAATATGACACTTGTATTATGTTTTAAGTTCTTGGACAAAACATGATGTTTTTTCCCCTCAACATGATAAAGATTTTTTTACATTTACATAAATATTTTCTCTATACTTTTTTAATTTTTTATTTCTTTTTTTTTTTTTTTTTATTAAATTCAATTATGATCTCATAGCAAAAAATGTGACTTTTTCAGTTGTCATTACATTGTCGTTTTAACAACTTAAAAATCCCCTAAAGAATTTTTTTAATATAAATGAAATAAATCAATTTAGTAAATAATTTTTGTCAAATTTTTCTTGGCAAAACAATCACAAATCACCCAACAAAATTCTTGAAAACTCAACGAAAAAAAATAAGTGAATGGTCTGACGGGGGGGAAAAAAAAATATAACTAAAAGTAAAACCATTTACATGCCGACCCGCAGCGATAATTGGCAAACATAAATTTATCAAATAAATGATTGGCAAATAAATGCGGGTTCTATGGTTAAGCAAAATCCAACATCTAACACAAAGTCGATAATACACCATATATGCAAAATGTCAATTGGAAAAATAATCATGATAATTATTTGAACCCTTTTACAGGCAACACATATACACAGATCGTACCTGTATCTCGCAGTGTTTGCATTTTTTTTTGCACGTGTATGTGAATTATGGTTAGAACAATTTCTCAAAAAATGTTAACAATAAATTACATATAAATAAAAAAAAAAAAAATAAAACTTAAGCTTTCGCCTTAAGATTTGTTTTATTTTGTTAAAAAAAATAAAGACTGGGTCAATTGCTTGATAATAGCAGCAGTCAAAATAGTAATATGGTTGGTGTACAGTAGTGGTGGTTGGGGGCGAATGGAAGGTGGTTTTTGAATGTAAGTTTTTTGCTCTGTTAACTTGGCTTAACGTAATTCGGTCATCAAAACAATACAAACTAATACAACAACCAACTAACAATCTTAAAAATATTCTGATCGTGCTAAATTATCATTATTTATCGTAGCCTTAGGGAGTCATCTTGAAAGAAGGAAAATACTGAATATAACCAATTTTTGTTTTTTTTTTTTTTTGTTTATGGGTTACTTTCAAACTTTGTTGTAGTTTTTTTTTATTGTAGTTTTATCATGTGTCATGTGTATATGTAGCTGGTAGTATAGATTCTGTTTTAAACGGCCATGTTTAAAATGTCAGTTACTACGTACAAATTTAGATATTTCAAACTGCTAAACTAGGTGTCCACCATTAAAAAATATCCACATTATAACCAAATCTACTACAATATGTTAAAATATCCTCGAGGTTTTTTTTTATATTATTTTATTTTGTGATTTTTAAATAGGAGTTAAAAACAAGGTGAATTATGGTAGTTAAAATTTATAAAGTGAGGGTGTTAAAGCAATATTTTTTCCAAGCATTAGTTTTTGCTTTGAAAAACAAAATCTAAACCTTTCACTTGATTTAAGATATTTGTTTTATATTTTTTGTATTAAGACAATATACAGTTATTATTTGTCATATTTTTTTTTTTTTTTTTTTTGTTATTAATGATGACAATTTTATCTTTAAATCTTTGAAAATTATGCTAAAAATATAAAATCAGGGTTGTAACAAAGTAAATTATAAAATAATAGGTGCTTTCAAAAACTAGGTGATGTATTTTATAAATGATTTACGGCTTAAGACAGAATAAAATGGAGATTTTGGGCATAATTTATGTTATATTCCTTATGGAAACTCTAAGGAAATTTTTACGTTGGGCGCCATTTTTTTTTGCCACACCAAATTTTTGAGATTGTTTTACCAAGGACCCTATAAACCAGGATAAACAAACTAACAAATTTTAAGCCACCCATGATGCCATGATGCCAAATGGTACGACTACAAAAAATTCTTAGCCGATTTACAGAAAAAACTTAGCCTCTAGCAAGGGTTGCACCAATTCAAACATGTATATATTCACATCTCAATTACTGTACTTGCGCTACAACCCTTGCTAGAGGCTAAGTTTTTCTATAAATCGGCTAAGATTTTCGTGGTCTCGACTAAGAATTTTTTTGAAGTCGTACCATTTGGCATCATGACATCATGGATGGCTGAAAATTTGGCAGTTTGTTCATCTTGGTTTATAGGGTCCTTGGTTTTACAATTCAGAAGGTATTTTGTGAAAAAAAAAAATTGAATTGAAGGTTTTGTCATATTTTTTAAATTTTCTATAAAAGCTTTTTATGGCAAAAAAAAAATATATATATGTTACAACAAATATACAAAATCTGAAATTTTTGGGAATTCAAATTTCTTTAAGTCCAAAAGATTTAAAGAATTTTTCAAAATTTAAATAACTGGTTACTTAACTTTATGGAACATTAATTTAGGCACAGCAAGCATATTTCGTTTATCTTGTCACTTTACACCTTCAAGCTGAGATATTTGGAGTTAAGTAAAAAACTTTTAATATACTCAGAAAAAAAAATGTTAGTAGAAAAATTTGTAAACGGGTTTTAATCCCACTTTACTGATTTTTAGTAAAAAAAAAATTTATTTAGCAAATCTTTTTGCTATTTACATTTTACAAATAACAAACTTTTTACAGAATATTGACAAATTTTTGTTGCTAATTTCGGAAACCATTTTACAAATTTTTAAAAACCAATTTGCTAAAATTAGCAAAAAAAAAATGTACTAATTTTAAAAAATGGATATTGAAGGAAATGTTATTTCTAATTAAAACTTACACCTACAAACTTAAATTGCCTTAAAATGTTACATAGATTAAAAAAATTGAGTGGAAGTGAAGATACCAACGCATATCTAAAAATAAGACATCCACTTAAAATGTCAATTAAACTTGGTTTAGTTAAACCAAAAATGATTTTTAACAGCCATTTCTAAATTTTTTAACATAAATTTATCGGAATAACTTTTTTTTGCAAAAATAAACCAAATTTCAAAAGCGGTATTCTAGTTACAAACAGCGATATACTGAGTTTAAAGATAATCTAATAATAAGATAATCTCATAATAACAGCAAAATTTTCAGTTGCCATTACAAACTTTTTTTGGTGAGTGTATAATGTAGTACACAAGCGGATTAAGACTTTTCAAAGCTAAAATTTTTCGACTAGCTTTTTGTAAAAGTAAAACAAAATAAATTTATTAAAAGCTATAGACGTTGTGGCTTTTCATTTCATGATTTCACGTTGCTGCCGAAAACGATCATCGGTAAAATTTCAATATAATAATTTGTTTAACTAATATCCAAACTGTTTTTTATATGTAAAATTTTCTAGTTTCTTAACCAACAGACAGTAGTATTTTAATCACTAGCCTACACTTATAATAATCGATGCACAAAAATACAAAATTAGTTTCAAAACTTTTGTAAAATAAGCAAATTTTTTTTTTTATTTGACATTTTTTAGTATTTTTATGCATAGATTATTATCAGTGTATTTGCAGTAGTTTTGGTAAAAATTGTTCAATTATTTTCACATCTCACAATTGTACTTAGTTGAAACGAGTTTTTCAACTCATTTTTTTAATTTTTGACTTTCTGAATTTCCCGCCTCTTAACTGAAAGAGCAGCACTCCCAGATTCGCCCTATTCTTCATATTTGGCCCCGAATGACTATTTCTTGTTTCCAAACCTGAAGAAATGGCTCGGCGAATAGAGATTTGACTCCAACGATAAAAACAATCTTAAAAACAAATCTATTTCGAAGACCCAGGCAAATAAAATTGGAGAAACTTTGGACAAAAATTATAGAGCTCCACGGAGACCATGTTGAAAAATAAAATGATTTGATATCCAAAAAAAAATGTGTTTCATTCAAAAAGTCTCGGACTTATTGACCCGCCCTCTTACAAACTTTTAAGCATTAAACAAAAATTATGAACTTTTTTAAATTTAAACCCTTTCTTAAAATGTTCATATGGCAACCCTTGTTAAATAGTTTTTATAGCAGTAGTGTTATTATATGGAAAACATACTAATATTAGTAATAAAAGCAATAAAATATTTAAATATATGTGACCTTCTCCGAGAAAAGGGACTAGGTCCCTTTGTGTGAAAATTAAGTTTTAAGAAAAACGCATTTAATGTTTCATAACGCATTATCACTGTGAACACACCTTCAGTTGGGAGATGCGATTTGGTATGGTTAGTTATGATTGGGTGCCGACTTTGGTGACGTATTTTTTTCGCTTTTAGTGTGACAATCAGGGATGGAAAACATGTACTTTTTTTGGTACATTTTTATCTTGGTTGGTACCGTGGTACTACCGTACAATTTGAAATTTTTTAAAATTTTAAACTTATAACTTGATAAAACAACATAACATAAAGTCGACTTTTTTTAAAAGCAATTTTAAATTAAAAACCTGTTTATTTATTCAGCTACTAAAGTAAAAAATAAAGTCAGTTTTAAGTTGAACCGGCTTTAAATTGGTGTCACATCAAATGCATCAAATGTTTGCATACACATTGTACTAAAATATTCGGAAGTGGCAACATAAACAGCTGATTTTAAATTACCTCTCAAAACAAAAAAGTGTATTATTGTTAAAAAGCTATTAAATGCCTTTAAATTTTTTAATAGCAAATCCTGAAAAGGTTAAATTGCCCTCCAAAGTAGGCGGACACACAGAAAAAAAGGTGTGACATTTATAAAAATTAGAGTAAAATTTTACAAAGTTTTGTGGTAATTATACGACTACATAAAAATAACGATAAATTTTGTTTCACCTCGTCAATTTAATTTTTTTAAGACTTTTTAGTGTCTAAGCAAATCTGACTCAATACGATAAAATTGTTAAAAAAGCGGAAAAAATTTTGGTACCGTGAGGATCGAAAAAGTACAATTTGTTTGTCTGGTTGGTACAATAACAGAAAGCAAATTTTCTATCCCTGGTGACAATACCTTTGTTATTGTTGCTGCTCCGTTCGTTCTCAGCTATATGTTCGCTCTCAGCAAAGGGTTGATCTGCGTATACTAATACGAAGAACATTGTAAAAATAACTATAAGAAAGGAAAAGAATAAGGTGACGCTTCAGTCTTGTGCCAACTGTATAACGAGTGTTATTAATTGTATGTAAAGAACTTGTGGACTCGGAAGAAGAAAGATTTAATCTGCGATTAACGGCTGAGCTACCAAACGAATTACCTCCGCTCATTGCTCCAAGCGGTTTATCGTTAAATCGCAAATGGTACACTCAGAAAATTATGTAGTTAACTGTTTGTAGTTTAATAAAACAGTTTTCCGTTCCATTTAAAAATAAAGGAAAATACATTTATTTTTCAAAGAAATATCTATATTAACTTTTTTATACATTTATTCGAAATAATTTACTATCATTTAACGATTTTTTTCAGTTTCAATTATTTTTTTCATTTGTTTGAAATTTAATAAAAAATTACCCACAAAACGGAAACTTGTGGTTTATTTGTGTCCGTAACAGTTATTACAAATTTAAGTTTTGTTTGCTGTCTGTTTCAAAAAAAAATATTCAAAAAATTTCAATTTGTTTTTTTATTTAAATTGGTTGTATATATACAAAATTTTTCAATACAAATTACAAGAACTTCATAAACACACATACATACACAAATACATTCACACAAAAAGTGTTTATAGCTTCATATGCATACATACATTTTGTATTGTACGAGTATATTAAAAAAAAAAAAAAACAAAAAATACAAAAATGGAAATAATTTCAAATAAATGAAAATAACATTTATTTTTTAAGGATTGGTAGGTAAAATTTTGACATTTATTTTAACTGATTATATCATTTGTTTCATACGGATGTGTCAGTTGATTAATCAACATTTAAAAATAAATAACAAATGGCATTTAATTTAAATGAAAATTAAGTAGACCGGTTTTTAAATGAAATATCATTTCTTTTAAATGACATTTTCAGTTATTTTAACTTACAAACTTTTTTAAGTGTATTTGTATGAGAATGTCAGGGTCTTATGTACTGATTCACAGAAGCGGGATTTTATAGATCCTGAACCTGCCAGCAAGAAAAAAAAATCGAAGCACCGGATCACGAGAAAAAAAAGCTGAAAAGAAAATCGAAGTACCAGGTCACGAAACACCGAAAAAAGTCCAAACTACAAAAAAATTCGAAGACTTACGAAAAAAAAACAATTTAAAACCAAAAAATTAAATAAAGTAAAATTTTAAAGTTTTTCTCATTTTTACCAAATTTTCCCAAGTTTGTTTTGTACATTTTTATGGGGTAAATAAATTTTTATCAGAAATCTAACTCATTTCATCTTATTCTACACCCTTTAAGGTACCAGAATCCACTCTTTAAGTCCAAACCTGTTTTTTTGACACACTAGGTCCCTTTTCTCGGAGAAGGTCACATATGCATATTTTTAATTTCTTTTAAAAATTTTTAATATATATTACTGACAAACTATATGACTAGATATACAAGGTGTACCACCCTATCGAAAGATGCTATACGGCAACTGTCGATTTTGTTTTCATATTTTTGAAGTAAACAGATACAAAATACACGACGACAAGCCATGAAACGCTATATTCCTCAAGAATGTGAAATACTCGAGACAATTTTGCAATAAACGATTTTATGTCCAAATTTATCATGAGTGAAGAGTCCCATTTTCATCTGAATGGAATCGTAACAAAATAAACTTTGCGGTGATGTGACACTAATAATACAAGTATTATTCCCGAAGAGCTATTAGATCCACTAAAAGTCACTGCATTGTGCGCCATTTACGCCGGAGGGGTTAATGGGCCTTATATTCGAGGACTGCATGAGTAACATGGTTACTATGACTGGTGAGCGATATCAACGAGTTTTTTGCTACAAATTAATAAAATGGTATTGAAGGATATGTGATTCGCAACTACACACACTGCTGGCGGACAGTGGACATTTTGAAGGATACGTTTCCGCGTCACCTTATGTCTCACTTTAGCGGTTTACAAAGGCCAGCAAGATCGCCTGATTTACCCGCTTCAGACTTTTTTCTTTGGGGTTTTTAGGGGTATATGTGAACAAACCATTGACTCTAAACTCTCAGAGAGAATATACGACAAACTTGCAAGAACTTATCGATCGAAGTTCTCTCCAGAACGATGAAAATGCAGTAAAAAGATTAATATATCTAAAATATAAGCTCATCATTATTTATAAAAATTCTCTACGTTTCTGTCAAAATAATAGTATTACAGCAAATTAATCTTCAATATTAAATGATGAATCTTTTGCCTAAATGGAAAAATATTTAAATTACATCCTCCATGTTTATAAGTACTTAAAAATAAATTCCTTTACTTCTATGTATTCCTAGACAGTATTAAAAACATTCCTTACACACACACAAAAAAAAAAAAAAGGTTATTGTCTTTTAAAGCTTCCCTTCTTAAGAATCGAATTATTTTGATTGAAGCTTTACAAGCCAACACACTACATATATCAATTTCATGCTAATTTAAAGTTAAAATAAACACGCCAGCCAGGCAGCCAGGCAGCCAAACCAGCATCTCTAAGAATAGTTGACACTCATAGACTTAAAATCTAAATAAAAAAAATAAAAAACAAAAAATAATTCCTTGAAATACTATCATGTAATCTGTCACTTGTGTTTCAGCGAATACAAAACCAAGCTACAATTTTTATAGATTTAACAATAACCTTAAACTCGGCATAAAATATTTTTTTTCAGCTTATTTTTTTTTTTTGTTTGTTCTGTTGCAACATAAGATAGATGTAGCATTAAATCACTTTGACTATCTATCTATAAAAAAAAAAGAAATAGTAAACATTGCCACACTAAGTCTAGAATATTGAGAATAAAGAATTAAAAATCTAAAATTCTTAAACAAAATCACTGCACAAAGGTCCAAAAATTCAAATTTTTTACCAAAACTAAATATTTTACATAAGCTACGATTATAATTTTGTTGTTGCAATTTTATAGCAAACACATCAGAGCAACCACAAATGCATTTTGTTTTTGTAAATTGCAATTTACCGTTTAACATTACAGCATTAAAGTTGATAAACTTCAGTCCACTTGAAAAAATAGTTGAGTGCACCTGTTTTTTAACATTTTTAAATATTTTCTAGTTTTTTTTTTTTTTTAATTGTAATTTCTAATGTTTAAAATGGAAAATAAAGCTGAAGGTATATAGTTTATTCAAAACATTAAAAAAAAAATTAAAATATTTAAGGTGAAGTGAATAAATAACAATATATTGGTGTATTATATAATTTATGAATTTTTTACGATTTTTAAATTTACGTAGAGTTTTAAAATTTCGGCTCAGTTCGGCTGGCATGCGACTAAAAAAAAAAGAAGATATTGATCCTTAAAAATGTCGAGATTTTTCAAATGTGTATAAAACACACAAACAAAGAAGAAAAGTACACAGTCATTCTTAATCATATACTGGAAAAAATTGAAGACAAAGACAAATCTGATCAGTACTTGAAATATTTTATTTATTTATTTATTTATTTATTAATATCATATCCTGCACAACAAGATTTAATGTTATAATTACAGTACAGGAATTACCAAGCAAAAATAATAATGACAATTGTTAAAACATATTTAGGAATAGGTTGCAATTAGGTAAAATATTTTTAAAGCTTAAATTAAATTACACAAGAATAAAAATAATAATAATAATAATAAAAAAAAAAAATATTTAAAGTCAAACAGGAAAAGTAAGAAAATATCAAGAATAATTAAGAAAAACAAATTTTTTAAAATGAGTAACGTTGCTCTTAAGTTGTTGGTTTTGTGGAAGCATATTCCAGAGACGAATTGCATTTATATAGAATTGCCACTCAGATACTAGACAATGATGTCTTGGTAAAATAATCTTTTTGCCCCTATTAGACTGAGCAAAACGAAGTTTTTCATAGAGGTATAAAGGTTTTTGCGTGTAAATAATTTTATGTAAAAAGAGAAGTACACTTAAAAAAGTTTGTAAGTTAAAATAACTGAAAATATCCTTTAAAAGAAATGATATTTCATTTAAAAACCGGTCTACTTAATTTTCATTTAAATTAAATGCCATTTGTTATTTATTTTTAAATGTTGATTAATCAACTGACACATCCGTAAGAAACAAATGATATAATCAGTTAAAATAACTGTCAAAATTTTACCTACCAATCCTTAAAAAATAACTGTTATTTTCATTTATTTGAAATTATTTCCGTTTTTGTATTTTTTGTTTTTTTTTAATATACTCGTATAATACAAAATGTATGTAGGCATATGAAGCTATAAACACTTTTTGTGTGAATGTTTTTGTGTATGTATGTGTGTTTATGAAGTTCTTGTAATTTGTATTGAAAAATTTTGTATATATACAACCAATTTAAATAAAAAAACAAATTGAAATTTTTTGAATATTTTTTTTGAAACAGACAGCAAACAAAATTTAAATTTGTAATAACTGTTACGGACACAAATAAACCACAAGTTTCCGTTTTGTGGGTAAATTTTTATTAAATTTCAAACAAATGAAAAAAATAAATGAAACTGAAAAAAAATGGTAAATGATAGTAAATTATTTCGAATAAATGTATAAAAAAGTTAATATAGATATTTCTTTGAAAAATAAATGTATGTTCCTTTATTTTTAAATGAAACGGAAAACTTTTTTATTAAACTACAAACAGTTAACTACATAATATTCTGAGTGTACTCTTATCTTCATAAGATTTATAAATGAAACACCAAAAATTTTCTTTGAGAAACCCGAAGTTCCACCACGTCGCCTTAATCCAAAAACATAACGAACAATGCTATTATATGCCACGATAAGCTTAGATTGGCTTGCGGAGTCGCTATTGGCATAAAGTTCACAACCATACAATAACCCCGGAATCAGGTATGATTTGGCCAGCAGCAATCTAATTTTTAAAGGCGTAAAAGATTGGGCTGCCCAAAGTTGTCTTAGTTTCATGAATGTCTGACCCACTATTGTGTTAATATGGTTTGTCCATGTTAGACTACTATTTAGTATTAGACCAAGATTTTTAGCTGTTGGGACAAAGTTAATTTTCTCGTTGTTAATGGCGATATCATGTTCGAAAACTCGATTTAAAGTTTTTTTTACGAATTACCAAGCATTTGGATTTTCGTGTATTAATACAGAGCCCATTAGCTGTTGCCCACCGGTATAAACTATTAAGATCAGCGTTGATTTTATCAATATTCTCTTTTATAGATTGAACAGGACTGCTCAAGTAGAGTTGTACATCATCTGCGTACATCTGTATCTTACAATACGAAAGATATTCAGGTAAGTAATTAATATATATGGAAAATAGCAGCGGACCCAAAATCGAACCTTGGGGTACACCTCTCTCGAGATTCAAAGATTGGGATGACTTATTATTTACATATACGGATTGCGTACGATTCATGAGGTATGAGGACAAAAGCTGAGTGGAAGTAGTTGAAAAATAAAAAAAAACGTCTAAGTTTCATACAAAGGGTATGGTGGTTGACCGTATCAAAAGCTTTTGAGTGATCAAGAAGTACAAGAAAGTTTATTTTGCTATCATCCAGTTCACGCCTAATGTTTTCACAGACATTAACCAGGACTGTCACGCAGCTATGATTACGACGAAAACCATATTGCTTATCTGACATTAAACCGGTATCCTGAATATATCTACTCATATATTTCAGAAAAAGTCCGCTTGCTTTGTAAAAATTTGAAAATTAAATGGGAAAAGTGCCATAGAATATTAGATGTTTTTAATGAAGCAATATTTGATGGTCCGAAAAAAAACAAAAAGTGCTTCGTGGACTGAATGTCAGTTCGAGGTAATAGACGATCCAAATGTGAAGGATTATACTTCCGAAAAATTTAAACCAATTGAAAGCAACTTAAAGTACGGTCTAAGTCCATTGCACTGCTGGATTAGATTTTTTGAATTTCTTTTGCACTTAGGCTATAAAAGTGATGTAAAAAAAATAATAAAAGACGAAGGAGATAAAAAACCAGTAAACAAAAATAAAATCCAAAATGCATTTTGGACAGAACTTAGTTTTCATGTTGATCTTCCAAAAGTTGGTGGTTTTGGTAGCACGAATAATGGAAACACATCTCGTTGTGCATTTACCAAACATGCTATATTTTCAAAAATTACTTCAGTTGATAAAGATTTAGTATTTCGTTTAAGGATGTGTGTCCTGTCAGTTTCCTTTAGAATTAGATAAGTTTGAAACTTACTGCTTAAAAACGTCTGAATATTTCCAAAAGAAATACCCTTGGTTGCCCATGACACCAACTGCACATAAAGTTCTTGTTCTAAACAAATAATGCAGAACACAGTGCTTCCTGTTGGATATTTTGCTGAGGATGCTGCGGAATCACGGCATAAAATATAAAGGGTGTCCCAAGTAGAACGCAATTTTTAAATTTTAAATAAAACACAGATATTTCAAAAAAAATTGTGAAACTTTATTATATCGTAAAGTAGACAGAATGAGGTTATGTATGGAACAATATATCGTGCAGATGGCCGCCGCGGCTTTGCTGGCATGCACGCGATCTTTTAATGAAATTTTCAATGACCGTTTTGCATGAATGCTGCGGTATTTCATTAATGCAGCGTCCAATATCCTCTTTTAAGGCTTGAGTCATCGTCGGCTTATTCGCGTAAACCATCGACTTCAAAAAACCCCAAAGAAAAAAATCTAATGGTGTTAAATCGCACGATCTAGGCGGCAAATTCTGATCTCCAAAACGCGAAATAACACGACCGGGAAATGAATGATGCAGCAATTGAATTGTTTCTCTGGCTGTATGACATGTGGCGCCGTCTTGTTGGAACCACATGCCCTCCACATTCATTTCTTCAATTCTAGGCAAAAAAAAAACTGGTTATCATTTCACGATACCGAACACCATTGACTGTTTGCGCTTGACCTGCCTCATTTTCATAAAAAAAGGTCCAATGATTCCTCCAGCCCAAAAACCACACCACACAGTGACACGTTGAGGATGCATTTGCTTCTCGTGAATCACTCGAGGATTTTCCTCACCCCAAATGCGACAATTCTGCCTATTGACGAAGCCATCAAGATGAAAATGGGCCTCGTCACTGAAGATGATTTTATCGGCAAAATCAGCATTTTCATGTTGTCTCTCCAATACCCAATTAACGAACTCCCTTCGCTGTCCATGGTCAGCTGGCTTCAGTTCCTGAGTCAATTGAACTTTGTATGCATGAAGATGCAAATCTTTCGTCAAAATTCGCTGCAAAGTGGATTTGGAGACACCAATTTGCTGAGCTCGGTGTCGAATTGAGGTGGATGGAGTTTGAGCGACATCATCACGTACAGCTGCGACATTTTCGGTCGATCGACCTGATCGATGGCGCGTTGTTGTCTTTACATCACTAACAGACCCAGTTTCGGCAAATTTATCCATTAATCTCTTTACAGTTGACTCTTTTGGAGCATTATTGTGACCCCAAATTGATCGCAATTTGCGAACTGTAGCCGCAAAACTTTCACCATTTTGGTAAAACAATTTCACAATGAGAATGCGTTGTTCATTCGTGTAGCGCTCCATTTTTACTAACCTCGTACCTTCTACTAGCAAACAATAACAATTGTTCAAATGTCAAACAATGACACTTCGAATGTTGCCAGATTTAAAAATTGTCTTGGGACACCCTTTATAAAAGCGATAGGTTATACCACGCTCGCAGAACAAATCGTAGTGATAACCTTTTCGACATATTTAATAGAGCAATGGATACATCAGATTCATTAATATTATCTCTTTGAATAAACACACGAGTTCACCAAAGAAAACGTTCAGCGCTTTTACCACAAGTTATCGAAATGTTAAAGTGTGAGGATTCCCCTGAATTATCTTTACAGGATCAGCAAGTGTATCTAGATGAAAGTACTGATGATGAGTATGATGAAGAATGTGGGAAAGAAAATTTAGTTTTTGAAAGTGAATTATAATATAAAGTTATTTTAAAATTATTACGCATTGAAAATATGAAGTTCTATTAAAATTAAACTGTTTTTCTTGATCATTCGATGAAACATCTGAATTAGATTTAAAAAATATTGCTTTTCGGATTTTTTTTGGACTATATTGGGGCTTAATAAGAAACAAAAACACAAAAAAATTTTTTTTTTTTTATTTTGGACTTTTTTTTGTGTACCCATGTAAAAATGGAAATATATATGAACATACATGATCATACATGGGCTTGTATATGATCATACATGGGCATACATGGTCATATACGTCCATACATGATCTCATATATGATCATATATCTTCGGATCCGAAATTTGAGGGTATATGGTGATATATGTGTATATATTATCATACATGCTCATATATTATTCATGTATGCTCGTATATGATCATATACGTCCATATACCCTCAAATTTCGGATCCGAAGATATATGATCATATATGAGATCATGTTTGGTCATATATTGAACAATGTATGGACGTATATGACCATGTATGTCCATGTATGATCATATACAGGCCCATGTATGATCATGTATGCTCATATATATTTCGATTTTTAGATGGGTACCCATTTTTTTAATTTTTGTTTACTCAGGTTTAAGCTGGACAAAAAACTCATATAATGGCTTTTGACACACTTCGTTTTTAAAAATATTGCGTTAGAAAATTAAATTTTACGAAAAAAAATTTGTTGTATATATACAACATATGCATAAAAGGGTTAAACGGTTTTTAAACCTTAGAAATTGATTCAAACTTAAGAAGATAAGCGTAAGCTTGATTGTAAATATGGCTTTAAAATAATTTTAGCCAAATATTTGTTCTCGCGAGCCCTATGTTCACTGTAAAAAAAAACGAGAATGAATGTTGCCACATTATCCTTGACCTCGAAAAAATGAACAAAATGTAAAACGATTCTTCTTCATCATCATCATCATCATCATTATAAGTTTTAAAAAGTAATTTGCGTAAAACAAAATCATTTGTCTCCTTTTTAACCACAAAAGCTAAAGTCAAGATTACATGTCAGGTTAAAATGGTCGAATTGTAAAACAGCCAGTAAGTATAATAGGACACTGGAAGGGCAGAAGAGCAGAGTCTTAAGTTAACAAAAGCACTTAAATTGATAGGGCTTAAATAGAAGAAACAAACAATCAAACACAAACCAACAAGAGTCTAGTTTGGTGCATAGTAAGAAAAACTACCCACAGAGGGGTTCTTCATCTTCTTCTCCTTGGCGTTGTGTGTAAATGAAATAAAAGGGCTTTAAGAAGACATAAACGTACGTGTTTTCAAACTAAAACTTTAAGATTTACTGTCAGCGATAACGTACAAGTGGTACTGAGCTTAACATGAAGAATATCAAACAAAAAGGTGTTTTACGTTTAAACAGAGATGGCACATTGCAATTGTTTCTTATTTTTCTATAAGCTGTTTATTTTTAAGGAATTTCTTAAAAGGTAAGGTTTCCAAGTGGTAGTTTAAATTTGAAGGCGGAGTAAAACTTTTATATTTATTCTTCCCTAGCAAGACAGTCCCCGGTGGAGCAGAGCTTCCTCAACATTGTTCTTTTGTTAAAGTATAATAATTTATGCATAAAAATATGAAATTAATGTCAAATCAACAAAAAAACTTTCGTACAAAATACAAATTTTCGTTTATTTTACGCAAATTTTAGTTATTTTCATATTTTTTGTATTTTTAGGCATGAATTTTGTGCTTCCAATCGCCAGTTTTGTATACCAATTGAATGATTGTACAGGGTGACCAGCAACCATTCACCCGAAATTGTTTTGCTTTAAATGAAACGACATAATTATTTTTTTTTAATGTTTATTTGAACCTTTCAGTTTTTTGCATTAATTTTTGAAGTTAATGTTGTGAAGTTGGCTCCGCCATTGTTGATAATATTTTTTTTTTTTAAAGAGAAACAACTCTCAGGAAATTCTTCCTACTTATTACTCATAATGTGTTGCTTTCTTTTGAAAGGGGATAGAGGAGAGATGAAAGTTGGTGAAAGATGGTAGACTTCAAATATGGCAACACTGTAATTGTGCGAGATGAGAAATCTTAGAACAGTTGTTGCTCGCCATCTGATAGGGAGTTTGCGAAAATTGTTGAAGCTTTTTAGTTAATAGCCCTGTTTTGTTATTTTACTTCGGTGGGGTTAAGTGCTATTAAAACACTGAAAGAGGACGTTGCGATATGTATGAAGAAGAGAAAAATCACACATATTACTTTCTAAATTGATGTTGCCGTCGCAAGGAATCGAACCCGCAATCTTCTGTGTAACAGTCCAACGCGCTAACCATTACACCACAACGCCGCACTTTTTACCGTATTTTCCATCGTTCTGGAGGTAACTTCGCACAATAAATTCACTTACTCTTCGAATATTCTCTTTGAGAGCTACCAGATTTGAATCCTCAAAGAAAAAAGTCCGGAGCGGTTAAATCGAGTGATCATGCTGGCCACTGCAAATCGCAAAAGCGACATATTTGGCGACCCGTAAGCGCATCCTTCAAAATGTCCATTGTCGTCCGAGCTGTAAATGCAGTTGTATTGTCGTGCTGGAACCATATGTCCTTCAGTTCCAATTCATCATATTGAGGCAATAAAAACTGGTTGATCATGGTTCTGTATTACACACCAGTCACAGTAACCCACGGCATCCTGAAAAAAATAAGGCCCTATAACACCTCCGTCGTAAATGTTGTTGTGACTTTGAATGGATGTAATGGCTCTTTGTGAATGATGCGTGGATGCTAAGGGTCTCACAAGCGTTAAATTTATTTGTTTATGAATCCATTAAGCTGAAAATGGGCTCCTCGATAGAAAATAGTCCATTGCAAAATAGTCACGTGCATTCCGCGTTCTTGAGGAACATAGCTTTCCATGGATTATCGACGTGTATTCTGTATCTCTTTACTTGGCAAATAAGTAACATTTGGGGTTACCTTGTATCTAATTCTATATGTAAAAAAATGTTTGGCTATACTGCAGTTACTTTAGCATAATGGTTCTCAGTTCTTACTACGTCGTACCTTCGTTGGGCGTCATTTTAAAATTATATGATATGAGATGTAAGAACTTTATTCCATAACCCCAAATTATTTTAAAAGTAAACTGCAGCGAAATGAGGTAATTTGAAAGAGAAATTATTTTTATATAATTTTTCTTCTAGGTTCAAACTAACAGCTGGCACCATTACGATATTACCAAACTAATGAGTTCATTTTATAAAGTCTAACTTACAAGGGAACTCGCTTAGGTGAATTGATTGTATAGGAACATGTTTGAAATTTTCGAAATTCAAATTTTTGCACACAGTATTAAAGCACTCCAGAAAAGAAAACCTTTAGTACCCATATTACCAATGATTTGGATCCCTAACTGCCACCTATTTAAATATTAAAAATCTATGAAAAAAAAACCAAAGTTTGCGAAAGAGCCGAAATACCCGAATGCCGCCATATTGGATCCGCCATTTTGCAATTTTTGTTAAAATTGTTTGAAATGATCCTAAGCGCGCTCACTGAGTGTATCATTAGCCAACTTGACAACAATTAACACCTTTCAGCCATATAAAATTATTTTCACTAGTTTTGGTCGTTTTATTTTGTCCGACATTCAGGCGAATTGTAAAGCCGATGAGTTTACGAGATTGAGAACTAACTTACGGGAACTGGAATGTCAAACCCAAACGTAGCATAGATTGAATACATCGAATCACTGAATATTCCTAATAGGGAGAAATGCGAAATGTTTTAATGTCTTTTCTAACGATTTCTGTGGAAGTAACATATTCAAGGATAAAGAGGAGGGTATTAAACATTTTCTAGCTTATCTCTAGGCTATTTTAGCCTTCTGCGACTGACGTGACATATTTTTAAAATTCCACCGAC